>OZ007595.1:268835888-269435888 GCA_963931845.1 Maratus michaelseni
TATTTCTGGGTCGAAAAACGACTCTTTGAGCTGCGGATTATACGCCGGAAATTACGGTACTTTGAAAAAGGTAAAAACTATAAGGTTACAGGTTATTCTTAATTTTTGATGAGTTAGAGATATGAATATTGCTTGGTTTCAAACATTTAAAGATGGATATTGAAAGATTGGTAACAGTATGAAAAATTTTCAATCTTTATATTGTAACTAAATTTCAGTTTATTTATTTATTTATTTTTTTTTTTTACTATTTAAAGATAATTTTAATATCTTATAATGTATACATGCGTGTTTGGTTTGTAAGAAAGAAAAATGTTATGTTGAATTACGAAATTTACAGTTTTTCTTTACGGATGTCATGTAGGAAAATGTACGATTAAAAAAATAAATAAATAGAAATTTTTCTACATTAAAGAAAAAAATATATGACCTATTTTATTCTAAATGAAATATGCATATTTTTAATCTATTGTTTATTTTAACTTTTATAAATATATAATTTATAATAAAAAATTAAGCCTTTTTATAAGAAAATATAATAATGTATGAGGAAATATTTTCATTATTTGTAAAAGTTTCTTTTATTCATTTCTTTCACTATTTCTTTTTCTCAAGCAAAAGGTTATTTTATTCATATTTCAATGTATATGTTTGTGTGTAATGTTCGTACGAGACCACATATTACTACTGACATTGTGTTTCATATTATAACAGTATTTTTCGATCGAAAAACATGCTACCATAATCGAAATTGTGCGTAAGTTTAAATAAATTACAGAGGCGATTGAAATTTTTAAATAGAATTTTTTAACGCCTTTAATCGGAAACTGCAAATTTGCGAAACTTCGAGCTTTCACTTAAACTAACCTTTATAAACTACAATAAATAGAAGAAAAGTGATGTATTCTATTTCCTATCATTTCTTTCAAAATATATTATGCCCCAAACACAAAAGCACATTATGTACTACACAGGGTTCGTACGCCTCAGGGAATTCAAGGGATTTGAATACAAATCTTTAGTAAAGTAATGGTCATCACATTTAAACAACGAATTTCTTCATAAATAAGGCCAATATTTTTTTTACGAAAAAAACTTGCATTCGATTCTTTTGAAGCGTAATAATTCTTGTGGCAGATAAAGCGATACATTAATATTACAAATGCATATACCGAAAAAATATTGAATTAAATATAAATTTTATGGTGTGAAGTCGCCATGCCTTCGGCAGCGTACACCCTCGAAATTGTATGATTTTTTTAAAAGAAAAGCTTTCTTAATAAACCTAGAGCTGAGGGTCCCAGTGCTTGCTAAATAGTGTTTCCTTCTCCCCATTTTTAACACTCTGCAACATAGCTGAATTCAGTTTGTCCTTCTGCCATGCTCTAACTCACGTAAATAAACTCGGATTACCATGCAATTGATGTATGTCATTGAGATTTACTATGGCTTGTTCGGTATTGAATATGAAGCATTGGATTTGTTGTAATTGATTTTCCTTGATTTGAATATCTAGCATTTATAGTTCATTTATAGGGACACTCAAAAGAATTCCGTTACATTATGGTCTATAGAGAAAAATTGTTTACGGTGTATTTTATTGCCGTTACACTATTTCAAACGTATCGTAATTGATATACAGGATTAGCAAGATATACCTTTCCCACTTCAGAGTGCTCTAGAATACGTTTTATGGGTCCAAAAGTGATATAATTTGAACTACATATAATTCAAATGTTGCGCTGGCCTTATTTTAAATTTTAAAAATAGTACGAAAATTCGTAAATATGTGTCGTTGTAGTACACGTAAAAACACTTAATATGCCTTATAAATGTTAAATAATATAAAAATTGTAGCACTAAATCTGCTCAACATGCCCCCCCCCCTCTTCATTTTGAACGATGCACTCCAATCGCAGAACCATATTTTCCACACCTGACTGGAGTGCCAGAATATCAAGAATATGGCGGCGAATTCTGTCCTTCAGTTCTGGCACAGATGCTGGTCTTTTACGGTAGATATTGTCCTTCACAAAACCCCACAATCGAAAGTTGCAAGGGTGAACGAGGAGGTCATACACGACGATCAATGTGAGTAAGTGCGCCGTCCTGCATGAAAATGATGCCCTTAACCAAGACTCCCTTAATAGATAAGACTTGACAATCCGGAGAAAGTCTATGGGAGAAAATGTCCGCGGTAATTGCCACTTATTAATTGACTTTCTCCGGAAAGTATCGCCGCCTGGTGGATACTACCGCAGATTTGCCAAGTCTCCGGCTTTTTGAACACCAGTATATTTTTAGAGAAAATGTTGTTCTTTTAAATCCCAGAATTCTCTGATCAAACAAAACAAAATTGTCTGTACTAAAAAACTGGTATCCAAAAAGAGAATAGAAAAATCTAGCAGCTCTGCTACCGCATAGCTGCCAACTTTTACGATTTTTTCTTACCACTAAAATTTAATAGAATTTTTTTCGTTATGTAATCACACGACCTTGTCAATTTAATAAGATAAAATTTAGTATAAAATTTTAGTGGTAGGAATTAAGCGTAAAAGTTGGCATCTATGCTACCGATACTAGTTCATAAGCAAATGCATAGAACAAATGGAGCTGTGAAAAAATTTCATGTCGAAAATACTCCTATTACTGACGATTGATGGCGCTAGTAGCAGGAGAATATAGCGGTCAAAGGAAACTTGCTGATTGTGAGGCCTGATACTATGAAAAGGAGGCCTTGCCCTTAACCATATTTGAGGCAAGCAATTTTGTTCCTGTAACGTCGAATTCACACCGGTATTTACGAAAGAATTTAGTTCAAAATAAGGAATATCAATTTTTCCACTTTTCCCGTCAAAGTTAAAAAAGTAAAATTTGATTAAAAGTTTCCGGTTCGAATCGGATTAAAATTAGGTGGGATATAATATATCCCATCGCCCCTTAAAGGGTTAAGGCATCCACGCTGTTGAAGTTGTGGGATTACAAAATCACTCAGCTTATCCCTCAGCTGTTCTCCTGTGACGAAACAGATTTGGATTTCATTTAAAGTTATCCCTTCAAATAAAATACTGTCATAAAATAATCATACAAGTAGCCATACCAAAAAACCACACCACACATTCACTCTTTCCGAATGCTAGGGTTGCTCCTCGATAGCGTGAGAGTTTTCAGCTGCCCAAATTCGAAAATTGTGGTTGTTAACGTGCCCATTGAGGAAAAAGTAGGCTCCGTCAGTCCACAGAATGTTCCATGGTCAAGTGACGTCAACCACCATTCGAGCAAGGAATTCAAGTGCACAAATTTTACATTAAATAGGTGTTTTAAATAGGTGCTTAGGCATGATTTTGTAGGGATAAAAATGCAAAATCCACTGTAAAATTTTTGGTATAGTGGAATACGGCATATCTAATACACGTGAAATAACTGGCACACTCACACTACCATTCGGCGGCTGACTTCTGCCTTCAACGACCGCGGTAGCCACACTTTTGACGACAGAAGACTGTATTTGATTTCGTCCTCTACCTGGAAAAATGTCAAGTTGCCCAGTTGTTTCAAATTTCTTTATCATCTTGCGTAGACCACATGAAGTCATTGGACCTCATCGTATCTGCTTCATATGGCGGAATTCTTTTATAGCTGCAACGGAGTTCTGCTTCTTATGGTAGAACAATTTTACTAGTAGAATTTTCTCTTGCAACGTACACAAGATGTGCGAATAAGTAACTAATGCTTGTTCAGAATCCGCCTTCCTTTTATCCAAAGAATAACACATTTTCAATGTATGCAAATAAATACCGTTTGGGTTACATCGCCATAAATTCGTGAATTTTCATAATAATAATTTTTTTTAATTTAACAAATGTCAAGCGCATTATTTGAGTTATGTGTAGTTGACATTTTATTTCATTTGGACCGATAGAACACATTCTAGAGACATCTAAAGTGGGAAATTAATTTCTTGCTATCCCTGTATATCAATGAAGTACACTGAAAGAGGCTTATTATAGAATAAGGTGTATATAACAATCATTGTTCATTAACTGGGACACACAAAAAAATTATGTTACAGTACTATATATCAATAATAATTGAATAAAAATTGCCAGAAGTGCGTTTACAGTTGTGGTAAATGTTTTTAATTTTAACTCTTATTTTTGCATATTACGTGGTGCATGTAAATTCAACAGATCCGATACAGGGGTGCAAAATAGGTATCGAGTAAATTTCAGTTTATTGGCGGAATTTGCTGTAGGGTAATTTTCAACTATACGCTAGGCGTTTCTTCAAGTAAATTTTAGAAAACTATATAGTATGTATAGAAATTTGTAGATCATATACAGGGCTGCACAAAATAATTTGGATACTTTTCGACTATTGACGGTAATTGATTGCGTTGGGTTTTGAAATGTGTTATACGTTTTCCAAATTGTTTACTTACTCCAAATTGTTTATTTTATCACATTATACTATGAAGTCTTGTTACAGTTTTTTGAATGTGTTAGAATGTGTAATCATAAGTTGGAAAGTGTTCATAGTATATGCTTGACGTATGATTTTGCGTTATTGTTTTTTCACATGGAGTCATTTAATATTAAAAACAATTTAGTTCTTATCCTCCAAACTCTTTGAAATTTATAAGTTATTTACTAGTTATAAAATAATATTTCGAAACCTGCGTGTAAGATTCGTGCAATAATATTGATATTTAGTTGTAAAAACAGGAGCTAAAGCTATTCGCGTATGCACGTTTTGAGCGAAAATGTTGCAGATTTATTTTTCTTTAACTACTTCTAATCGTCTGAATATTTCGAGATTTTTATACTTGATGTAAATTAAATGTCTGAAAAACATGGAAAAAGATTGTTTTAAAATACCGCCATTTAGTTACATTTACCGTAGAAAAATAGTGTATCCGGGAGACACGAACTGACTTCTAGTCACATTTTTTTTTTTTTTTTTTTTGAAAGGATTAATATTCAGATTTTTTGAAATGGATTCACCATCGTAGAAAAGAAGGTATCCATATCAAGTGAGTAATTTTTTTTAATTTATCTTTAAAATTCGGGTAGATGTGGGATTCGAAAATACCCCCCCCCCCCCCCCCACCCACGATATCAATCATTTCTGAAAAAAAAAATTAAAGGGTTAAAATACGTATTTATTAAAACGGATTTCGGCGTTCGAAAGTGAAAAAGTACAAAATTTAAGAATATCTTTTCAATTTTTGAGTATTTAGAACAGTCTTACTCATGCGCGCTTAGAAAAAAGTATAAAAAAAGAGCGCTCTCCTACAATCGGATCTTTTCTGCTTTTGCGCCACGGCACCGGCGCAATACTTTTGTCGTTTTATTTCTAATTGCGATATTTAATTAACATCTAAGCTAATTATCAAAAAATGAAAATTCTGAACCTTAGGTGCATTAGAACCTTCCTAGGAAACCTGTCTCATCAAAATTTTCAGACATGCATATACATTCAGTTGTTCATTTGGTATATTTTCCTAGCCAACGCACGCACACACACACACACACAGGAAGACAGACAAATTTATTTGTTTAGAGTAATACCTCGACTTACGTCAGAAATTCGTTCCGAGACTAACGACGTAATTCGAAAACGACATACGTCGAAGTACATTTAGATAAGCAAAAAAGGATAAGTAATAAAATTTCACCAAAATCTAATGAACATATTCTATTATAGGAATTATGTTACATACATTTAACATTAGCAAAATAATGCGTTTGCAATATAAAGACTTGGAATAAATCAATAAATGGTTAACTTAGAATTTATTGTTCTTCTAGTTACCCCGTTCGAGTCTATGAGCATGTGAAAAAATCTTACAATGAAGTTTGAACCGACAATTTTTTTACTCTCTTAGATCTTTGTAATAGCAGAGTGAGTTTTTAAGCTTTTCCTAATCGTTCCTATTCTTTGCTAGTCCGAATCAATAACTTCGAGAACCATTATTCCAGCTTCACTAAGGTTTAGTTAATTTTGAAACCGTCATAATCTTTCGGTAGGCTCAAAATATTCATATATTTCTTCAACAGTAATTTGTTTATTTAATTTAATAAGTTTATCGGTGGTTAATTCCGGAAAGGGAAATTTATGGCTTAAGCATCCATCTCTAAAATCTCTAAGTTGAGTTCTCTTCCATTTTCGACAAATCCATCAATTAGTATTAGTACTTTTACCATTCACTTTTTTTATTTGTTTGTCACTATCACATGACTGTCGTGACTGTTTTTATTTGGAGCACTAAATACATAGTTGAGACATTTGTTATTTAATACCCCTATTCAGATAGCAATGTTTGCCTTATTTGCTGATAAAAAATTCTGCTATTAAACCAAGCAAAAGTTTTCTTTAAAAAAATAATGGTAAGAAAAGAATAAAATTTTCAACTATGCATTTAGTGCCCCAAAAAGACCGAGTCACAAGACGCCACTGGTCGCGGGAAAATTTTCCTTCGTAGAACCAAAAGTTTTCAAAAAAGTTCAAAATGCTTCTTAATTAAGGATTTTTTTTCCAGACCAGACGACGTAAATGTGGAGTGACGTAAGTCCGGGTACTACTGTATATACATATCGGTAGAAAAATTCATCTGGTAGAAAAGTAGATGGATGTTTATTATTAAATTGCGTGAAATAAAGTTATCTTCTAGCGTAGGATTAGTATTGTACGGCAGTCGCTCATTTTCGGATTTTTTTCCTTTGAATAACTTGCATTAGGGATAAAGTATTTCTTAAATAAAGAATATCGCATATCATGTAAGGGCGTTTACGAGTTTAAAATGTCCTAATTGAGAGTACCGCAATAAGAGAAAATAGAATTTTAATTATTGCGGAAATGAAACTTGGTAATTAAAATATAGCAAGAGAAAAGAAAATGGTTGAAAAAGATGAAAGCGCTCGCTTATCTCATAATTCATAAATATAATTAAAAACTTTAATAAATAAAACGTTAATTAAATACTAGTTTTCTCAATGTGTAGCGCTCTAATAAATGAATAGAGATAACTAACTGTATTTGCCGTAAATTCCAATTAAAAAGTTTGGGACTAATTACAGTTTTACGATTCTTATGTAATGATACACAAATTTTTATTTTATTTAAAAGTATTTTTATTGCTAATTATTATTTTGCAAATTGAATGAGAAAATAAAAATATATCTATTAAAATTAAATAACCATTAACTTTATAAATGCTACGTGAAATTAAATGAGAAAGAGAAGAAAAAATCGATCATTTTACTAGATTAATGGAACTTTTAATCTCTTTTTCATTTAATTTCACGTAGCATTTTAAATTTAATGGGTATTTTTTTTTTAAGTTTGATAGATGTATTTGATTAATATTTATTAGTTTCTTTATCGTAAGTATATTAACTGAGAATCTATTTTTCAGTCAAAAGTTCCTGTAACCCTTACTTTTTTAATAATACTTATTCATATACTCATTTGTCATACATGTTTATTGTAATACTTATTCATCTTAAACATATTTTGTATGTTTCTTTTAAATGAGTAATACCAAGGGTGAATGTGTTCCGGTATTTTGTACACCACTAAACTTATATAGCAATATTTTTAGTATGTCATCGCTCAATTTATCGATTAAACAGGAAAAAGATTGCTATATAAATTTAGTGGTGTACAAAATACCGGAACACAATCACCCCTGGTAATACAAAGTAGATTGCACGAACTTTTGATTAAAAAATAGATTTTAAGTTAAAAAATCAGAAAATTAATAAACTAATACAGTAAAACCTCCCTAACGGACACTCCCGAATAGCGGACACCTCTATTTAGCGGACACTTTTTCAATCCCCAACACAAATATTGTTTGCATAGTTTTAACCTCTGAATAGCGGACACTTCCAAATAACGGACAAAATTAGCGTTTCCTCAGTGTCCGTTATTCGGAGGTTTTACTGTAATATATTATTAGATGTAATTTTTATTCACACTTCTAATTTTGAATTTGATTTTCTAAAAATATGTGATACGGTTTATCCTGAAATGAAAGCTATTAAAGAATACATATGTAAAGTTAAACATTTTATTGTATCTAAAAATATCATGGTATTCATAATTAGCCTTTATCATTGAATAATAGGATTTTTTCATAACATTCTAAGAAGGTAGGTAAAAAGTGAAACTGTTTACAATCGTGCAGATTACGTATTATCTCTAATTAAAACGGATTCTGGTTTAAAAAAAAAACTTAATTTGGTCCATCTATCCGGCTGTGTACAGGTATGGCCGAAAATTTTAACAGACATTTTGCCACAGAGAACACCTTCCAAATTCTGCAAGTTAACGAGGCGATTATAAATTTTTCGCTTTAAATATTAAATAGAAATTTTCTAATCTTATATAGTGGTGCCAGACTCTTTGAAAATCCCAAGGTGTTTACGCATCTTGATCAATAGACAAAAAACTTTCACTTCAGACGAAAGTGTAAAAAAATCAATGAAGAATTTTTTTGTCTTGTACTGCCGATGAGATCGACCTCTTATTTAAATAGATATATATTCTATGGTTGGTTAGAAAATCAAATTGTATTCTTACCTAAAAATACAGTTAGATATTTGCAATAATATAAGTCACCGGTCGGCAACTGCTGTACCGCGGTCCACATCCGGAAAGCGGAAGGTCAAATCGTGGACAGCCAAAAATTTTCAATTTGAGTAAACAGTTTATTAAAACAATTTATCTCAACTATTATCTTCAATTATCTCTAAATATTCAACAATTATCAGCTTTTTCTGTTTTATAAAGTGTATATAAATTTTTTCAGAACATATACTTGTGTATATAGTAACTTTTTATAACAAATACCTGATTTTTCTATTCTATAGTGTATGTATGTATGTGTAAAAATGACAATTTAAAATTAATATGTACTAATATTACTCAAGTGTTTTTTCTCTGGACCTCGATGAAATTTTTCAAAAGTATTCGGACCCTACTTAAAATTACTTGCCGACCCCTGATATAAGTCAATACATTTTCTTTATTAGTAAAATGACTATATTATTTCTAATACAGGAAAAAAATGCTATTTCACAGTTGGCATTTTATAAAATGAAACTGTCTGCTTGGAAAAGGAAGTTACTCATTTTACATTAGGAGAATATACTTATATAGCTCATGAAACTATAATAAAGAGGAAGTAGCATGTTAAAAAAACGGTAAACCTTCAACCATATTTGTTTGTTCCGCATAGCCTGATTATTGTCAAGGTAACACAACTTCCACCAGTCCAATTAAATACAAATTTTCTGCTTATTAAAACGCTCTATTAATGCGAACATTCCGCCATAATTAAAGAAAAATATCTATTTGTTTTTACTGGTGGAAATCGACCCGGCGGTAGTCAGACCCTGCGGTTCTTGAAATACGCCGCTGGAGTCTGACGTTTCAACATGGCGCTTGGCGCAAACAGTCTGAAGTGCCCATTGAAAGTACATGGACGTAAAAAAAATGATAATCCTAGGAGTAATAATTTTATTTTTTAAGAGTTAGCAGCCACTTTTCCGCAATGTTCAAGGTTAGATTTTCATTATTAATTCATTAAACTTCTGATTTTGGGCTTTAATTTTCTACAATTTATTAGAAACACATTAGCTTTACTCTGTTTAGACAAATATGGCGATTGTTTATATAGACGGATTTGCTGAAACGGGATGATGTTTACATTCATGGCTCTTTACTTCTAACCCCTTGAGAGGCGCCGGTATATAATATATACCACTTTTTAATATATAACATTGCCACCAGTATTATTTAATAATTTTTTTCCCCAGATGAAGGAGGTAAAAAATGATTATTTAAATTTACTGGTGTCAAAACATCGCAAAATGTAGCATTTAGACCACGTGCTTTCCCTCCAAGGGGTTAAACTTGATGCTTCAGTGTCTCATATTTATTATTTCTGCAGCATAAATGAGATTTTAGATAATTTTTATTGAAATTCTGCTATTTTTCACTTTTTTTTTTTTTTTTTTTTTTTTTTTTTTTTTTACATTTAGCTATCGTGAACAGATAAAAGTGAGCAAGTATACTTTCATTACGTGCTTAAAAAAAACATCGGGTATAATATCTGCTCTCTCCAATCTTTTATAATGTGAAACCATGCATAATGGAATAATAACATTTCTAATTTTTTTTCTTAGCAATTTTTATTAGTATTTAAAGAATCTTCCATTTAACAACTTATAAAATAGAAATTGTACGAATTTGAAGGGTTATCTTGCTTTTGATATTTTACAAACTTAATGTATTTATAAGCAGGGTTGTTACGTTTAAAACATTTTGTTTAAAACAGCTGTTTAAAACATGTTTAAAACCTTATATTTAAAACAATGTTTAAAACATGTTAACTGTTTATAATGTCACAATGTGACAATTCACAAATTAAATTCACGTGGAAATGTTCCAATAGAAAATTAATTATTGTTGAAAGAATTTTATTGTGGATTTTTAAATTGTTGGCAACTGCTATAACGAAAAATGGTTAAATTTAATAGGAAAAGGCTGTTAAATTTTTAGTTTTTTATCTCTCTATATTAAAATAATATGATTTTTTCAAAATGTTATGATTTTCAGTGTGACAGTAGGTATTCAGCTGTAAGTACACAAAATTTCAAGTCTGTTAGTTATACAGTTTCTGAGAACTGGCTCTGTGACGGACAGACAGAGAAGTGGGACGAATAGGGTTTTGTGAGATGAACGAAACCTTAAAAACGTTATGCTGTCAGTTACCAATCATAAATTCGCTACTCAAGAATCAAATAAAGTGGACAATTTTGTAGAAATAACATCTTTATCTTGGTGGATAAGCCTTGAAAAACACGTCGATAAAAATGTCATGCAGATCATAAAACAATTACAAGCAGCTGTATGCTCTACTGCTGGTTTAGAAAGAGTGTTTTCTACTTTTGGCCTTGTGCAGAACAAAACTAGAAACGAAACCGGTTAGGTGTTTGATAAGGCTGCCAAACTTGTTACTATTTATAAAGAACTTAATAATTAAATGTTTTAGTTTAGATTAGAATAAAAGAATTAATTGTTAATTAATTTTTAAAGTATTTATTATATAATTTTTTTCTTCCTTACTGTTTTTTAAAAATATTTTCATTCTTTATATTTAATTTATTAATTTTTGCTCACTTTAATCAAAATTGTGCTGTTGAATGAGAAAAAAACGTTTTAAACGTTTAAAACATGTTTTAAACAAAAAAAAACACGTTTTTTGGTTTTTTTTTTAAAAAAAACATGTTTTTTTCCAACCCTGTTTATAAGGATGTGCATCAAATTGATAGAAATATTCTTGTGGAAGAGAATAGGTTTATATTCCCAACAGTTGATTCATGTATTTTATTATTTGTTAACAATGTCACAGCAACTATATTTATAATCTAATGTAACCCTCCTAGTCCCGGGTATTAAATTTTGACGAGCGTTCTTAGTTTTGCATCATTTCATCCAGAAATTTAATTCTATTGAATGTAGAAAGAAAGAAAAAAATAAAAAAATAAAAAAAAATTATATGATTTTATTTCTAAAGCTCATTTTTTTTTCCTGTACGAGACATGAAACACTTCAAAACAAAAAATAATGGGGTCATATAAGACCCGACAGTTAATAATTTTTCTACCAGTAAGCAGTGCATTGGAAGTGGTAATGATGAAGCTACCTTTCTGGCCTGGTATTGAGATACCCACCTCTTCCTGTAGTTCTTTCTGTTTTTAATTTTGTTGTTTAACCCTTTCAGGGGCTGATTACTTCTGTTCGTAAAATGGTGAAATGATTCATTTAGTGATGGGCATAACGATTATTTTGATTATTCGAATGAATCATTCGGGCATGTGCAGAAGCATATCTGTCAAACTTCAATTTTTTTAAATTCAATTACTACCAGAAATTTTGAAAAAAATAAGTTCAAAATTTCTGGTAGTAATTGAATAAAAAAAATTTTGAAGTTTGACAGATATGCTTCTGCGCATGCCCGAATGATTCATTCGAATAATCAAATTACTCTTTATGCCCATCACTAGATTGATTGACACCAAAATATACAAACGAATTTCTTAGAGAGTGAATACTTGCTTTTCTTCAAGTTCATTATAAAACAAAAAAATTATTAAAATATTCTGGGTGCCGTTTCAAAGTTTGTAATTAAAATTAAGTGGTCACATTTGTGATCACCGCCCGTGCAAGGGTTAAAGCTATTAAGTAAATTTTGTGACTTTAAAAACTATACATTTTTATGGTAAAAGCTAAAGTAGGATTGCCGGTTATGAAAAATACCAGTAGGGCATCATTTGAATAGGGTTAGAAGAAGCAATTGCCCCATCCATCCTCAAGCTCACTGTAATTGATCAAAGTCAAGTTTAAATGAATAAAAGATGAAAACGAATTACATTTAGATAATTTATTATCGATAAAGATAATTACTGAATTTGGATTTTAAATCAATAAATAAAGTTTGTAAGTTAATTGTTTAGCAATAAATCCCGATAATATAACTGTTATGAAGGAATTACTTTTATGTCTCTGTTCTTTATTATTACTTACCCATCATACGTAGTAGAGGGTAAGTCTTGTAATCGTTTTGAAAATTGAAAAAAAAATTTGGCGGATTTATACGTTTCAGACACTGGAGATTCCGAAAAACATATTTTTAGAAAAAAAAATTTTGCCGTCCGTCTGTGTGTCTGTGTGTCTGTAAACGCTCTGTCTCCCGAAAAAATTGAGATAGAGACTTGAAATTTGGTATGTACTTAGTATGCAATAATGGGAAGAAGCTTATTGAATTTCAGTAACCTCGATTATCCGGAACTATTTATTCGATTACTCTTCGATTTTTCATGACCCTGTATTTCATCCAAATTTCAATTCAAAGATATATTTTAATTGGAAATGAGACGCTTAATCAGATGCAATAAACCGCTAGTTAATAGGTTGATTGTTTTTGGAGTTATAAGGATGTTTCTTTTAAGCAATTCAGTAATCGAGCCTTTAAAGTTTATGACGTCATCAAGCCACGATTTTATTCGAATTGCAATGCATTTTATAAGTAGTTTGCACATTTTTTATTTTAATATGTTACATCATGCATATCCATGATAGGTAAGTATTACGGTGGCCCCCAACGACTAGTTCTATTATAAAGGTAAAGATTAACTTTAAATAGGAAAATGCTTAAAATGAAAAAATTTATTTCTTGTACAAGAAATAAATCCGTATCACTTACACAAAGAAAAATTTTGATATTTTATGAAATTAAAGAGTGGAATTAAGATGATTTTTTTAATATATAGGGGAAAGAAAAATATGGAAAGGCTTTGAAATCTAGAGAGATGTGATTTAAATAAATAAAATGTAAGAATGCACTTATATATAACAGATGGCTGTTATATATGGGTGCAATCCTTGTTTCAATTTAATTATAGCAGTAAATATAAATTGTATTACTGTTAAACATTTTTATCGACAAGCAATCAAACTTCAAAATGTATGTGATCTTTCTCTAAATAACTGGGAATTTCCTTTCATAATGCGTTTCTCATCATTCTTAACCCATAAATTAGTATAATTTCTTTTAGTTAATTAAGGGTTTTTCCAATGGCAACATTATACAACTTTTATAACACCATTGTCATTTGTCTCTTTTTACACTGTAATGCCAAATGTTATTTTTAGTCACCGAAAATGTGAATGTGTGACAAGAAAGCACTTTATTACATCTCTTCATGCTGAGATCTTAACCCAGGTCAGACGCCCATGCGTGGGTGCTCCTCTGTTTTTCTAACTCCTCTCCCGTGTATAAGTTCTCGCCCCCCCCACAAATCATTTTAATTCCTGAATAATAAAATTATAGTCTAACTACTATCCATAGATTTTTTTTATTGTTCTTTTTAAAATAGGCTGATATTTGAATTTTATCTTAATCCTATTCTACAATTCACAACGTTATATCTGCATTAAGACCTGAATAAAAACAAGCAAAAAGCGTTTAAATATCTTATAAACAAAAGTACAGACCTTCATCTTTTAATTTCATGCATTATAAAATTTTCGTTATATAAAATTTAATTTTGCATATTCACTTATTAAAGATTTCACAAATAAATTTATAAAAGATGTTTGGTTACACAAAGCGTATTCTTTATATTTTATCGATTACACGTCCATTAAACTCGGAGTAGATTACATGTTATCTCTTTCCTTTAAAAAGTCTGCTAATGACAATAAATTAACTGCATAATGTGTTATCGCAGATGTAATTTCACACTATCGACACCAAGCTAATTATCTTTTAAAACATCCATAGTTTCAAAACAGAAAACTGATAACAAAGTATGTTTGAAATTGTTAGAGAATAAGGTTTTTAATGATACTTCTGAAGAAAACGAGTTCTATAGAAAAGTGTCATTATCTCATTGTTCTTCAATATTCAACCTTATAGACTCTTTTGAAATTTCACCGAAACGAAATCGTTATTTTGCACTTAAAATTTTAATTTAATTTTTAATTGAAAATGAGAAGCTTTGGTGCAAGAATTAATATGTTAAAGTACTTATTTAAATACGGTATTCAATAATAAGGATGGAAAGACATGATTAATATAATTGATTTTTTTTTTCAAAACAACAAATAACTTTATTAATATACAAATATAAGTGCTTAAGTGATAAAACAGAATACAAAATAAGAAGGCTTATATAAACATTTAAATTTAATGACCGACATATTTCACACGCACAAATGGTGCTATTATCAAGATCTAGAAGATAAACAAACTATTCTCGCAAAAATATTAGAAAATAAACTTGAAAAATATAAACCACGAGATCATGGTTATAATGAAAGCAGTTGCTTAAAAAGAGTCAACTGTAAACGTGAAAATTAATACTTCTTTATTGCTTTTTTTTTAAATTGAAAAGCACCTCGTGCTAAATTTTAGGTAATTCAAAAGAGTCTGATTCATTGCATATGTTCTCGTTAAGATTATAGATATCTTTTGAATCACGGATAATAGATGGAAAATAAAGTCTTCATGGATAAATTATTTTACTATTCTTAAAATCAATTTTTAAAGTATCGGTCCTATGTAGTCTTGCCAAAGCTGTAGTTCTTCTGTCATATTTTATATTTGCTATACACTCGTTTAATCGTGTTTTAAACTTTCTAGTTGTCATTCCTATATAATATTGCGATGTTTCATTTGCTCTGGTGAACGGGATTTCATAAACAACTGTTAGTTGATTGATATGGTTCTGTTGGGTCTATTTTTTTACAAACTACATCTTATAATTTTATGGACGGTTTTGCGATAAGGCACATATTGAATATGTTAAGTTTATATTTCAATCTTTCAAAGAACCCAGAGAAATATTGTAAAGTATATAACTGGGAATTTTGTTTATTGAAGTTTTTCTTACCCTTCTTTCCATACTCAGAATTATTTTATTAATGATGCTTTCTTTATTGTTGAAAAATACTATTCTTAAAAAAATATTTTAAGAATAGTAAAATAATTTATCCATCAAGACTTTATTTCCCATCTATTATCCGTGACTCAATAGAAATCTATACGCGCAGCGAGAACATATGCAAAGAATAAGCCTCTTTTGAATGATCTAAAATTTGGCACGAGGTGTTTTTCAATTTTAAAAAAGCAATAAGGAAATATTCATTTTCATGTTTACAGTTAACTATTTTTAAGCATCTGCTTTTATTACAAATATGATCTCGTGGTTTATATTTTTCAAGTTTTATTTTCAAAAAAATTGTGAGAATAGTTTGTTTATCTTGTAGATCCATGTTTGCCGTTTGTGCGTTCAAAACATGTCATTATATTTCAAGGTTTTTATAAGCCTTCGTGTCTTCTGTTTTATTACTTAAGCGCTTGTATCTGTATTTTAGTGATTATTGGTGATTTTATTATATTATTTACAAATAACTTTTTAGCGAAACTGCTAGTTCAGAGACAATGTATTTAAAAGAAAACATGAGAATAATTTTTAAGAAAGTATATTAAATGTAACAATACAAATGGAAATTTAGTTATGAAAATGAGAAAGATTTAAAAAAAAATACCGCAATCAACTTTATTTTGATATGGTGAAAATGCATTGATTCTGAAGTGAAAAAATAATTTTTTCATAATTGATTTAAATATTATATAATCTTTTTTGAACACACTTTTTTAAATGAGCAATTTTCGATAAATAGACTGCGTTCAAAGGGAAAATTCCTATTTTTTTATATTAAAATGTCTGATTTCACCTGACAGAAACTCAAATATTACTAGATAAAAATATCATCTGTTCAATTACTATTTTTTCAAATAAACAATGAAATAATCGATGCGATTGTGTTCAAGATATGTTGGTCACCGATATAAAAAAATGTAATTTAAAAAAAAAATAACTTAGAAGTATCACGTTATATTTTTGTTTGAAATCTTTTTTTTCTGCACGCTTTGTTATAAATACAATCGAACAAATCGTCAAAAAACTTAAAAATTACAAGTAGGCAAATTTCTTGAAGAGCTATGTGATTGGAAGGGATTGTTGTGTTATTTGAAGAAATTTCAGTCTTTTGGCTGTTGAATTTCAGGAAATCCTAAGCTGCGATTAACATTTTTTTTTTTTTTTGTATTTTGTATTTTGAGGGAAAAGAGACATAACTAAATAATATTCCGTTTCTATTACGAAAAAATAATACGCAGCACAGTTATCGGAAAACTCTTGTCTTGTAAACTTACAAAAGTGCAGATTTAGATTTCAGGGAATTTTTACGTTAGATTGGTGTATTTTCTGTATTTTGGCAGAAAACTGGCAAATAAAAGCAGAAAGTTTTCTGTTCTAATGAAATAAAAAACCTTCAATTTGTGAAATTAGTTTAGAGTGTATATTTTGTAGAAAATTTTTCGAAGATTAATGCTTAAGGGGAATTAATATTTTATGCCTCGCGTATCCTTTGCAGAACTAAATGTAAGAGTTGGGATTAATATTCTACTCCTCACCTCCTTTCTTTTCTCCTGCCACCCATACACCAAGAGCAATTGGAATCACCCAACAAAACTGGCAGCAAAAGTGGATGTTTCTTAGTTCCCGGATTAAGACGCGGAGATTTTGAAAGTAAGCCGTTGGTAATAAGAGTTTGTATTTTATTCCCTGATGATGGCTATGTGTATAACTTCAGTGGTGATTTTGTTCCGGTATTTTGTACACCACTAAATTTATATAGCAATCTTTTTATTCTTTAATTGATAAATTCTGCGATGACATACTAAGAATATTCTTATATAAGTTTATTGGTGTACAAAATACCAGAACACAATCACCCCTGGAACCGAAAGTGCTTAGAATAATTTATATTAATGTAATTTAACAACTTTTTACAAGTTTGTTATCTTTTAAGTATTAAAAGGCATTATGTGTAATTTTAATTTTGGGATAATTTTTGTTTTTCATTTGCTGAGTTACAATCATAAGTCATCTTTTACATGCGTCCCAGTCAGTGGCGCAGAGAGGGTGGAGGTTCAGATATACTGAATACCACTTTTTTGTAAGAGTTTTTTCTTTCACTTTATTTAATCGAAAAAATTCTGAAATTAAATAAGACGAAGTTTACGATACGAAAGTGTTGTATTTTGAGCTTCTAAACGCCCCTCCTGGCCTCTCCACTGGTACCAGTGTGTTGTAATATTTTGATCAGTCAATGAGATGTAAAACCATTTTATCGACTCATTTAGTTGCACCATGTCGTATGTTGGTGTCGACATAGACTCGTTGCGTATCCCCTATAACTTATTTAAAAATATATCTTCAAGAAGCAAACGTACCACACTTTGGAAAATCTTACTTTAGGGAATAATTATGAAAAAATAAAAATAAAATCCCTATTAACACATTTACATTATTAGAGCATATATGCGTGCATTTCAGGTATTTCTTTTTTATTCAGAAATTCCAAATTCATACTACAATTCACCCATTCGCTGCCAACAACGAATATACTCGTGGTTTTTCAATATAAACTTATGAATTCGTACCAGAAATTTTGAAAGAAGAATTATTATTTTCAGTAATCACGAAACGTCTGTAATTAAATAAAGTAAATATTGCTATAAGTATTTTCTAGTATGAATTCGAACTTTCTAAATCAAATAAATTCCAGTAATTTTAACTCGGCAGTGAACGTGTTAGAGTATTTTTTGCTTTATTTAATGACATAAAAAATCTTTAATTTCAAAATTTATTTGAGCATTTTAATGTACAAACACTGCAGCGCCATCTATTGACAAAAACTTGAGCGGTTTTTAAAATTACATTACTTCATGTAAAATTTAAGAGGTACGAGATAAATGTCACATTATTTCATCTTTATATTTATTATAGTTAATGAATTATTGAATTTTCAAATTGAGGCGTGTATTTCTTGTCACCCTGTATATATACACACATATATGCCCATTCTAAAGTAATAAATCAAATATAAATATGTACATCACAAAGTTTGTTTTTATGAGCATTTTGGATAATACTATATTTACAGTATGATAATTTAATTCCCTTCATTGTTACGAAATTTAAAATTGTTCACTTCTAAAGTATGATAAAATAGAAACCTTTTATCTTATAAACTTTATTTAATATCTTAAAATTTTATCCTGAATAGTGAAAATAACTGGGATTTGATTTAGCAGTAATCCAATAAATCTTTTTGTCACAGTCAGCATAAAACTTCACTTTCAACAACGATAATCTTTTTTCTTCTGACAGATTTCACTATCATTTAACCTGATAAGTAAGAAGTGAACGCAAAGAGATGTCAGAGATACAATTGCATTTTGTTCTCGTTTGACGACTATTCATTCTATCTTAAAAGTTTTATTTTTAATTTCTAGTAAAGATGTCATGTTTGAATGATCTTAATGTGATATGTTCTTGGAATATATTAAATCTTCAGCTATTCTATTATTTAATCAACGCGTATGAATTAAAACACATTTTGTTGGGGAAATATAATATAAATAACTTTAATTTTGTATTATCAATTTTTATATATTTTTTGTATTAATTATGATTAACTACTGATGTGTGTTTAATAAAACATTAACAGATACAGATCATCGAAGAAATTGTTTCACAATCATGGTTTATAATTAGCATTCATTCATGAAAAAAAAATAAAATCTGAGTATTCTGATAATAAAAAAGTTTGAAAGTATCTACAAATTAATTTTGAATTCACATTTTAATAACTTGTTATAACAGAATAAGTGAAAAATTAAACACTATAATACATTTTATCCATATGGACTCAAACAGCTCTCAAACAATAAACCTCACACTGTATATTCTACATTATCTAACACAATTAATTATAATTCACTCTACTCACCACTTTATCACCACTTTATCACCACTTATACAAACGAACTACACGTACATAAATAGGTCACTCTTCTACATACAAAAAATCATCTTCCAAATTAACTAACACTCAAATTAAAAAAATCACTACATACCTTACAATCATCTTATCACAGTAATTTTAGTTGGAAAACTCTTCGTAAATTCATATTCGCAATTCCAAAGGATAATTTCACTCAGTTTTTTAAAGTTTTTACTTCTAATACATTCACCACTCATTTCAGTGATATCTTCTTTGATCTATTCCATTTTAGGTTAAAATTTCTCAATGTTAACATTAATTTAAAACCAAAAACTTAAATAAAAGTAATTCACAATTATTACATTTACTAACCCTCTTTTTAATAAAATTAAACTTTATCACATTTTTAACAATGAACAATGCAAATTTCAACTTCATAGTATAAATCAAGACTCCCTTATCATAGATCAGACTTGACAATCCGGAGAAAGTCTATGGGAGAAAATGTCCGCGGTAATTGCCAACTTATTAATTGACTTTCTCCGGAAAGTATCGCCGCCTGGTGGATACTACCGCACAGTTGCCATGTTTCGGGCTTTTTGAACACCAGTATATTTTTAGAGAAAATGTTGTTCTTTTAAATCCCAGTATTCTAAGATCAAACAAAACAAAATTATCTCTACTAAAAAACTGGTATCCAAAAATATAATAGAAAAATCTATAGAAAAATCTAGCTGGTCTGCTACCGCATAGCTGTCAACTCTTACGCTTTTTTCTTACCACTAAAATTTAATAGAATCTTTTTCGTCATGTAATCACACGATCTTGTCAATTTAATAAGATAAAATTTACTATAAAATTTTAGTGGTAGGAAAACTACTAGTTCATAAGCAAATGCATAGAACAAATGGAGCTGTGAAAAAATTTCGTGTGATTTCGTGTCGTAAATACTATTACTGACGATTGATGGCGCTAGTAACAGGACAAGTATAGCGGTCAAAGGCAACTTGCTGATTGAGAGGTCTGATACTATGATAAGGAGGTCTTGGTATAAATATTAAAAGTACCTTTAAATACTCTATTAGTTTAGGGTCTTAAGCCACACATTCGTGAACTACAAAACAATTTCATCATCAACTATGTTAACAAGGCTGAAAACAACTATGCCATCATCTGCAAACACTACTATCACCACATTCTTACAACTGCAGTTTCTTCCAATAATATTTTCACACATGATCATGTTCATTAGAAGAAAGCAATGGACATATTTTAAGTTATCATAAGTTATTAGGCTTAATAAGTAAAAACTTATCACTACATTGTTATGATTCCTAAGTTTCACAAAAATACTTTAAAATTCCGCACTATCACTGTAGGATGTAATGTGCTAACTCACTTTTCTTAAAAATTCTCAAACAAATCTACGATAATAAAATAACACACATTGTGTTAAAAACAGTTATATGCTAGTTAATAAAATCAAGGCACTTGCCAACGTCAACAATATTATCATATATGATTTCAATGACATTTTGAACAATATTCTTTTGGCAGATTTACTCTCTACTATTAATTCACTTTTTATAGAATATTTCTCATTAGTATATTTAAATGAAAACATCGATATTGACAATTTCAAAACTTTAACTATTTTTTTTTTACTTTTTCATAACTATATCTTCCAAAATAATGCTATTTCTATTCAGACAAAAGGAATTCCACAAGGCTCAGCTAGTTCCGGTATGCTTTCAGATTTATATATCTATTTCTAAGAAAGAAATTATAATAACAATAATATTTTGCTCTATAAACATATAGATGATATAATTATCTTTGTCCTTAATGATAATCATTCTATTTCTCGACTGTAGCATATCCTTCCCATCTTGAACTTATTAGTACTACCTATTTAAATAAATCTAATATTAATTTTATGGGAATTAATATTCCCATTATTTCTAAGCATACTTTAACATTCAATATATATGATAAATGTAATGATTTTTCTTTCAATGTTATTAATTTTATTAACTTTCATTCAAGTCTACTTATTTCAGTTTACAGAAATATTCTTCTAAACCACTGTAATCGTATTAAACGTTTATGTTCCTCTCATTTTATTAGGACTTATTTATTACAATTAAAACATACAGCTGTGTCTTATAATTATCCCATTGTTTTTCTTTCTTCATGGATTAAGCATTAAAACTTTAATCTAATTTTACCAGTATGGACATTAAATACGTATAAAAATGATAAAATTGAAAACAATGTTATAGAAAAATGGCGTGAATTGCTAAAAAAATTAAAAAAACTTATTTTTTCAAAAAAAATTAACAAAAACAAATCACAAAATAACAAAATTCACCCCCCCCCCCCCAAAAAAAAATGCTATTAACGAGGGATGAGGCGGGACTGCTAAAAAACAGCTGCAAAATTTATTTTTAAAAAAATTGGGTTTTATGCAATTAATTATTTCATTTACATAACAAAATAATTTACAAAATATAAATAATATGCACACTGTCTCCTTATACTTGGCTAATTATTGTACTACTTCCTTCCCATTTCATATTTCATCTTTATTAATAATTAAATTTTATTTACTTCCTTTAGTTTTCATCAAATTCTAAATTTTATTTACATTAATTACTACTTTGTTCAAAATTTATTTATTTTAATTCCATCTTCTACTGATTCCTAATAGAGGGCAGCACCAGATTTATCATTTAACTAGTCTATAACTTCAGCTTTTTCTTTTATTTTTATGAGATAGATGGCAGCACCAAGCTATTTTATTTTCCTTTCATCACATTTTTCAATCCAATGACTGTGTTTTTAGCAGGTATTTTGAATTTAATGGTGATATGATCTTTGTAAAGCACTTTTCCTCTAGTTTAATCTTCATCAATTGGAGTTTTTTTGTGAGTTGTGTGTACATTGATTTATGATCTAATTTCTATTTATGTTGAATAATAGTTTATTTATTTTGTTATTTGAACTCTTTAGGTTTTTATTATTATTTTGTTTCTTATATCTATGTTATTTGGGGGCGTTATATTGTCTATTTTAGGAATAATGCTGACAATATTTGATGAAATAATATATATTTACTATGAATATTCTTATGATGCTCCTCTGACGATTCCATAATATATTCATAGTTTTACAATTTTTGATTTTTCGTTTTATTAAGTTTAAGTACAGTATCCTTTCCATTGCTTTTTATAATATCTCATCCTTTGTTCTTCACTCGTGTTTTCATTTTTAAATATATATATATATATATATATTGAATGCATTATGATGATCACGGTTTTAACAAATTTAATTTTATTAGAGATTCCAATACAAAGTGTTAGCTGAATCATTCGATTACTTTTTCATTAGCGCGAAAGGCTTAATGCGAAAGCGTTTTAGTGATAGCGACTACAAAGAATTTCATATTTTTAGAAAGTTCAATACAGCCAATTAGCTGAATCCACCGACGTGTTTTTTGTCTTTTTTTATTTTCTATATTTTCTAAAGTATTATATAAAGATATAGAACTACATATGCTATGTTACTTATTTTATTGTTTTCATAAATATTCTTTATTTTTTTTTTTTTTTTTTCAAAAAGGTTGTTACGTTATTTAAATATTGAGTACATGTAAGTAGGAAATTATTTTACATACCTCTGTTACCCAAACATATTGCATCTCGGAAAATTTTATCTCCCGATCTGAGAAGCATTTTTCAGAATTATGTTTTTATTACTATTATTTATGGTATTATAACAAATTCGAGCATGATAAATCCTATTTCTGCTATTCGCTTTCACGTTGAAATGAGACAGAAATAAAAGCGTATTTATTTATCTCGTGTACATTTATTTAAATTCAATAACAGATTATGTATTCACTTAAATGAAAATATTTGTATTTACGAATTGCCTTTATTCTGAGCCTGTATTCTTATTTATAACGTTTTACTTCTTGTAAAATCATCCGAGTACATAGCTTCCTATCGCTCCTTAGTAAATATATTTAACGGGAATTGTGCACGGCTTTAAAAATATATCTGAAATTGCAATAGTTTGTTAGTAAACAAGCATAGCTAGTAGCAAATCCTTTAAAAGGGGAATTTAATGTAAAATTTTTATGTAGAAAATAAAGGATTATATATAAATATAAACTAAAACATTTGCTTGGTAAGCTATATTAGTACTACAGCAAAAAAAAAAAAAAAAATAATGTTTGTTTAAGACTTTTATATTACTAGAAAAATATTTTTAAAATATAATAATAAAAAAAAACAGATATAAAAGTGGTATTCACCCCTCCTCCCATAAAATATACCAGGGTCTTTTTTGGAAAAGACATTTCAAATATTTTTCAAAGGTGTACTAATAAAATTATCAGCTATATCATTTTTCAAATCTCTACAACTGCCGTAGAGAGTTGATAATTTTGAGACAAAACACAGATAAATTTGTATAATTCTGCATTTCAAGGAATAACAAATGATCCATAGGTATTATCCAAGAGAGCAATAAATGTACTTAAAAGAATTTGGAAGTAAGATAACATAATGTTTTTTTCTTTGTTATTATAGTATCACTGAATAGAGAATTGTTTAAATAAACTTAACAAAACGATGAAATAAAAGTTGAAAATAAATTTGTTTCAGACTCGTCCTTTTGAAAATATTTGTTTGATTTTTAAAAAACGATTCCGGCATGATTTAATTAATCTTTCAAGAGAATCTTAGTTTGGTGAAATTAAAAAATATATATACCGTAATTTACGGTGTATAAGCCGCGGGTAAATTAAGTCTGTTTCAAGCCAGAATTATTTTTATAGAAATATATTCAAATAAGTGCAGGGATGTAGCACGTTACATTTCATTAAAAATAATTTCCGGTCTGAAACCGATTTATTTGAGCCGCGGCTTATACGCCGGAAATTACGGTATATTATATATAATAACAGCGAATAAAGATACGAATTACTGTTTGTCGATCACAAGAATAGCTCTCGCCAAGAAGTCTGTGCCTGTCTGTTGCCGTGGAAACAAGACTCGCTCCATTTTCGACAGGGGAAGCGAGAAGATAGGCATTCACATTGGTTTACTGAGCGCCTTGAAGGGGTGTTGGCGATGTTTTTATTATTATTACTTTTTTTTTTTGTTAATTATTTTAATCGATTCATCGAGTGAAAGAAAACTGTTTCATATATTATTTATATGATTATATTTAGATTTTACAAATGAAAATAAAATATGAATCAATATGAATTAATCATGAAATTTATTATAGTAAAAATTAAATTAAATTAACTTAAATAATTGTTTCAAAATTAATATTTTCATAGCCATTAGTAATTATCAATGACTTTAAATTATTAATGCAACGACCGAACTTCAGTGATTATTATAAATTTCAGCATGTATTTTCAAACAATTTGCAAGGATGGATAATTTTTTTTATCATTAAAAATATAAATAATAATAATACCTTCTAAACTTTTAGAATTTTATTCAATCATGTGAAAGTCCTCTAAATCACTCTCAGAAGTATCGGTTTCTTCTGAATCAGAATCGCCGGTATTAATGTTAAATGACAGTTTGTCCCACAAATCCTCTAACAGTCCATCTTTTTCCCAGTAATTATTGTCAACGTTTTCCACGTGTTTTCAATGCGCTGTCCATTCTGCCGAAGTAACCTCAGTGATAGCTGTTTCTCTCAAATATTTGTGTCTCCAAAAAACAATATCTGGCCTTTCCATGATAACTTTTTTTTTTTATTCACGCATTTTTTCCATCGAAAATTCACTGAATGTAAGACTTTGAACAATGTGTCTCTTTTCCACGAAAGTCCAATTTTTTCTTTCTACACGGGTAATAATTTTCTGAGAGATCTGGAGGCACGGCAGTGCCTCCGCCAAGTCGAGAGAGGACAGCCGTAAGCATACTTTTCTGGAAGCAACTCAGGGCACTTTTGACCCCCCCATATCTCCGCGCTGGAGTATCCCAAAAATTTTAAACTTCAATTATAGAGAGTATTTGGCCCACAGGACCAAAATTTAAAATTACAACTTTCTGTCTTTTCTAGTTCAGGCGATATATGAACTCAAACATTCGATTTTTTGTCACTTCTTACTCACTTGTTCACGCGTCATCAAAAAGATTGGGTAGATCGCGTAGCCCCAGAAACTTGACATTTGGAAAAAAGGTAGTGTTTAGGATACAAAGAAAGGAAAAATTATAAAATCCAGAAAATTCGAAAAAAAAACATTCGAAAATTCAACAAATTCCATCAAAATTGAAAATTGAAAATAATACGATCTTGTAGTCTTGGAAACTTAAGATTTGGTGTGAAGGTAGTGTTTAACATCCAGAAAAAGAAAACATCAAAAACACCAAAAAAATCGAAAGCAAAATTGAAAAAATCGAAGAAATTGAAAAAAACCGAAAATTTGAAGACAATCCGATTTTGTTGCGCTAGAAAATTCAAATTAGGAATAAAGGTAGTATTTAGGATACAGAAAAAGGAAAATTACAAAAAATCCAGAAAATTCGAAAAAAAAATAAAAAAATTCGAAAAAAATTGAAAAAATGAAAATACTTTGATACGATAACGCTCGTATTTATAAATTAATTTGGATGAAACTAATTGTGTGTATTAAGCTCACCAATGCCTCGACCGAGTTCGTTGGCCAGCTTGGTCCGCCATCTTGTTTCAAGATGGCGGCCACGGAAAATTTTAAAACTAAAATAAATATACAAAAAAGTTAAAAAATCAAGTTTATTTTTTAATTAGGTGTTAGGACTTGATACAAGGATTCCAGAGCATTTTTTGTTTTACCTCTATCTTAAAAATTGGCTGAGATAGAGCAGTTTGAAATTCTAGGGTGGCTGACATTTTGAAACAAAACAGCACATTACAAAAAACCAACGATAAATTTATGGTCAATAATGGTCAAGCAGGTGCAATCCCGAATGAATACTCCGTGTTATTATAACTGTAACTTTGACTTCGAAATTTTGATACGTTGCATTTTCTATTTGTTGATATTTTTGAACTATGATTTACCCTAAGTGAAATGTTGTTGTTGAAGAGGGATTTTCCATGTATATCTGAAACGTCCAATTTTAATATGTTTTTAATGTTTTATGAAAGTGTATTGTAATGTCTGTAATTTTAATGATTTTAATATAAATTTATAAGTTTTAGTGAACGCGATTTCTCGCAAATTATTTTCTTTCATTGTTGTAATCATTTTCCCAATCATACGCATAAAACTATATATTCATATCATTAGCGCCAAATTCTCGCCAAACTGGGCGACAATTGGCGAAATCTCGCCAAATTTGGCGACAAAAATAAGTCTTCATAAATGAAGCCAACTTGGCTATAGCTCAATAATTTGGCGAATTTCTTATTCAAATTCAGTGTAAACGAATCTTTTGTAAACGGTTTCTTTGCATTTTAACTTGCTGTTTTCGAGTAACATTAGCTAAAATTTTAAAACGAAGATATAGGAAAGCTACCTTTTCCTGCCGGTACAGGCCGGAGGACTTTTTTATGAGTTGTCGGATGCAATGTATGTTTTGCATTACATAAAGTAAAACATTGAAAAACAAATCCCACAGGATGGGGATAGTTTGTTTTAGATCTGGAGGCACGGCAGTGCCTCCGCCAAGTCGAGAGAGGACAGCCGTATTTCTGGAAGCAACTCAGGGCACTTTTGACCCCCTCATATCTCCGCGCTGGAGTATCCCAAAAATTTGAAACTTCGTTTTTCTAGAGTATTTGGCACACAGGACCAAAATTTAAAATTAAAACTTTCTATCTTTTCTAGTTCAGACGATATATGAACTCAAACATTCGATTTTTTGTCACTCACTCACTCACTCGTTCACGTGTCATCAAAAAGATTAGGTAGATCCCGTAGCCCTAGAAACTTGACATTTGGAAAAAAGGTAGTGTCTAGGATACAAAGAAAGGAAAAATTATAAAATCCGGAAAATTCGAAAAAAAAAACATTCGAAAATTCAACAAATTCCATCAAAATTGAAAATTGAAAATAATACGATCTTGTAGTCTTAGGAACTTAAGATTCGGTGTGAAGGTAGTGTTTATCATCCAGAAAAAGAAAACATAAAAAACACCAAAAAAATCGAAAGCAAAATTGAAAAAATCGAAAATCGAAAAAAAATCGAAAAATTTCAAATAATCCGATTTTGTTGCGCTAGAAACTTGGAATTCGGTATAAAGGTAGTATTTAGGATGCAAAATAAGGAAAAATTAAAAATTCCGGAAAATTCGAAAAAAAAATTCAAAAATTCGAAAAATTCGAAAAAAATTGAAAAAATTAAAATAATTTGATCTTTTAGCCTTAGAAACTTAAAATTCGCAGTAAAGATAGTGTTTAGGATTCAGAATAAGTTAAAATAAAAAACCAAATAAAATTCGAAAATAAAACAAAAAAATCGAAAAAATCGGAAAAATCGAAAAATAAGGAAAATTTGAAAATAATTCGATTTCATAGCGAAACTTGAAATATGGAATAAAGGTAATATTTAAGATACTAAATAAGGAAAAATTCAAAAATATGGATAATTCAAAAATACCCATAAATTAGTGCAGACGATATATGAACTCAAAGTTTCGATTTTTTGTCACTCACACACTCACTCACTCTCGCGTCATCAAAAATATTGGGTATATCCCACAGTCACAGAAACTGAAAATTTGGAATAAAGCTAGCATTTCGGATACAAAGAAAGGAAAAAATATAAAATCCGGAAAATTAAAAAAAAAAAAAAAAAAAACATTCGAAAATTAAAAAAAATCGAACAAAATTGAAATTTGAAAATAACACGATCTTGTAGTCTTAAAAACTTAAAATTTGGTGTGAAGGTAGTGTTTAGAATTCAGAAAAAGAAAACATCAAAAACACACAAAAAAATTGAAAATAAAATCGAAAAATCGAAAAAAATCGAAAAATTTCAAATAATCCAATTTTGTTGCGCTAGAAACTTGGAATTCGGAATAAAGGTAGTATTTAGGATGCAAAATAAGGAAAAATTAAAAAATCCAGAAAACTCGAAAAGAAATCAAAAATTCGAAAAATTCGAAAAAATTTGAAAAAAATTTAAATAATTTGATCTTTTGGCCTTAGAAACTTAAAATTCGCGGTAAAGATAGTGTTAGGATTCAGAATAAATTAAAATAAAAACGCAATAAAATTCGAAAATAAAATAAAAAAATCGAAAAAGATCGGAAATTTTAAAATAATTCGATTTTGTAGGTCTAGAAATTTAAAATTTGTAATAAAGGATGCAAAATAAGAAAAAATTATAAAATCCAGAAAATTATAAAAAAAAAATGCGAAAAAATCAAAAATTGAAAATATTTTTATCTTGTAGTCTTAGAAACTTAAAACTTGGTGTAAAGGTAGTATTTACTATTCAATAAAAGGAACAATTAAAAAATTCGAAAATAAAATCGAAAAATCGAAATATGTTTAAGAAATCGAAAATTCGAAAACAATTTGATTTTGTACTGCTAGAAACATTAGTTATATGATAATTGTCCTATTAGCTAGTACATCGCCCCTAATTGTTTTATGTTATTTCCCCCGGATTATGGGTTTCTTTTCTTTCGTTTACGAATTTCGTTATAGAAAAGTTCCGCTATAGACTGGCTACGATATAGGCGATTTCTTTATAGACAGGTTTGTTTTCTTTCACATGTTGTACTCTATTTACTTCACATATGAAATATGGATTGTTAAATGATGTTAGCCCCACAAAAATTTTCACAGCTCCCCCTACCCTCCCGACATTACTGGCTGGTTATGGCTTGATAGTCCTTTCTAAATAAAATCATGGTGACTCTAAGATTCACTTGATTTATCTCTAAATTGAACCTAAATGATCCTAAGAAGACGGATCAAATAATTACTATA
Organism: Maratus michaelseni; assembly: GCA_963931845.1. Taxonomy (NCBI): domain Eukaryota; kingdom Metazoa; phylum Arthropoda; class Arachnida; order Araneae; family Salticidae; genus Maratus; species Maratus michaelseni. The sequence continues at coordinate 268,865,281 of OZ007595.1, forward strand.
TTAGCATGACAATCAGGTAACTTAGAATTAAAATCGAAAAATCAATAAATTCATAAAAAGTTGAAAATTTGAAAATAATTCGATTTTGTAGTCCTAGAAGATTGACATTTGGCAGAAAGGCAGGGTTTTGTACACAAAGTAAGGAAAAATTAAAAAATCCGTAAATAATAAAAAAAAAGTCTAAAAAAAAACGAAAAAAACCATCGAAAAAAGGAATATAGTTTGATTTATTGGAAATTTCCGGAAATTTTAATTTTGGCTTTCTTTTTATACTAAAAAGTTCTTTTATGTTAAATATCAAGTATCTAGGGCTGCGAGTTATATCTCAGATGCATAGCGCCTATCCTGGAAGCAATTGAGAGTACTTTTGACACTCCCCCTCCCATAATTTAGTGCTTGCCTAGGAACCTGAAATCTCTTTTTATCTACAGTACTTTGCAAACGAAACTAAAGCTTCAATTTTTTGATACCTGTAAATAATAGGGACAGAGTGTGGGCTTAGCGAAAATCAGTGGATGATCTCCAAAAAGAACCCAAAATCAAGAAAAGGAGGGTTACTTACAAAAAGAAGTGAAATCTCATCAAAAAGTCACCTGTAAAAAATGCAGCCAAGTCTCGTAACTCATTTACCGTAAAAAGTACTGAGATCGTATAAAGCCAAGTTTAACTATCTTATTAACTCTGAAATTTTCATTCACAAAATCACTCCTAGTCTCTACATCTTTAGTTAATTATTATTTTGTGACTTGGCAATTATGCAGCACAGGGAAATTATTACACCTTACTATGTTATGGGATGGGATGGGATAATTTAACTAAAGCAAATTATATACGCACAGGGAAGTTATTACACCTTAATATGTTATAGTATTATTTGATTAAGACTAACTATATACATCACATTCTCGTGCTAAGTAATTGCCAAGTCACAAAATAATAATTAACTAAAGATGTAGAGACTAGGAGTGATTTTGTGAATGAAAATTTCAGAGTTAATAAGATAGTTAAACTTGGCTTTATACGATCTCAGTACTTTTTACGGTAAATGAGTTACGAGACTTGGCTGCATTTTTTACAGGTGACTTTTTGATGAGATAGTACTTTTCCTTCTCCTATATAAAAGTCTTGAATCGTTTGACGTATAACGCACTTGTCAAAGTCATCTATTTCGCAGTTTCGTTCACTAGGTCTTTTACTATGTTTACCAGTTAATTTTAAAACTGTCGATAAGCTCAATGCAGAAACTTAATTTTTTTTTTTTTTTTTTTTTTTTTTTTTTTTTTTTTTTTAGGTTCACATTTGCTTGGGAGAGGAATTAATACAGCTTTAGATGAAGCTTCACTGGAACAAAATTCCGCAACATTATATACGATTTTACGTGCTTGCGATTTCAATACTTCACCTTTCCTAAACTGAAAGGGCATCTTTCCACTTTAACAAATTAGCAAAATTATTTAAACAAATGGGAACAAATAATTTAAAAAGCAAAATCAAAATTAAATCAAAAATAAGATAACGCCTGCAACTGCTGATCCGAGAAGAAGAATGACGTAGGGTAACCTTTTATTCCGCCAATTCCTCACGCGCGTATTCCACATTCGAAATGGATAGGTCTTGTTACTAACTTGCGACCGCCACTAATTAGACTTTTTGGCGGGAGCTATTCTTGTGGTCGACAAACAGTACGTAACATTACTTCAAATAAAGTTTTCTGGATCTGTTAATTCTTTTGCACCCTTGTTTTTACTGCATTTCAGGAATTGCGTTTTTATTTAGAAATTCCGAATACATACCGAAAATTTGTAATAGTAATTTTTGGTTTATCATGACAGACGTTTAGTAATTGCATGAGGGAAAACAAATTTCACAATTTCCGGTTTGGACACCTGCCCTGAATACTAGGCCTGACCGCTGACACAAAAGTGGCGGTGCTCGTGGGCCGATTTTGAAAAACCTTTGTACGGTCCCCTAATTTTACACCCCAGTACTTTCTAAAAGTTGTCTTTGATTTATTGAATTCCAGACAAATAAGGTGGATAAAACCTTTAGAAATTATTGGTATTGAAAATCAAGGGACCGTTCAGACGCTGAAAAATTCCCGCCTACGACTGCATCAATTTTTGTGTCAGCGCACAGGCCTAATATTCAGTAAACGGTGGTTTGGATTCGGATTTCCGATTGAAAAGGAAATTCCTTAAATGCACGCATTTAAGCGCTCATAATAGAAATGGGTTAAGACAATATCACAGTTGTTTCCCGATAACCAGTGTTACCAGATTGGGGAATTTGTTCCAAATTTTCGGCAATTTACGAACCTTTGGGGAACTTTTTCATCATTTCACTTTTGTAGATTAACGTTTACTTTTACTCATCTGACAACACTGTATCTCAAATCGTCGCTTCGGCTCAATATTTACAGTTTACCCGTGTTTTATAGGGTTCGTACGCTTTTACCGCAATCTTGTAATAGCATTTTTCGCCTTATTTAAGTGTTGAAAAGTATTACAGATCCTGCAATTAAACGAAGTGTCCGCAATTTCGGCTATTTAAATATTAAATAGAAATATTCCATTAAAAATTGTGGTAAAAGCGTGCGAAGCCTGTTTTAAGTTCTAATTTATTATTTATCTAATTTTAATATCTACTTTTCTTTTCGTAATTCGCGTTAATTTTCTTCACGAAAGCAGTGGCGTAGGGTCAGGGGGGGGGCACGATCATTTTACTACCAGTATAATTATATACTACATTTAGCCTTATTCAATCTTTGAACGGTATGAAATAAGTAAGGCCAAATATAGAATATAAAAATACTGGTAGTAAAGTCACCCGTGCCCCCCTTGACGCTACGCCTCTGCACGAAAGTAATGGACCACAATAAAAATCCAACCTCGTATTTATTTATTTATTTTGTAAATGGAGAATTCTTTTAAGATAATGCTTGATTTGGTGAAAATTTGTTGGCTTAAATTAGTTAAATATTGTTTATAAGTGTAAATTAAAAATTTAAAAATTACTTTTTTGAGTAGAAACTCAATTGGGGACTTTTTCAGAAAAAGCTACTGATTTGGAGAAATCTTGTGGGGAAATTGACTTAGACTGTCTGACAACACTGCGATTGTCACATTTACGGTACAGGATCCAGTGGCGTATCCAGGGTGGGGGTGCAGATGCTCTGTATATCACTAATTTTGTAAAGTTTTCTTTGCCTTATGTAATCAGATAACTTTCTGAGATATTCAAGGCAAAGAAAACTTTAAAGTATCCAGAGCATCCCCCCCCACCCCCTGGCTACGCCACTGACAAGCTCAGATAATCAAAATCGTTAGACAATCTGTAGGATGTTATCACATGCATTTTATAATTCTACAAGCGTCACATTACAGTTAAAGATATGAAAAATCATATAAATACTATCATCATAAAATAAAATAAATAAGTGTTATTTTAAAAGGAATATTATAAATATCAATGGAAAAAATCATTCGTTAAGCACAGATTCTGAAACATTTTCCAACTCTTACAGAATATTGTAACAAAATTTCCCCGTTCAATAAGGCGAAATATTGTATTTAAGCAAACAATTTGAAAAACGCATAACACATTTGAAAACACAATTTCAGCAATAATTATCTATATTTAGAAAAGTATTCATTCGATTTGGTTTGCGAAGCTCTGCATCTGATCTATTTATGATACGATATACTATGCAAAACTTTAGTTCAGATAGGTAACGAATAACAGTTGAAAAATCCCTTGCAGCAATTTTCGTCAATAAGCGGAAAAGAGCCCGAATTCTTTTGTGCAGCCCTTGTGTGTAATGATCTATAAATTTTTTGCACAACAAGTAATATACAAAAAAGTAGTAAAATTTAAAAACTCAAACCACAACTGAAAATGCACTTCCACCAATTATCGCAGAGTCCTTTTATGTGTAAATGAACTATAAATGCTATGCACACCATATTATACAATAAGCATCTTGTAATTCACTTTAATGATGTATATCAATTTTAATATGTTTGAAATAGTTTAACATCATTAAAATGCCTTGCAAACAATTTTTCACCATAGACCATAATGAAAGAAAAGTATTTGGAATGTCAACGTAAACGAGCTAAAAATTTTACACGCTTCATTTTTCAATACCGAACACTCCATAGTAATTCATTTTAATGATGTATATCAATTTTATTATGTTTGAAATAGTTTAACATCATTAAAATGCATTGCAAACAATTTTTCAGGATAGACCATAATGAAAGAAAGCTATTTGGAATGTCAACGTAAACGAGCTAAAAATTTTACACACTTCATTTTTCAATACCGAACACTCCATAGTAATTCACTTTAATGATGTATATCAATTTTAATATGTTTGAAATAGTTTAACATCATTAAAATGCATTGCAAACAATTTTTCACCATATACCATAATGAAAGAAAAGTATTTTAGTGTCAACGTAAACGAGCTAAAAATTTTACACACTTCATTTTTCAATACCGAACACTCCATAGTAATTCTCATTAATATATATCATTTACAGGACAATCTGGGTATATTTACGCGAGTTAGTATGTATATATCTTTAAAATACATAGTAATACTATGTATGTTAAACGTTAATTTTGACAAAAAATTCTGTGATTTTAGTGCAATGTACAATGCATAGAAATAATTTAGCAGTATTTCAATCGTTCATTAGCATTTGTATATGCTTAAGGAATTATATAATTGATTAAAATTTGATGAACTGATTGTTATATTTACTGATTAACCTTCTGTTTATGAGCAGAAATTTTATTTAATGAATTGTAAACTAATTAATTCTGCTTTGATTTTTTTTTAAATTTCATTTATTAATTAAAAATGCAGGTTTGACACAGACTTATTTTATCCGCTACTTATGTGCTGGAAATATCAGCAAATGGTTGTACGAATGAATGTAAAAATTGTCTCCAGTTCTGGTACGTAATCAAAAGGTTATAATCTATTTTCATGACCTTGTATTAACTTACTTCGTTTATAACATTTTATTTAATACCCAATAAAGTAATTAAAGATATAATTGTTTTGTTTTCAGAAGGTTAGCCTTTTATTTTTCCAATATATATATATATATATATATACATACATTTTAAGGAATGTCCTGGAGTATCATGGACATTCTAAGTTTGTAATTAAAACAGTCAAAGAATTGCAGGTTTGAGACAGACTTGTTTCATGCGCCGCTTATACGCTGGAAATTACAGCAAATTGTTGTACGAATGAATGTAAAAATTGTCGCCAGTTCTGGACCGTAATGAAAGGGTTATAATCTATTTTCATGACCTTGTATTAGTTTACTTTATTTATAAAATTTCCTTTAATACACAACAAGGTAATTAAATATATATATTTTTTTTTTCAGAAGATTAATCTTTTATTTTTCCAAAATAAATAAATTTTTTTTAGGAATGTCCTGGAGTATGATGGATAATGTAATTTTATAAATAAAAAGTCAAATTTAAAGAAAAATTATGTATTGCATACCTGAAAAACATTGTTCGTAAATTCCACAATGTGACACATACCTGTAAAGAATAAGTATTATTAATCGAAGTTATCAAAATTTCAAGTAAAATGTTGCACAAAATCAAGTTAGTAAACATAATTTTTAAAATGTAAAACATTGAACGAAATAAGATATTCTTTATTTAAGGCAGGGGAAGGAAGGGAAGAGGGGTCACCCATTATAATGACGTCCCCAGAGCGCTGGCATTGCGTGATTTATGATCAAACTATTTCGTTTGATGGCAGTGAGTAACCAGACAATCGTTGAACAAGGTGGTTCCTTGTTTCATGATTTAAGAGCGGGTTTTGTAGTTTTTGAAGTTTGTAATCTAAGGTAAGTGACTTATAATACTACATAATATTAACAATAATCTGTTGTATTTGCATATACCGTAATTTCCGGCGTATAATCCGCAGCTCAAAGAGTCGTTTTTCGACCCAGAAATTTTATTCAATAATTGTAGTTAAATATTTACAGCGATCTTTTAAGTTACATTTTATAAAATAATATTTCTGGGTCGAAAAACGACTCTTTGAGCTTCGGATTATACGCCGGAAATTACGGTATTTATTGAATGTATAAGGAAAGAGCATGTTTTCAACTTCACATTGGTGGGTTAGTGGTCGTTGACTGTTCATTAGTTTCCACTGTAGAACGTATTTTCTGTCATGGTTCATAAACGGGCAAAGTGGTCAGCGTAGTGGCCGTTTGGTTGGATCAAGTGGTGAAGGTTCTATCAGGTGCAATGTGTGTCACTTCTGGGCTCAAGAGGCCTGTTCACTTTGCGGAAAAGATGACGTGAAGTTTATTTGCAAAAAATGCAGTAATTGATTTTGATTTATAATTTTTTATTTCGATTTGTCAAACTCTTATTGGATTTTCCTATCATTTTCAATCTTTCATTATGTTTCATACGATTTGTTATGACAATAACATTGTTCTAATCATTTAAATAGTGTTTTCAATATTTTTACACCTTTGGGGCAAAGTGGCCATGGAGCACTTTGCCCGTCTAGGTCAGGCAAATTTTTTTGGCAGTTTGACAGCCAAAGTTTTTTGAAAATACCAAATTCTCATTTCCAATTTAATATTTCGTAAAAATTATAAATACACTTACATTTCTAAGTAGTCACTCTAGTTCTATGCAAATTGTCAGTTATGTATAGTATATGTATTTTAAGGGGTAACAAAAAATCACAAAACCTTAGGTTGACCACTTTGCCCTGCCTTTCCGTATGTGTCTACCATAAAACAGTGTTGCTAGTGGGCTAATTTACTTTAGTTTATATTTCTTCATTGGCATCCCGTTTGTGAAATGGTATACTACGACTTGATATCGCTTCATTTAATGTGTCATTAAATAAGGCGAAATTTACTTTAAGAAAAAGAAAGAAAAAACTGGTGGCAATTAAGGAAATTGAATTAGGAAAAAGTAGCCCACTGCAACACTGCCCCCAAATCGCTGTTATTACGAAAAATTCGTTTTATTATTATTATTTTTTTTTTAAATTAAGTTCAAACATTTAGAATTCCAAAAATAATTTAATTTTGGTTCAGAGATAATTAGAACCAAAGTTCTAGCCTAAATTATAAATCAGATCTAAACTTTCTGAAACTGGAAGTGACTTAAAACAATCTCGAAAAATCCCATTTCTTAAAAGGTTTTTAATATATTGAAATAAAATTTCGTCACAATATTCTGTTCATCTATTATCATATTATGAAGCAAAATATAGCTTGTAAGTATGTATTTATTAATTTAAAAGCAATTTTTATTGAAAAAAAAAGAAAAAAAATCATGCTATGTATACAAAATTTGGTATATTTTAGTAAATTTAAGAGGTATTGCAATTTTTTTGCTTCATAACACTGGTAAGTGATTTACTAATACATTGTAGAAAAAAAGTGAAACATGTCGGTTAGGGTTTGGCATAAAAAGTTTGTCAATTAGTAAAAGTTAATTTTTACTAAATTTTGACAAATTTTGCCGAAATTTAAAAAGTAAAGAAAAAAAACTCTGTTAAAATTTCATTTGAATTCATAGTTTTATTCCTTGTTTGAACAAAAATAGCATTTGTTTCATAAACATTTCATATTTTTCAGAAAAAAGTGCCAGAAGGTCGACACGTACCTTAAAAATTGAAATACTATATAGCTTCAGTTAACCCTTTAACGGACGTTGGTTTCCCTATGAAACCACAAAATTTTAATTACGAAATTCAACAATGACAGCAGAATTTTAATAGAAATGTTTTCCATTTATTATGTATGTGAAATATCGTTTTTATATTATATACAAATAAATTTGTTCATAATTACCAGTGTCAATCATTTATTTCAACATTTTAGAAATTGAAGTGCTTTATCCGTTAAAGGGTTAAACCAGCATCGTAGCAAATAATCATAAGGTTTTTTTTTAAAATAAGTTACGTAAACATATTTTGAACGACAAATTTTACTTAATTAATGAAATCAAATAAGTACTACAAAAATTATAATAATAACATTCATTTTATTAAATACATTTTTAGCACAAAACAGGATTACCAGTTTTACCTAATTTTTTATTTAGAAATTCCGAATTCATGCAAGAAATTTTGAATAGGAATTTTTGTTTTATTTAATTACAGGCATTTTGTGATTACATGAAATAGAAATTATTTTTTCGAAATTTTCGATATAAACTCATAATTTCTGAATAAAAACTACCAACCAGGCAATCTTGGTACGGAATATGTTTATTATACTTGTGAAAAAAATAATGTTGATAGTTTTGCAACAGTAGAAAAAAGGCGTTTTAGCAGAAATAAATAAAATCGTTATATGTTTTTCAAGAACTCATAAATACAGAATTTTATTGTTAATTTATTAGTTATAAAAACAAAGGTAGACTAAATAGTAAAATCAAATGTTTTCACAAAGTTCTGTAAAAAGTAAATTAAAAAATATATATATAACTAAAAACTTTATTAATTTAATACATGGAATAACAACAAAAATATTTTAACATTTATTCATCTTTATATGTTGAAAAATTGAAACGTGTTCAAATAACGTAAATACGTAAAACGAATTACAGTAACGTAACATTATTATAAGACTTTTTTACACATTTCCTGTCATATACTCTCAATGAAACATTTTTAATACATTGTATCCAATTTTAAATGCGTGCAGTAATATTTTATAACTCTGTAAATAATGTTGTACATCAGGTACAAGCGTCGTTTGTTGAAGATAAACGTTTCGCATTAAGCTTCCACAAACAATTTAAATTACATATTATAAAATCCACTGCTAATAATAAAAATATTTTTTATGTTACGTAAACTCAGGTCTACCACTAGATCTCTTTTTTTAAAGAAAAATCTTCTATTTAGATGATTCTTACAAATCTTGCAGATAGGTCTGCGGAACATATTTTTTGTTGTAAATGTTGCAAAAACCTAGCACGAAAAATTTCCTTTAGAAATACTCGTATTTACAAATGGACAAGCGGGAACCATTTAAATGGCATGTATATTGAAAATTAAATACAGTGGAACTTGCCTTTAACGAAGTCTCTATTTAACAAATTTTTCTAATTAACGAAATTTTTTTCAGAACCTTGACATTGCACATCATTAACCTATAAATTAATCTCCATATTACGAAAATCTTATTCTATATAACGAAGTTTATTCCACTTTCGTGAGTGTACAATATTCAAATGGAGAGGTTGCTGTTGCGATGGATGTATGAATTCATTTCAGCGGTCTGTATGGAAATAAACACATTTGAATCATTAAATCAAAACACACACATTTAATCACGTTTTAATGAAAAAAAGAAAAGGTACGCTTTGGTTTTTGTTTACTTCTCATTGTTATGTGTTTTTTCAATCATTATTCTAATTAAATTATTCTCATATCTACATTGCATAAAAAAGTGACCGACCGAATTAAAACACATTTTTCAAATATTTCCATTTTATGTGCACTTTTCATTTAATAAGGGTTATGTGTATACAAGTTTCATAAATTTACGTTGATTTCTATTTAACGAATTTTCTCCATAACGAAGTGTTTAAGTGTAACGATGAGACTTCGTTAAATGGAAGTTTCACTTTATTAAACTTTCACACTAAAAATTTCTCTTTGTTAATTACAAAGAACGGATACAATAATAACAACTACAAGCCTATTTCTCATTTTTACCTTCTTAGAAGCAACATAGACCGAATTACTTGTATATTCAAACAATTAATTCTAGGCTTTCTTCCTCTGAGCATATTCATTCTTTTAAAAACATACATATTTATTATCTTATGTCATTTATTTAAATTATCAGAATGTCAAGGTTACATCTTTTAAACTGTAATCACATTTTCGATGAGAATGACATTCGTAAAAAAATCTTTTCAATGACAAAGTTGGCATCTTTTTTGACGGAACAAAAGTTTAAGCTATATTATCTTCACAGATCGATTTTTTTTAAATGTCTTTGAAAAGAAGTATCGATTATTGCAATGTATCTTTCTGACACGGAAGGGACAAATGATATTTTATTTCTTTTATCAATTACTTTGACACTGTTATTTATTTCACTTATATCGATTTTGCATGAATTATTAAGTCAAGAAATTATTTAGTAATTATAGAGTCACTGTCTTTTGCTATTAACACACTTATGCAGCGACTCTTAAGCGGTGGTTCTCGGACCCCAAGCTGTCTGCAATATTCTGGTGTTGATTATAAATTGTTATATTTATCTGTAATTGGAAAGATCTCACATGTAAAATCAAAGCAGTCAAAGGAAATAACAAAAGCGTTGAAAAATACATTAACATTAGCGAGACTATATATCTTTGTTAGTTTGTATGTAATGTATTCCTAAAGATTATCTGTAATTTCCATGAAACTATGTACAAAAAAAGGAATTGACATATCCTCAAAATGGTGAAAGTTCAACTGTAACCGGTTCCGCAGGTACTGACTACAACCAAGGTAAGCTTCCACCATTAAATTTGAATAGAAAATCCTTCCTTATTATTCATAAATTATTCATACAGGATTTCTATCAGATTTGAGGAAAAAAATGTTTACACGTTTTCACTGGTGAAAGTTTGCTAGTTTGCCAGTTTTCAAAATTCCTAAATATAAACATATTCAAACTTTATACATTTTTGTAGCATATTTTATAAATATTTACCACAATAAAATTGTTGCTAGCTTTTACAGGTGCAATATTATGACTTGCTTTGCGCCACTCATTGTGATTGGGTAAAACCGAATACCTACGTGAGATAAACATTTATTTCAAAACAGTACTTGAAGAAGACGTAAACAATTTTAGAAGAAAAAACATTCAAAACTAAATTGACTAGAGTATTTGAGATTTTTATAAAATTGATAAAGAGGCGAACTTCTTTTCTGCAATTTTTCAACTTGTAAAGATAACAATTATTTAAAATAAAACATATTGTTCCTATATTTTTAAAGGATTTTTTTAACATTTCTTGTAAGTTTAACATATCTATGTGATTTTACAATACCAGTGTGGTAAGATCGGATGATTTGACTTTTTATAAATAATAATTTATTAATAAAAATTTGATGATCCATTCATATATTGAATATGATATTATGGTACGGGGATAAGTGTTAAGAAAGTACGCATATAACAGCATTAACACTTTCAGGGACAAGTAAATGTGTTTTTGTAATGTTGAATTCACATCAGAGTTTTCGAAAAAAATTATTTAAAAATAAGGAAATGCAATTTCACAGGTTTTTTTTCATCAAAGCTATAAAAGTAAAATTTTATTCAAACAGTCTGGTTCAATCTTGATTCAAATCAAGTGGGTTAAAATATATCCCACCGCTCTTCAATGGGTTAACTTGTGGTGGGAATTCTGACTTCAAAAACAACTAATAATAAGGCATGCGGCTTTAGCTCACTTTCCCCTAAATGTTTACACAAATTGCACATTTCGAATATTTTTCATAAAGATAAATAAGGAAGCACGAAATTGCCCTACTAAGGTGAGTTTTCTAAAAATTATTAAGTTATTACGACTAAAACCTACCGATAGAACTTTTCTGAAATGCATTCCATCATAAAACACAAAAAAGTATCGGCAGAAAAGATTGATTTTCAGTATATTGTTTAGAACGGTAAATGACCTTATTTTTTAAAATATCTAACATCATAATGGTTAGAGCTAAGTTAAACTGTGAAGGCTTTACTTTACGCAATAAAGGTGAGTTGAACATTTTTAAAGGAGATTGAGATACAATTTTACAAAGGTAAATTTCACCCCTTTGCAACATCTGATATGTAAACTGAACCCGGAAATGCATTCATCTAGAATATCGCATCGTTACAGATACAACGTGATTAGAATACTGTTTACTTTACGCAATAAAAGTGAGTTGAACATATTTAAAGGAGATTGGGATACAAATTTACAAAGGTAAATTTCACCCCTTTGCGTCATCTGATATGTAAACTGAACCTGAATAGAATATTGTTTACCTACATGATTATATTTTCGTGTCATTGAACCTCGAACTCCCCGATGACAAATGTGGTAGCATAAGAAGACCTTATCTGAAAAAATACAAAACTTATACTACCTAAGCTAATTAAAATAATATTTTAATTCATTTCGCGAAACAACAATTCATTCAGAAACTTTTATCTGAGTATAATCATATACATAAACGACTTTCCCAATGAAGTAGTGTTTTGTGTAAAATATCCTATGTTAAACGACATTTATCTACTTCAAAATTTGGTTTGTGCGGCGGGCAACTGTTATTTATTGTTATTTTGTTTTAACACATTCCAGAATATATTTCTGAAACAAGTACATTGCTAACTTCAGTACATTATTTGAACAAAAGCTTATAAATAATAAATAATTATTCTCAATATGTAATAATAAATAATAAAATTCAGTTCCTGTTAAAAATATTTCTTTTTCTTTTGCGAGGATAAACAACTTCTTCTTGGAGAATTAAAAAAAAATTAAAATTAATTTAATCCAAATTTCATTATCATATAAATAAATAGGATAAATGTGCCACTATTAGTGCTGCACAACCTTTTTTTATGCAAATCGTTTGCCACCACTATCTTCAAAAGGTAAGCTTTGATATATTTATTAGCAAGGTTTACGTCATTAACCTAAGGTAAATTTTTCTGTGTAAAAATAGTGGTAACATTGGAGGCCTGCGGGCCACAGGTTGTCCATCCCTACGACTAAATGTTTCGGATTGGTATTTTGGGAAGTAAAATTACTATAGTAGTAATTATGTTTGCAGTGCTAAAAAATAAAATGATACTTTTAACCCTTCTTTGCATTGTGATGGAAATTTCCATCACTGTTTATTTAACTTTATAATAAATAAATCAACTTCTTCGCCACCACTATATTTATATAGAAATATTAATGTAGTAAATGTAAAAAACAAAGTCCGCACGCTCCGGAATCGATCCCGGGACCTCCGAACAACGAGCAGACGCCGTACTGACTGAGCTACGAACAAGGTAACCATTCTGTTACAAAGTAAGTATTTAAGTTGTGTTATAATATTAGACCCCCCATTTATCGAGAACTAAGGAGCGTTGTATAAAATCCATTCAACCTGAGACTAAGGGGCTTCTACCCTACAACATATATAAAAATAATCAAAATCTCTGATTACCAAGCTTGGCACTCTCCTTGTAAGTTTGACAGGGTTCGTACGCTTTTACCACAATTTTTCGCCTTATTTTAATGTAGAAAAGTATTACAAAATCCGCAATTAAATCAGGTGATTGCAATTTCTGCTATTTAACCCTTAATTGCATAGTGATGTAAATTTCCATCACTGTTTATTTAACTTTTAATAAATAAATCAACTTCTTCGCCACCACTATATTTATATAGAAATATTAATGTAGTAAATTTTCCGTGAACTATGTTGCTGAACAAAGTTAAAAATCTATCTTAAAATTTCTGGTGTCTAATATTTAATATATGTATAAAAAAACAATTGTAAAAGAAAAACTCATGCAAAGAAGGGTTAAGGGTGTTGTTCAGTGAGATCTTAAATTCCCTTCGCTAATGGCACGTATAATGCATTCGTAGGACTCCCAAGTGGTCCGTTTTTAAAAAACCGGTATTTTCGTAGAAAAAATTTATTTTAAAAAAATTTCTTTCAAATTTCGCAGAAACCACCTTCGGAAGTAATTTTTTGCGGAAATATTGTAGAAACCTACCAAGAAATTTTCTGTTAAAAATTATTGGTATTCAGTTGGCGGACCACTTGGGAGCCCTGCACTCGTATTTTTTAAATATCTGGTTCGGAAATTAAAATTTTAACATTTTTTTCTGCGTATTCTTCTTAAAGGATGTCTCTCTTTTTGTTATTTCACAAAATATTTCTAAACTATATACTTAATTTATATTTTTAAGTGTAAAATATTAGCAAAATTGACGAGTTGTGACCAAGATTTTAACACTTCAAATGAAATTAAGTATATATTTTAGATATAGTTTGGAAAAAAAGTCACATTCTTTAAGAAGAGAATACAGAAAAAAGGAATTAAGAATATTAATCTACTGAGGAGATATTTTAAAAATACAAATTCCTTCCACGCCTGTTGATATAACATTAGCTAGGGAAATTTGAGATCTTTGATCAACACTCTTAACTGAAAGTTCAAAAAGGATTTTACACTTGAATTTGGGACTTTTAAACCACCTCATTACAACATTCATTTGCATATACAGTTGTGTTTACATGTCTCCCGTAAAAAAAATCCTATTTTTACCGCATTTCCAAATTAATATATACCATTCTATTAGAAAAAAAGTAATTATTAGCAGTTATTTTGAAAATTTTAATATGCATATAGATTGTAAAATAATAATTTAGATACAAATATAAAATATCTTCTTGTTTGTAATCATCTGTCACAATTTTTATGTGACGATTTTTTCGTGTCCCCCAGTATGTGCTCTATAACAATGGTGTATTGCATTGTAAAATGGAATCTCATACCTATCAGCCTCCCACCATTTTTCCGTACCCAGGTTAAACGCGTTTCGAAACAGATTTTATTTACAAATAATGTAAACTAGGTTCCATGTAGTAACATGAAATTAAATAAATAATGATACATTAAATAATTTTTCTAATTCGAAACGTGCTTAATATGGGGCAATTTAAACCGTATTTTACGTAAGCATATTTAGAGTTTGGCAAGTATGGAGTTTTTTCGAAAGTATATAATGTCAGTGTATAAATTTGTAATAAGTCGTAATTCCTGTAATTTTTTTAAGACACTTAACCCCTTCGCGAAGAGCGTCCTTTGCAGAATTTTTAATCTTTTACCACCGGTTTTTCAAAACAGAAATTTTCGCCTAATTGAATCGCAGAAATGCTAGGATCACATAAGGCAAATCTTACAGTAAAAAATAACTGGTGGTAATAATCGAGGATTCTGAGTATCTTATGCGTCACGTATACGTGTCGCTCGTCTCCAAGGGGTTAATAAACTAAAATAAGACACTTAAATAAACTTAATATGTTTATGAAAATATTTCATTTAATATCTTAGACCAGGAGTTTTTTAAAAAGAATAGTATATTCTCCAATTTCAGCTGAAATGTTTTTTTTTGTTAGCTTAACTCTTTCCGGCACAGTGGTCCCACTCCGGGCACACCTAATTTTAATTCAAAACTTGCATTCGGCACCAAGAATATTTTAATAAAATTTTGCTTATACAATGAAAGCTTAAAATAGGGAGTTCTTATTTTCCAAAAAAGTCGTTTGTAAATTCCGGTGTCAGTCAGTAATTTCGCATTTTACGAACAGAATTTGTCTGTGCCGGAAAGGGTTAATAGAGTTCGACAGATTAGCTTAATAGAGTCTGAACGTTTCAAGAAACTGCTGCTTTTAAACGCAGTTGGTATTCATAAAATAATAAGCATTTTCTTTTGCAAGTTAATCACTAAAGCTCGTCTTACAGCTATATCACAGTAAATATAAACCAAATGTTGTTACACAGCGTTAAAATACCTTGCAATAAATATCCGTCAGATGCTTGTGCATTTATATTGTGAAATAAACTACGATTTGAATAATACCGATCTTCTAGGTATTGTTTACTTTTCAATTTGCGGCATATTGAAATATGTACAATCAGTGAGGGCTCGTGACTACCTTTTTCGGGGGCACTAAATGCATGGCTAAAAGTTTTATTCTTTCAAGCAGTACTTTTTAATAGAAAATTTTATCATCATTAATGAGAGGTTTTTTGTTGTTGCTGGGAAATAAATTAATAATTTCTTCTAAAAGATAGTGGTATGAAACAAATAAATTTTGCAGACATGCATTTACTGCCCAAAATAATGCCATTCACGAGCCGACACTGTTCACAACAGATTACAAATCGTATTGTTTAGAAATTGCAATTAAAATTAAGTGGTATATACAATATACCGGTGCCCTTCAAGTGGTTAATGAGAGGTTTTTTGTTGTTGCTGGGAAATAAATTAATAATTTCTTCTAAAAGATAGTGGTATGAAACAAATAAATTTTGCAGACATGCATTTACTGCCCAAAATAAAGCCATTCACGGGCCGACACTGTTCACAACCGATTACAAATCGTATTGTTTAGAAATTGCAATTAATAAGTGTCATTATTTATCAATAAGAAAATTGTAATATACATATGAAGTGATGTTTCGGAGACAAATATAAAACGTTTTCTTACTTGTTATAACTTTTCTTAGTTTGTAAATGTGCTCGATTATAGTTTGAATGTATCGAGCTTTTTTCCTGTCTTCTGGTATGCACGATCTGTTTAGCGGCTACTGTATTTGTAAAATTCGTCGTCCCAAATCATATGTACTAAATACATATTAAAACACACTTCTTTTCATTATTTTATATTACAGGGATTTTATAAATGCATTAATATTAATTTCACTTCCTGTATTTAAACATATGTTTGTCGAAAATGGATAAATTTGAATTTTGAAATAGATTTTGCGAAATTTATTTCACTAAAATGCCCTCTCGTTAATAACAATAGTTTCAAGCTTCAATTAGGGAATGAATTACGTATATATTTGGCAAGAATAATAGACTAACCGTTCAAAGAGTGCATAGGAAGCGATTATTCATTGAGTTCTGTACGAGGCATGAACATCTATTGTATTATCATAAATCATGATTAATTAGAAGTAGGCATAGCAGAATTGGAGGATTACTGTATCTAGTGTTGATAGTACGTGATTCCTATTATATATAATAACAGAGTAAATAAAATTATTAAAACTCGTTTGATGCTCATGTTTGATAATAAAATGATTTAGGTGCCTGCTAATATTAACATATTCATTGTTATTCATAAAATTTAATAGAATTGTTCTACTTTTAACGAACTTTATCATGTATACTTTATTTTTTGCTATTGGGGATTATCTACATTGTTACGACATTTATGTATCATTGTAGATTTTTATCTGATAATATATTCAATGTTAAGTAAGTTACTATTGTATTGTAAAAAATAATCATGTGTGGTAATTATGTTATTGTAGTAATTATAATTGTAGTTGTATTGTACGTAATTGTAATTATATTATAATTGTATCATACCTGTTGCAATAAAATTCATTTCGCAATTTACAGCTCTATCTCCTATGAAGTTTCGGGTTCTACTTTCTACTTTCAAATTAATATATAAAGTAGAACAATTGTTCTACTTTTAACAAACTTTATGATATATATTTTATTTATTGCTACTAGGTATTACCTACATTATTAGGATATTAATGTATCTTTGTAGTTTTTTATCGGATAATATATTCATTTGTAAGTAAGTTACTATTGTATTGTAAAAAAAGAATCTTATGTCATAATTATGTTATTGTACTAATTATAATTGTAGCTGTATTGTACGTGATTGTATTTGTATTGTAATTGCATCATGTCTGTTGTAATAAATTTTGAACTATTTTTCAAGTAAAAGTTCGTGTTAGCAGTACTGTGGGTACTCTGTAGCCTATAATAGAACAGTGTATTTATAACCGTACTAGTTACATTTACCTGCATTTACCTTTACATTTTTCGGCGTATAATTCGCGGATTAAGCCAACATGTTCAAAACTACAAATTTTATTTAATAAAGTGTAACTTTTTTAACAGCAGAACATATTTGACTCCATATATTAAATAAAATTTCTGGATCTAAGCATGTTTGTTTAATCTGCAGGTTAAACACCAGACATTACACTGTATTATAACACATAAATGCCAACCTTTTCGTTTTTTTATTACCAATAAAATTTAAAACTTTTTTCTCGTATTTAAATTCGGCTGTTAGATATGTCAAATCAAATTTTATTATAAAATTTTAGCGGTAACAGAAAAGCGTAAACGTTGTCAACTATGTAGTGAATCCATTATGGTGTAACAACTACATGGATTTGCGAACTAAATAATATTATATTAATATAGCTGTATTTGTAGAATTGTAGCAGTGTAACATTTTACATATAATTGTATTAAATGTTTCATTTATATTTATTTTTGAAATATCTTGTTTTCTACAGAGTGTTCTAAGGTAAACTGAACGTTTTGTTTTTATAATTCACTAAAAAGCAAACAGTGACAAATATTGAAGTTGCTCTTACAGAATATTATTGCGTTTAGTCGAAAATTTATTCGCTGCTCTTCCTTTTTTTAATTCGAAATGTTATGCATAGATGGCAGTCAGTTGTATCAAACGGTTACAATGCTCAAACTACCGTATAGAAATGAAGCAATGTTCCCGCGATTTTTAACCTACATTCTGCTCAGCTGAAGAAATGTAAACAAGTATTTTTCGTTTTGATAGAAAGATTTTTTTGTGCAGGCATTAAGAGAATGTGGGGCTGTCTATTGGTAATACATATAACTAAAACATGATAGCGAAAAAAAAAACATAATATAAAATTTTATATAATACTATATCACATAATAAATGAGATAAACAATTCCTGCTTTCAGACATTACACTACAACAATAATAATTTTAACAGTTGTTAAATATTATAATATTAATAGAAACGATTATTCATTGAGTTCCATACGAGTCATGAATACATATTGTCGATCTAAATATTAAATATACATTTTTTTATTTGAAATAGTATGTTTACCGTTTGTTCGACTTTTAATTTTAAAATGTTCTATTTATTTCAGAATACCTTGTTTAATACAACATTACTTATAAATAGAAAAATTATAAAATATAATATGTAAATTCCTGATCAAGATAATGTACAAATTTAAAACCAAGAATTTTCGACATGATACATTATTACTGCGACATGGCAATGCATTCTTTATTTTCCATTGCGTAGTTTGGCTTTACAGATACGTGACGCTTAGGCTGCACGAAATCCTTGAGATGGAACACCAGTAAAATTCAGCAGAAATTTTTACCTTACCTAATCGTAAACTTTGAAAGGGCTTTTCCTACTGTGGAAAATTCTGTAAAAAATAAAATAAATAAAACTGGTGGCAAAAAATTAAAAAAAAAAATGCAAAAGGCGCTCATAGTATTTATCAAAATGAAATCGTGATTTCCATTCGCATTTCCAAAATATACAGAAAGAAATCGTATACAGTGTCATCTTTTCTAATCGTCATAAAAATTGTTTTGACTGATACATATGCCTTTTCATACTGTTAAAATATATCTACGAAAAATGATAACATGAATGTAGTGAGAAAATATCTAATTCAAAATGCATATTCGTTTAGAACAGCGAAATACTTTTATGTAAATGAAAACACTGTTTTAGATATACTTATCTTGGCAGGGAAATATGCACTTTATTTATCTTTGGTCAATCTTAGTATGCTTGATGTTTGAAAAAAAATCATTTCAAATGAACAATTTAAAATAACAATATCTAAAATTCACGTACCGGTCTATCGCAATTTTAATAGAATTTGTTCTCCTTATTTAAATGCAGGAAAATATAATAAATTCTACGATGACATAAGATTAAATAGGATGTTACAAATTCTGCGATTTAAATATTAAATAGACAATTTGTGATTTGAAATAGTATGACAGTATACATATATAATAGTAACCACACTCTTTGGAAAGTCCAAGACGCCTGGCACCATCTTGAAAACTATATGAATATGTAATTGCGATTTGCATGTATTATATTTACAATGCATATAAAAAAGAAATGCACAAGACATCACGCATTCTATTCTTCATAAAATCTGCTTAAATTTATAAATATTTATTCAAATGTTGTTAGGTGAATTCTAAAAAGATAAACTGCAATCACACTGACGAATACTTAATTCCAAAAACACAGTGTTTAGGAAATATAAATATTTTAATATAAATGGTAATTTACTTTTCTGTTTAAATTATCTTGAAAGGAATCAAGAGCATTCTCTTATCTTTGATCTACCTCTAGTTTCATAATTAATGCTGCTCCGTTTTGCGGCTGAAAAAACATTTAACTTGAAATGAAATATACTTGAGTTATTCCATCAGATATGCATTTGAAAATCTCCGCTGAATAATAAATAAATAATTTTATTCGTTTTCGTGTTTTGCATGCATTTTATAAATGTTATTCAAGAAACTTTATTTAAATCATTATTGAATCATTGACATTTAAGCTAATTATATGCACACATAATGAATTTTTATAGTACTATTTTTTTAAATTTAAGAAATTAATAGCAATTTAATTAAATTACCATGATGGGCATAATAACGTGATGTACAGGTGTTTCCATGTTATATCACACTTTCATCATGTAAATGCTATAGTTATAGCTGAGATGAATAAAAACGGTGCTGCAGTTCGCAGCCATGTCAAACACAGACCTGCCAAGTCTACGGCTTTTTGGATACCAGTAATTTAGTACAGAATATGTTGTTTTAGTGAATCGGAGCATTTTGCGATTTAAAAGAACAACATTTTCTCAAAAAAAATTACTGGTGTTCAAAAAGCCGGAGACTTGGCAACTCTGCAAACAATTTTGTCAAGTGAATTTTGTCAACGAGGATATCGTTCGAGCAGCTAAGTAGGAAGATCATTGGCACGGCAAGCCAAGGTACCCAGGTTCGAGTCCTAGTCCAGGCATTTTTCGCTCTGTTGGAATAAACCTCATCTATGATACTCCAACACTTGAATATGAATATACTTTTCGATATTTGATATTTTTTTTCTACAAGAATAAAATTAACAAGTTTATTGACGGGTTAAAATTACCGGAATATTATTTTATTTAGAAAGTTCGAATTCACACCAGAAAATACTAATAACAATATTTACTTCATTTAATTACAGACATTTAGTGATTACATGTAGTAAAAATTCTTCTTTCGAAATTTCCGGTACGTAAATTCGTAATTTTAGATTGAAAAACTACGAGTATACTCGTGGTTGGCAGCGAATGGGTTATATAGTGAAATAAGCAAAGTACAACTAATTGTATATTTACATGACTTTAGTTTTAATAGTTTACGTATGCAGAATACCTCCATTTTTAACAGAAATCTTCGCCTTACTTAATTGCAAAAATATGCGACTAAATAACACGAATATTAATATTAAAAATAGTGTTATTCAATGGCCATAAATTCTTAAACCTATGACAGTGTAAAAAAAAAATAGTTTAAATAAAGTGCAATAGCCAACGACGAATGTATTGCTTTAAAAACTGTTAGAAAAAAAGTACGTACACTGCTTTGTAATTGCGAAAAAGTCTGACACTAATATTTCTTATTGTAAAATTTGTATCTAATTTTTAAATTGAAGACTCCGTTCTTGCTTTGACTTTTGCTTTTATTCATTTCAGACTTTGTAAAATTTTTCTGCGGTTAAATAAATCGAAATATTATATCAAAAATACGTGATACATCTGTACTCATCCTGATGTTAGAGTTTTTAACAATTTAGGATTTAAAAGACTTACTATTTTCCTTCACATCATATGTATGTTTAATATATTTGCTTTTTAAAGATATTTAATGTAAATATCTTTAAGTTTAACGCAACTATAAAGTTTATACTTAATACTTAACACAAATGTAAAACAACTTGAATAATAGCCTCACCTTTGAAAAATAAATAAATTTAACAGAACGTAATTAAATGCCCCAAACACGTTTCTTAAAAATCCCATTTAACTCTTTGTTTAAGGGCTAGGAATGCGACTACTTTTCTATTATTATTATTCAGTCGCAGCACAACTTACAACGCTTTTTCTTTATGGTAGATTTAGCTTGGAAATAATCCTTAGGACAAGTGTATGATTAAAATTATTTCTAAAAAATGGTAGCGATAGAATAAAACAAAAAAATCCACTTGGACATGTAGATCCCGTGCTGTAGTCAAAGGGTTAAGCATCTTCCACATTCTTGATCACCTATCAATTAATTCTCTTCCATTTAATGCTAGTTGCAACTTAAGAATAAAATTAAGATAGATTTCGCCCCCTCCAAAACAAAAATTAAATTATTAAAGTAGCTGGGGGAGGAGGGGGCAGGGTAAATAACAGTATAAGTCTGTTTAGACACTTTTCCTTTCAGGCAGATGTCACTTTTGGCTTCCGTCTAAGTTTAAGGAATTAAGAAAGGCTTATCATTAAAATTTAATTGAAATCGAATAATTGATTTTGATCTAGAGAAAACATTAATTTAAAGTAATTACTGTAGCATTTTTTTTAATTATATGTAATTTTTAAAGTGCTGAATAATAAGTAAAGTGAAATAGTTAAAAAAATTACCAACGTTTTTATATAATTATGATTGCCTGAAATTACACGAAGGTAAAATATTTAATTTAAAATTTGTTAAGTTATAATTCTCAACCTACAACTTCTACAAAAGTTTGTCATACTAACATTGTTTTTTTTTTTAAATACACACTTATTATTTAAATGTAATTCTCTTTTTAAAACTGAAAAAAATATATGTTACTTTTTTAACTCAAATAAAAACAAAAGATGAAACAAAAAAAATTCGGTGACGCTTGGAAGAAAATTAATTTAACTGAACGTATTTAAAAGCAAATACCTTCTTTAAAAATCCTTTTTAATTGTCATTTGTTTCCCGCATACCTTACGAAAATTAATGCGCAATAGTCTAAGACCAAGATGAATTTATTTCTACAAAGGTTGAAAAGTTTTTAATAATCTAGAAATTAAGCTACTTGCAAATTTTGTTAACATCATACATGTATGTGATATAATTTTTTATCTATAGATATTTGATATAAATATATTTATGTTTAACTTAACTATAAAACTTTAACTTAACACTTTTCGACAGTGCAAAATTGAAAATAAAAAATATAATAACAGATTCGCCTTTGAAAAAAAAAAAAAAAACAAATAAATTTATACGAACATAATTATACGCAAGCACCTTCTTTGAAAATCCCTTTTAATTAACTTCTATGTTCGTTATTACTTGCTAATCAATTAATTCCATTTTAATTTATTCTTTGTTGTAACTAAGGAGAAAAATTATTATTGATGAATTATTATGATGAGAAAAAAACAAAAACCTTTTTTAACGGAATTGGTAAAGCAGCTACGGTAGCTTAACTAATATAATACAGTTTTCTGTCTTGGACAAGTTCAGTTCCATAGAAATTTACTTTTGGCTTTCTTCCATATTTAGAGAATTAAGAAAAAGTTATTGTTAAAACCTAATTAAAATTAATTGATTCTGATATGGAACTAAGTCTACTTTAAAAAACTTGCCGCAGTATTTCTGTATTAAAAATAAAGGTTAATATGTTCAACCATAATTAATTTTAAGGAAAATTTAATTTTTGAATTACCAACGTTATAAATTATTGTATTTTTACATATTATGATTGTAGAAAACTACTTGAAAGAAATATTTTGAATTTTAATTGTGCTGTATGACAATTCTCAACCTTATAACATCTAGAAAAGTCCGTTAAACATGCATCGTTTCTAACACAATTACTGACTATTTTAAACATAATTATTTATATAAAAAACAAAAAAAAAACATTATTACTTTTAAACAAATACAAGAAAAATAAAGAAAGAATATAAAAGTAAAGAAAAATAGAGAAAATATTGAAAATAATAAGTGAAATAAAACAAATAAATAATACAACAAAACGTAAACACAAAGAAATATCTTTCTTAAAAATGCATTTTGATTAACATCTACTTCATGTATTTCTTATCAGTTAAATATTTATCCTTTAATTTATTCTTTGTTAATCAAGATTATTTTCGATTTTTCCCATAAAACTTATGAATTCAATTAGTTAATCTGTTACGAAAATTTAACTGGTAAGACGTACAGGATGACACGAGCTATTCTATTTTGCATACGAATTGTATAGTTTAATATGTTTTTTATTCAGAATTTCCAAATTCCTACCGAAAATTCTTAATAAAAAGATTTACTTGATATGGTCATGAAATTTCTGCCATTAAATAAAATAAAAATTACTGTTAACAATTTCTGGTAGGAATTTGGAATTTCTTTATAAAATAAGGAAGTCAAAGTTGCAACATTTGTTTTGCACACGTTTCCTTTTAGAATGCAGCTGTGTATAAAGAGGTGGAGACAGATAATATCGTGTCTATCGGTTACGAGTAAAGTGACTGGGGTTGTAGTCAAAATATGGTAGCTGTTTGTTTACATAGAATCAAGGCATGATTTATGCCGGGGTAAACTGCCACCTGTAAAAAATAATAAAATTTTGTGGTTTTTTTATGACAAACATTCTGCATGAATAAGCATGAATAAATTGAATTTATTTATTTCTGAATTATTACTGACTTATAACTAAATCTATTTTTATTAACTTCTATATTCTTTATTTATTATAATTTTTATCATAATTTCTATTACTATACATTTCATAAAACGTTATTAAGCTGAAGCAACTTGTTTAAAATCAATTTTTTATTAACCTCTATATTCTTTATTTTTTACCAGTTAAATAAGTCTCCTTTAATTTAGACATTGCAGAAACTTAAGAGAAACATTATTATCGAAGTAGCAGAAAAAATCCTTTTAGCTGAATTAACAGTTACGACGATTTAAACAATATGATATGATCTTGTGTTTTTGACAATTTCTTTTTAGTGAAATGCCATTTTTAATTTACTTCTAAAATTAGAGGATTAAGCAAAGAGTTATTTTTAAAACCTAATTAAAACTGAGCCATTGGTTCTTATCTATTACTTACCAGGGGTGTCCAACTGTGGCCCGCCGGATACCAATAAAATTTTATATTAAACTTTTCCTCAACTAATCATCAAATTTCTGCGATTCAAGAAGTCGAATATTTCTTTCAAAATTTAGTGGTATCAGGCGTGCCACTGTTGGACACCTCTGACTTACATTATTTTAAAGAGTTTTATATAGCATTTTCAAATAAACCATTTTATAAGGCACAAAATACTAATTAAATTAAGTAACATATTTAAAACATATATAAAAAAAACGTTTATGTTGTTACATTTTTGTATAATTGCAGTTGTAGAGAGCTATAACAAATTATGTTTGTAAGAATGATAATTCCTGCAAAAACCAATAAAATTTCGTCAGGGTATACATGCTTTATTACCACACAGTCGAGTCTATATACAACGAAATTTATTACTCCACTCATAAAATTCGTTGTATAGAAAAATTCGTTATATAGAAATAATTGCTATTCAAATTATAAATTTTTAAAAATAATTTTTTTATATGCTTAATTAAGATTTTGAAATGTTTAACTTCAAATATTAATTTTATATTGTATTTTTTAAATATTTAAACAGTTTCAAAACGGAAAATAAACATTTATTTGAAATCATAGTAATAAAACTTATAAAGATAACTCATATTCGTTTTAGGCGAATAAAGCTATAATTTTTGGTTGTTTTGATTTCAAAATTTTTACGCTCTCGTAAATATTTTCACACTTTAACAAGGAATGCAGAATTATGCAAGTGAATCGCTTATTATCATTAAAGTGGAAATCTATATGGTTAAAATGATAACGTTGTACGCAAATGCTTATAAATATCTTTTACTAAACAGATCAACAAGTTTCGTACGCTGAATTGCCGACCTTTTCAAGATCAATAATGATAAATAAACTATTTTTGCAATTTTTGTGTGAAAATAAACTTGATAAACAAAACAAAGAATAAGGTAGAGACACTAAGCTTTGAAAGGTTAACCAGGAATTAATGAAGGAAAATTGATCCCACGTGGTTTTGAAGCTTTATCTGAACAAATGAAACAAAAAAAAAGATAATGTTATAAGAAGATAAATTTTCCGTTCCATGGAGACTATTGTCAATGTAATCATGGAAAAAAAGTAACCGTTCCTGCTAAAAAAATTGTTATAAGGAAATTCGTTATAGAGAAACTCGATTGCATTTACCGATTATTTAAACGAAATGTCATGTAAGAAAACCGAAAAGTAAACGTTAAGTTTTACACGAGTGTAACAAATTGAATAACGTCTTCAACAGAACCTAATTAAACTTCAAGTACGTTCTTTAAAAATGCATTTCAATTAACTTTCATATACTTCATTTCTTACCTGTTACTTAATTCTCATTTACTTTAATCTTTGTCACGATTTCACATAAATCTTATTATCAATGTAAGGGAAAAAATAAACGAATTGCCAAAGGAGTTACGGAGACTTAGCAGATATGATATGCAGCTGTGTTTCGGACAAGTTTATTTTTAGAGCGATGCCACTTTTCATTGTCTTCTATACTTAAAGTATTAAAACTTAATTAAAAGGGAATTATTGATTATTTTATACA
Organism: Maratus michaelseni; assembly: GCA_963931845.1. Taxonomy (NCBI): domain Eukaryota; kingdom Metazoa; phylum Arthropoda; class Arachnida; order Araneae; family Salticidae; genus Maratus; species Maratus michaelseni. The sequence continues at coordinate 268,891,678 of OZ007595.1, forward strand.
ACTCACTTCAATTAAAAAAATTTAGCTTTTATAATAAATAATTTATAAGGCGCATGGCATTACTTATCGTACATACTCTTGTAAACAGGCGCTGTTTACGGTAAGGGCAATCTTACACTAGTGGTTTAGTATAGAAAATTTGGCCTAATTTAAATGCAGAATTTCTGCCTTAAATAAGAAAATTTTATTATAAAATAATTGTGGAAATTCGCCCCTAAGTAACCAGGTTCTGAGTTTATAAGATGACCCCAAAATTCGAGAGAAAAAAGAGGTAAATACCAGTATTTTCTAATGGATTTCTTCGTCTTATTTAATCAATGAATACGCAATAATTTTATTCGATTAAAAAAAATGAAGATAATTGTTATCAAATACTGACATTCAACCAATTTTTTCTCTCTAATTTAGCAATCAACTTAAACTCAAGTATATACAGTGGTGGCCAAAAGTGTGGACATTTTTTGAAAATTTCATGTTTTTCAACTTTGTGTGCTTGTAGAATATATTAATTTTCACTTCAATACAAACGTTTATATATCAAATTGAAGGTAATTTAATGTAGAATTTAATAATAAAAACAGTATTACAATACCTGTATTACAAAAAAAGTTATGCAACTAATAGTAAGATCTATCTTAGATTTGCATTTTTTTAAAGTGATACTTACACAATCAATACTTAGTAGGATAACCCTTATTTTTTAAGACAGCTTCACAGCGTCTTTTCATCGAGTGAACGAGTGTTTGGAGTTCATCTTTCGTAATCACATGGTGCCAAGAATCAATTAAAGCTTCAATAAGTTGTCTTTTATTGGATGGACGTTTTTTTCGTACAAGAATTTTCAAACGTCGCCACAAATTTTCAATTGGATTGAGATCAGGGCTGTTTCCTGGCCATGGTAATATATCTATGCCTTTATTTCGAAACCATGCTTTGCATGTGTGCTTTTCTGTGTGGCATGGAGCTGAATCCTGCTGAAAAATAAATGGTGCGTTGTTGGGGAAGAGAACGCTGATGGAAGGTATCAATTTTGGTTCCAGGACAGTTTCGATGTATTTTATGGCATTCAGGATGCCATCAATCACTTGAATTCGGCCCTCACCATCTGCAGACATACATGCCCAAATCATGACATTTGTTGGGTTTTTTGTAGTTACTTCAATGCAATCAGGATGAAGTGCATTTCCTACTCTACCTCTCACGTATTTTCTACCATCACTACCAAAGAGCGATATTTTACACTCATCGCTCCAGATTACTTGCTTCCATTGATTTTCTGACCATTTAATGTGTTCTTTTGCCCACTTAACTCGTTTTTCGCGTTGCTTTTGATTTAAATATGTTTTTTCCTTGGAATTCTAGCTTGTAGTCCGAATCCTGATAAACTTCTTATTGTTCTTGAACTTACTGCAATACCCGCAGCATTCATTTCACATCTAATGGCATCTGATGAAATTTTTCTATCTTGAAGGCATAGCCGTTTAATTTTTCTATCGACAGTAGCACTTGTTCCTTTTTGTCGGCCTGATTTGGCCTTATTTTCCACTGATTTCGTTTTTTCATAACGTAAACAGAACTTTCGTACACCAGAACAAGTCACTGAACCACCAACTTGTCTTGCAATTTCAGCATAAGAGAGGCCATTTTCTCTCAATATGACAATTAGGCTTCTTTTTGTAGATGTCCAATTAGTTCTTCTTGTTGATGACATTGTTTAAAATTAGTTGAATTAAAAAAAAGGACTTTAAATTTTCAAAAACAGCAATACTCTATTTAATTGTACTAGTATGCATCATTCCGCAAAATATTTCCACAACAGTAACTCTTTTACCATCCAAATAACCTAAACTATAGTTACAGACATTTGATTATTTGATTAGTCCTCAGAACAGTGTTTGTGATTGGCTAGTACGCTTTTATTATAAAACACGTCCTTATTCAAAACGATTTGTGCTTGTGTGTTCTGCTAAAATGAGCATAACTTTTTTTGTAATACAGATATTGTAATACTGTTTTCATTATTAAATTCTACATTAAATTACATTCAATTTGATATATAAACGTTTGTATTTAAGTGAAAATTAATATATTCTACAAGCACACAATGTTGAAAAAAATGAAACTTTCAAAAAATGTCCAAACTTTTGGCCACCACTCTATGGTAACTTACGTATAATAACATTTTCGCTATATCAACTATTAATTTTATGACGTATTTCTATAATTATGGTTGTAGGAAGCTATTGTAAGTTATATTTGTGAAATAGCAATTCAAGAGAAACCAATAAAACTTAGTTACTTATGCATTCTTTATTATCATATTTATTTTCCAATAAACACGAAACATACCAGGGATTTCATTCAAATTTTAGAAAAGTATTTCACACCAGAATTTTTATTTAAAACTATTGAACATATTTATTTACATTATTCTAGAAAATTTGTGTTCGTTCGCTATGAAATTGATTGAAATGTACTAGTTATTATATTTTACTAGAAATTATTGTTTTCTGTTACTTTTTACTACTGCATATCTTATGAATATTCTTTTGCACAGAAGAGGGTGCGCGTAATACTGGGAATAAGTTTTTAAATTAAATAGGTAGTCTCAAATGATAGGCAGGGCCTGTCTACTGATGGGGAAAATTCTCACCAGTAAAAACGATTAGACATTTTCCCCTCATTTATGCGAAAATTTGAATGAATAAGGCGTTTATCCCTAGAACATCTGGAAATGTACTTAACCCATTAACGCCGACTTATTTTACACTTCTTTTAATACTTCGATACCAGTTGACACCAGTTTTCCCATACTGTTATTTTAACTAATTGAATCTCTGTTAGTTTCACATTAGATAATATGGATTATTTTTTTACTAAGATACTGGTGTTCATATTTAAAAGTTTCGTACCACTAAAATGGTAACTTTTCGTACCAACCGGCATTAATGAGTTAATGATGATAAAACATTTCACTCCAAAATTTTTATTTAAAACTATTTTACTTATTTACTTCATTCTGTGTTTGGTTTACATTTAACTTATTTTATTAAGCAAATTCTAGTTCGAATAGTCATTTTGAATATTACCTGTCAGGTCCATTGGACGCGTCTGGTAGGCGGAGGGTTAACTCCTTCGCGACGAGCGTCCTTTACAGAATTTTTAATCTTTTACCATCGGTTTTTCAAAACAGAAATTTTCGCCTAATTGAATCGCAGAGATGCTAGAATTACATAAGGCAAAGCTTACAATAAAAAATAACTGGTGGGAATAATCGAGGATTCTGAGCGTCTTATGCGTCACGCATACGTGTCGCTCGTCCCCAAGGGGTTAATACACATAGTATTAAAATAAAGTTGTCCAACCTTCTAGTGATGGGCCGATTCGAGATCGCTCGTCCCCAAGGGGTTAAATACAGCAAAAATTTCTTTTCAAATTTACCCCTTAAATGTATGAATTTTTCTTTTAGAATTGTGTTTTTTTTTATATTCATATCAAGCAGTACACACCAGAAATTTTAAAATAGATTTTTGACTTTGTTTAGTAGCATTATTTTATGTGATTTTCAGAGGATTAATATTTCAATATAAATATAGTGGTGACGAAGAACTTGATTTATTTATTAAAAGTTTTAAAAAATGTAATCACTATACAGTTAAGGGTTACATGTCGCAATTCGTTTCGGCGATATTGAACCTATTATACTCTCTTGCGACCTGAAGTTAAAATAAAAGTAAAAATACTCATTCTTTGCTTTTATTCAAACAAAATGACATAATAGATGACAAAAAATATATTTTCCAGAAATTCATTGTATTAGGTGGCATGTAATTTAGGTTCACAAATATGAATCTAAAATTACTACCCCCCCCCCCCCCCCAAAAAAAAAAAAAAATCAATTTAATTATCAATAACCTAAATTTACACAATAAAAAAATATACAGCTTTAAATAAGTGAATAATCTACATATTCTTAAAATTTTTTATTGTAAAGTTTTTAAGTTAAAGAGTTATGGAAATTACGTACTTTCTTAGCTGCACTATCTCGAAGGCATTTTGCAATCTCAGGGTAAAATAATATTTATTTTATAAGGAAATCAGTATCGGTGCTGCCATTTATTGGTTTCGGTTTAAAGCAAAATTATTGAGCTATATAGAAGGGAAGTTAAGATGTAAAAATATCAATTACTTTAGTTTTTACAAGAAAAAGAATCTAGGTACCCATTTGGGTACCTAGATTGTACCAAGTGATTTGTACCGCAGCGTGGGCGCGTTATACAACAAAGAATATTATATGTCAGAAAAAAAAGTAACTTCCACATATCGTATTCCTTTGACATTCATTTAATTCTCATTGCAATGTATCTTTGTTACAATTTTGAAAAAAGTCAGTATCAATACGACGAAAATTTTTTGCTTTGATCGAATTGCCAAAGCAATTCCGAAACTAAAATGATCACACACAGTGTTTGTTTTGATAAGTTTCTTTTCAGGGAAATGCCACTTTTGGCTTTCTTCCAAACTTCATATACTAAGGGAGAGTTATTCTAAAGACAATGAAAATTCAGTAATTTGTTCTTACCAACAACTCTGTCACTTTATTTATTTATAAAATACGCTCTAGTTTCACTTCTGAAAAATAATTTTTAAAACACGTAATGTTTGATGCACCAGTTTTTTTCAATAGATTTTTTCTTCTCAATGAATGGCTTAAAAACATTGCTAAACAGTGTATGATACGTTAAGTGGCTTCCCTGTTGAAGACACCTTCTTGCCCAGCTTATAAATGAGAAGTCTTTTCAAAATATGTAGGCCTTGGAAGAAAAAAGTAGAATTGTAATTGAATAATTACTTTAATATAAGCAGTGCAATTATATATACTTAATTCATACAGTGTTGCCAGTGGGTTACCATTTTTAAATTCAGATTACTTGATTGGCACCACTCTTCTTGAAAGGATATAATTAAGGCATATTCGTATTTAATCTGTCATTAAAGCCGATTTCACTTTCTCAAAAAACTGGTAGCAATCAGGAAAAATGAATAAAAAAGTAGCCCACTGGTAACACTGAGTGCATGCTCAGTACGTGTTAAATTTGTTAATGCACACTAGCGCTCCATTCCCGTCATGCGGTGGTACTGGACACAGAAGTGCACTGTAGGCTCACTACCGTAATTTCACGCGTATGCGCCGCAGCTTAGTTAAGTCTTTTTCAAACCGGAAATTTTAATGAAAATAAGAAGTAAAATAAGTGCTAAGCAGAAGTAAGTCACATTTCATTTAAAAAAAATTCTGTTAGGAAATCGAATTGTTTGAGGTGCGGCGTATACGCGCGATATTACGGTATATGCAAATTTTGTTTGGTTATACAAGCGCCACTTTCCTCTTCTACGGCGAGTTTCAAAGCAAACTTTCTTGGTAAAAACAAATACCTACAAGTAATCCACTGAACTGACTTTACAACAGAGTAGGTTTCCAATCTAGATCCCTGCTTGATCAGGTTTTCAAATCTTATCTGGATTACTATTTCACAATTTTTCTTTGTGATTTTTAGAATTTAAACCGTTTATTTTCCACCATGCAAAACACTATCTGTCGTAAGACGGTGATGTTTTTAACTTGTGAAATTTCTTCCATTCATCTGCGCAGGATTAATATGTAATGGCTTTGGTGATGAATAAAATTTTAAATCTGTTGAAAATCTGCAATAAGATAAAGCAAAAATTTCTGTTTTAATTTACTGGAATTCAAATTCATGGATTTTGTGCATCCTAAACGGTGTCGAGGAGTTAACGTAATAAGATTGCTTTTAAATATCAATGATCCAGTTTTTTACATTATTCTGTAATTATTGTTACAAGCTATTGTAAGCATTATTTTTCGATGACAATCCTTAAGACAACCTTATAAAATGCTGTCATCCATCCATCCTTTATTTATCATATTTTTTATTCACATTAACACAATCTCAAGCATGAAAATCAAAAGATGAGCATTAATGTTTTACACAAATGTAAGAAAGTTAATTAATGGCTTCAACAATAAACAAATTTAACAGAACATAATTAAGTTATATTCCTTTAAAATCCATTTCAATTCGCTTCCGCGCATTTTATTCCTTACTAAATAATTAATTTTCCGTTAATTTAGTCTTTGTCGCAATTTCTCAGAAAAGGTATTATCAATACAGTGAATGAAAAAATCTTTTTAACTGAATTGCCAAAGTAGTTAAGGAGCCTTAACTGATATGATATGCTGTTATGTTTTACAAGTTGAAGCTTTTTCAGAAATAGCATTTTTTGGCTCTCTTCCATTCTTACAGTATTACGGAAGAGTTAATTAAAACCTAATTAAAATTGGTAATTTTCTCTGAATCACTCTACTCACTTTATTTTAAAAATTTACTGTAGGAGTTTTTACTTGATAATAATTAATTTAAGAAACATATCGTTAATAAAATGTCTTCGTTTTATTTAAGAAAAAAATCTATATTTATAGTTGAAGAAAACTATTTGTAAGAAACGTATTGTATCTTATATTTGAAATTATGTATATTTCATTTAACCCCTTGAGGGGCACCGGTATATAATATATACCACTTTCTAATATATACCTTTTCCACCAGTATTATTAAATAAAAATATTTAGTATTGTTTTTTTGCAGATTGAGAAGGTAAAAATTCATTATTAAAATTTACTGGTGTCGAAACATCGCAAAATTTATCATTTTTAGACCACGTGCTTGCCCTCCAAGGGGTTAACGAAATTCAAAACGTTATTAGCTAGTTATTATATACTATTAAAAAAAAAAACTTGCAAAGCAAATTAAAAAAATAAATTTATTTCTATATTGTTAAGCCCGAGAAGGGGCAGATATTAATTTATTTTTATTTAGTCAATGCTACAATAATGTTGCATTTTTATATTAAATCTTGCTCAGTCTATTTAATCTTAAAAAAGTAAATTTAAATTTGAAACATGATATTAAAGCAACTTTAAAACATTTCATTTAGTTGAAATGAAATCTAAATAAATCTTCAACTTTTTAAATTATTTGAACTTCCCATGTTTCTTGTCTGTTAGAATTTGCTACAATACAAATTTTGCATAATGCATGTAAAACTGAAAAAAAAGTTGAAGATTTATTTAGGTTTCATTTCAACTAAATGAAATGTTTTAAAGTTGCTTTAATATCATGTTTCAATTTTAAATTTACTTTTTTAAGATTAAATAGACTGAGCAAGATTTAATATAAAAATGCAACATTATTGTAGCATTGACTAAATAAAAATAAATTAATATCTGCCCCTTCTCGGGCTTAACAATATAGAAATAAATTTATTTTTTTAATTTGCTTTGCAAGTTTTTTTTTTTTAATATCTCAAGTTTTTTAATAACAAATTAATATGAAGCAGATAAGATTCACACGAGGCAAGTATGTAAAAGACTGCACAGATCAAAATCAGTATTGGTAATATGAAATATACACTTCAAACATTGACTATTCTTGAAACAATTAAAAAAATAAAAGTAATTTTTTACAAATATATATATATATATATATAACGGACTTCAACGGATTGTTTCTCATCTTCATAATGATAATAATAAACAAATCATGTTCATTTTTGCAAATAATTTTATTTCATTGGGCAAAATACGTTTGCAACCACTTCGGAAAGGAACAGTGGAAGAGTAAGTGGTGTGTGAAAGCTATCGATAAAATCTTATGTTGTTTTATCACATAATAAGAAGTATAAAAATAATAACGAGTATATATGAGCAGAATGTTCTTGAATATAATTGTAAACAGGGAACGTGTCAAGAATTTTTGTTATATAATGCAAATAATAAGAAAACTAGCTGGCTTCGCCAACTAGCGCGCCCTTAACTTACATCGGTGCCTCGAACTAGTAAAACCTCGAACCGAACGAACCTCCGACCCGGGTCCCCGCGGACTTCGGCACAGGATGATCCCTTAATTTGCACATCAAATAGTATAAACCTCTAACTGAACGAACCTCCGGCTCGGGTCCGCCTGAGGCACCGTATAGCAGTCGTGCTGCGCACGTGCTGCATAATATAATTAAGCGGTTATAGACCTTTCCAACGATATATCACATGACGGGTGTGTGCAAAATTATGAAAAGTGCCCCCCTTGGGGAGGCAAAGTGGGGGATGGACACCGGAGATACATAATATGATTAAGCGGTCTCAGACCTTTCCAACGATTTATCACATGAGGGGTATCGGCAAAATTTAAAAAAGTGCCTCCCCTGGGGGGGAAAGTGGGGGGATGGACACCGGAGATGCCTAATATGATTAAGCGGTCTCAGACCTTTCCAGCGATTTATCGCATAAGGGGTATCGGCAAAATTTAAAAAAGTGCTTCCCCTGGGGGGAAAGTGGGGGGATGGACACCGGAGATGCCTAATATGATTAAGCGGTCTCAGACCTTTCCAACGATTTATCACATGAGGGGTATCGGCAAAATTTTAAAAAGTGCCTCCCTTGGGGTGAAGCGGGGGGATGGACACCGGAGATGCATAATATGATTAAGCGGTCTCAGACCTTTCCAACGATATATCACATGAGGAATGTGTGCAAAATTTAGAAAAGTACCCCCTTGGGGAGGGGCAAAGTGGGGGGATGGACACCGAAGGTGCATAATATGAATAAGCGGTCTCAGATCTTTCCAACGATATATCACATGAGGGGTATCGACAAAATTTAGAAAAGTGCCCCCTTTGGGGAGGCAAAGTGGGGGGTATGGACACTGGAGATGCATAATATGATTAAGCGGTCACAGACCTTTCCAACGATCTATCACATGAGGGATGTGTGCAAAATTTAGAAAAGTACCCCCCTTGGGGAGGGGCAAAGTGGGGGATGGACACCGAAGATGCATAATGATTGAGCGGTCTCAGACCTTTCCAACGATATATCACATGAGGGGTATCGGCAAAATTTAGAAAAGTGCCCCCCTTGGGGGGGCAAATTGGGGGAATGGACACCGGAGATGCATAATATGATTAAGTGGTTATAGACCTCTCCAACGATATATTACATGAGGGGTTTCGCCAAAATTTAGAAAAGTGCCCCCCTTGGGAGGGCAAAGTGGACGGATGGACACCGAAGGTGCATAATATGAATAAGCGGTCACAGGCCTTTCAAACGATATATCACATAAGTGGTGTCGGCAAAATTTAGAAAATCCCCCCGCCCCGTGTCGGCAGAACGCGCTCACCCCACCCCTCCCCATAATTTTTGACGCGGCTTCATTTAAAAAATTATGTTATGTGTTATAAATTATCGTAAAGTTTAAAACATATCGCTTTATTGTATTTCCAAATTGTGTTCGCGCTCTTCCCCCTCCCGAAAGGGCAAAACGCACCCCCCTTCCCCTCCTCCACATAATTTTTTACACGGCCTAGTTCTTAAAATCATAATATCTCGCCCGCACTGTAATAGAAAGCTTTAATTTATCCATATTGTAATTTAAACAGATTGGATGAATAATCTTCCTGGTCGAAGCGCTAGTCGAAACCTGACAGGTCTCTAAGAAAGTAGCAACACCAGAATTTAGAGTTCTTTGATTGGAGAATTTATTTTTTTACAGAATTAGGTGTTTTGAAGAAAATTAGTGGAAGCGCGACAAAAAGTGGGAAAAACTCTAGTAGTAAAATAACTCGTTCAACGGGATTTGTTGTGTTAGAATAGCATGGGAAAGTCACGCTGGAAATAAATAAGCCTTACGCTGCCGTGCAAGGCTTAATTTACGATATACACCTTTTATAGGAAATAGAAAACGTTGTTCGATTGTTCGGCATAGAAAAGTAATTTTTGCAAATTTCATGCATCTATTCATAAAATCTACTTCGTTAATATGACCATCAGATTTGCTTGTTGGTAGAGAAAAATAGGAACATCGATCCTTTTAAAGAAGTATATTTTTATTTCATACCAAACTTCTCTTTTGATAAAATTGAATGTAAATTTCCATAAAATTAATTATGTGCACGGGATTAACAGTTATTTTCTTGTACGAAGATTTTTAAAAATGAGATATTACTTTTAAAACAATTTTTAAATATTATGCAATTTTTTCGGTATCGGGATCGGACGGGCTCGTGCTCTAAAGATGCAAAATGTTTCGGGCTCGGGCGGGCTCGGATTTAAAATCGTGGGGCTCGGGTAGGCCCGGGCTCCGAAAAGAGATCTCTAATACACACACAAGATTTGCTCGTATTATAATATATGATTTGGTTACGCTATTTCCACCAGTGACGCTATACATGCAAGAATAAATTTTATTGTATCAGTATTACCTAATTCTAACTTGAAGCATGGTAGGCATATGAAAAAACATAAGAAAAATGGATTTTAAAGTTTTAGTTAGGCGATGTTCCACCATGGGCGCTACCAGTGTAAAAAATCATGCGAAAATGTTTATTAAACGTAAATTTGATCATGGCATTATTCAAAATTTATACAAACCCGTAAAAAATAAAGTTTTAAAAAATTAGTTATCCTATTTCTCGCCAGGAGACTCTATAAACACAAAAGAAAATTGTGTTAAATCTGTGCCAACTACTTTTAATTTCAATATAGCTATTATACAATGAAACATTAAAACAATTTTATTTAAATTTGGTTACTTTATTTCCTCCCAGGGAGCGCTATAAACGAAAAAGTAAATTGTGTTGAACCAGTACAATCTATTTCATAATAACCATCTACGCCATTAATAAATAATAAGACGTCAACTTTCTCCCAAGCAAAATCTCCTATAAACTATTTGACAGAAAATTTTCTCTTGTATGTAGCTAATATTCATACTTATTAATCACTATCGGTGAAAATTATTTCAATTGTTTGTTATACGAGGCTAACGAAAAAGAAAGGCTACCGCGGTGCTTTACGCGTATCTTTTTTTACAGACCGCCGTAGTCACGTGATACTAGAATGCACCAATGCAGGTGTACGAAAAGAGCATCACGTCACTCTAGCGGTCTGTAAAAAACGATAAGTGGAATGCACTGCGGTAGCCTGTCTTTTTCGTTAGCCTCGTTTGTTATAAATATGACGTCATATATACAATTGCTTCCTGTATTTATTCATATTGATGCTCCTTGTATTATGAACAAATGTATACTGAACTAAGAAAACGCTTTTTTTGTTACAAATGTGGCGACATACTCACCTGCTTTTTGCTTGAATTATAACCAAATATTTGAAAATGTCCGTTTATTTAGAGTATGACGTCGTGTTGTTCCATTTTTTTAAACTTAAAAAATCTAATTCATTTTCATTTTGAACGTGGAAATCTTTCAATTGAAAATTTATTGCTGTGGTCAAATTATTATTACGTTTTTCGAATTGTTGGCAACAATAAAGAAACATAGTTAAATTTTGCAGGAAAAAACGTCCATTGATTCCCAATGAAAATTATGAAATTTTGAATTATTAAGAAAAATATTTGAATAACGTAAATAAAACATAGCCTATGTTAATTCCTGGATTATAATCTACCTATATTCAATGACATTTAATCATACGTTTTGATCCTGACGTCAGCCAAACAATTTCACTATTTCAAATTTCAAATTTTATTAGAATTAGCACACAGTTAAAATTTTGTGGCAACGCGTACAAAAAGTGGGAAAAACTCTAGTAAATTAACTCGTTCAATGGGATTTGCTGTGTTAAATTAACATTAAGATGTCACACTGGAAATAAATAAGTATTGCGCTGCCGCGCAATACTTAAATTATTTTGAAAGGCAAAATAAATGTGCTAAGAATATTCACTTTAGATTTGAAAATATAGCATGTTTGAAACATTTCCGCTTTTTATTTACAATAATTAATCTCTTACAAAAAATAATTACTGCTTGAATCAATTCATTTCCTGTTTATCTTTAATAGTGATGGTGATAATCAACTAATTCTGCTAGTAGAATAATTTGTAATCGAGTTATTTTAATAATCGAATGGTTTTAAATAATTGATTATAGGTTTTAATTCTTGCATAAACTTCAAACATGTTTCTGCTTTACTTACATTATAAGCAGGGATCAGACTCTCCGCTTTCTTGCATACCAATATAATCTTAGAGAAAACGTTGTTATTTTAAATCGCAAAATGTTCCCAGAGGTGCCAAGCTCCCATTAATCTTGCGTAATATGGGAGTTAATTTAATAATATGTTTCGCAGCAGAATTTTTTTGAAAGAAATGAAATTAAATAAATTCCACATAGAAACCTGAAATTAAATAAATAAGGATTTATCAAGCAAATTTTGTGGTTCGAAACGTTGTTAAACTGGGTCAAATCAATCCACATATTACGGAAGATTAGTGGAAGCTTGGCACCTCTGTGTTCCGATTAAATTAAAAAACATTTTATGTAAGCTTATACTGTTATGCAAAAAATCTTCGGAGAAACCTCATCCCTGATTATAAATTACAATACACAATTTAAACAATAAATTTGTCACATCTCACACCAGCAATTTAGAAATACAAAAGATACTTGATGTGAACTTTAAAGTTTGACAATAACAATAATTCGTAATATATTTTGGTAGTGTCTGAAAATGTTAATTGTAAAATTATAGATGTAATTTTCGAAAACTGTTTTCAGAAGCATGTGCAACATCGAGTTGCACTTATATAAAAACATGTTTTCTTGCCATTAAAACTTTAATTCTACGTTTTGTAATTTTATCCTTTTTCTAATATTCATAAATATACTAAATTACCTGTTTAGTGTATGAAAATATTTCTGTATCCTTATTATCATTAGATCACCTGTATTTAAAATTAAAAGATATACTAAAATAAATCTTTTTGCACTATACTTAAATAAATAAAAAAATTTCGTCTTCCTTAATGATTATATTATTGCAAGTTAAAACATACATTATATTTTTTAGTTATTTGAATAGTTAAAAACCGGTATATAAAACTTGAGAAATTATGCTTTAAATGTAGCTCAGATTAACATTTTGGAAATGGAAAAACCTCCCTCCCAGAAATAAATATAATAATCAACAATAAGAAAGCTCTCAAACAGAAAAACTATATCATCCAATTGAGAGGCCAACTTATAAATTGGTAGGAAATTGTATAAAAGAATCGACCTAATAGAAAAAGTTAAGAAAAAGAGAGTACTCCATAGTAAAAGCTTAAAATTGGTTAAAACATAATACATATAAAAAAAAATCAGATTCGGGAGGTGGCCGAAACTTTATAAAAAAATCATACATTACTTAAAAAATTGTAAAAAATCTATATATCTATATATATATATATATATATATATATATATATATATATATATATATATATATATATAACGTACGTGGTTCAGAAATCGAGATTATTTGTTAATTGTTTCATGGCAAGAAACGGATGAAACGCATCTCATTGGTTAGGTGTTGCCATCTACAGGAATGAAAGCGAAACAAACAATGATTTCAAATTGTAATTATAATTTGTCAGTATAAACAGTTAAATAGATATATTTTTATACATTTTCATTTGAAACGTTGATTTTTGTAAGCATTTAATATTTATAATTTAAAAAATACAATTAGCAATATTAAATTTAAAATGTAAACAAAGCAATGATTTTTAAAAAGGGATTTTTAGTTAAAAAGAAAAAGTAAGTTTATAAATTTCCTTGACCGTTCGATTTTTTAAACGTAATTCTTATACTTTTGAAATTTTAGCTTTAATTTAATTTTTTTAGAAGTTTTTAGTATAAATAAATATTATTCAGTCCTTTTTTTATGAAGTCCACTCCACTGTTATATTTTTCAATGAGTCTGCCCGGGAAACGCCGGGCGGGTCAGCTAGTTAAAGTGAAAAAGTAAATGTGCAGCTCCTACACGGTTGGGGATATTGCAAAAAATACCAGGTGGAATGGCCCTTGCCACCTTTGATAATCCCAAGCTACGAAAATGTAATTGGTGAATAAGTTTGGTAAAGAAAAAATCAGAAGTGGATAATGGGACAAAGACATTCATCCTGTGACTAAGTTATACTTTTTGAAAAAATAGCAGCAAATCATTCGAAATGCGGAGGAAGCGAATGATTTTTGCTAAACCAGGAATAATCGCATAAAATCCCTAGAGCTTGCGCTAAACAGAGACATGTATCCCTCGGGAAAATAATTGTTCGAATGATAGTTTCGAGTGATTCAACTCGAGCATTCGCAAAAGGGAGACATCCTATCGTTTGGATGAAATGAGTGATTTTTCTGCAGACGAGTAATAATCGAATGAATCATCCTATCATTCGCAAAACCATAGCACCGAACCTAAATTGAAACCAGGAATTTTGTACGAAATAAATTCTAATTTATAGACACATTCAAGGGATAAAAGTTTCTGAAAGTTTAATTTTAGTATTTTGGAAAAATAGTAACAAATTATTCAAAATATAAAGAAAGCGAATACTTTAAGCCAATCGAGGAATAATCGCATCAAATCACTCACGCATGCACAAAATGGAAATATCCTATCATTCGGATGAAACGAGAGATTTTCCCTCTACCTGGAATAATTAAATGAAATAACTGGAGCATGCGCAAAAAGGAGATAGCCTATTATTCAGGTGAAATAAGTGATTTTTCTGCAGACGAGAAATCAAATAACTGGGGCATTCGCAAAAGCATAGCCACAAATCTTAATTTTGTTTTATAAAAATAAACCTAAGCCAGGAATTTTGTAATGAAAATAACTTAATCTGCGGACACATACAAACGACAAACATTTCTTGAAATATTTGTTCTGGTTTAAATTATGTTTATTTTACTTGTAAAAAAAAGGGGGGGGGGGGTGGGCACGCCATAATTTTACGGAAAATAATCGATCGATCGATTGTGATTGTTTCGAGTTAATAATCTATTATCGAGACAGTCGAATGATTAATAATGTAATCAAATTCTTCCAGTGAATCACACACGAACTTTTAGAGACTTTTGAGAAATAACCATTCAACATAATCTTTAAAGTGTCCTTACAAGTTATAAGGTAAACTGACATAATAATGTAGAAAGGATTGTCAAATGATTTTAACATTTCTCTCTGTCTCTCTCTCTATATATAAATGATAATATGATTTGAAATATATACATATATATATATATATAAATGTTTATACTTCAAATCAAATTTAATATATTTTTGGAAATAATTTAAATTAATTTTTACATTATTACATTTATACATTGTCTTTATAACTATATTGTTGTGAAATATAAATACAGAAAACTATATAGTTTAATTTTTTAATAGAATTTTACACCTTATTTAAATTCAGAAAAGTATTAGAAATCATGCAAATAAACAAGGCGTTTACAATTTCTGTTATTTAAATATTAAATAGAAAAATTCTATTAAACATTTGTGGTAAAGCGTATGAACCCTGTTAAGTTAGATAATAAATTTTTGATATTTTTGATAAAATATTAATGTTAATTATTATTTTATTATAATCATTATTTGATTAATAACGGTCTGATTTGCAACTTTATGCATATGTAGCTTTGTTTAAGTTATTAAAATTTTTTTGAATTGTACTGTTCATGATATAATTTTTCGTCATGTTCTTAAATCAAAAGTTATGAGGTTAGAAAACCGTTACGATACTTTATTGACATCCTGTATAACTGAATAAAATAATAGTTTAAGTAATTTTTCTTTACTTTGAACATTACTTCTGGATTTACATTTGTCTTGTTTAGAAGTAGTTTGTATAATAACTGCTTTCAAATTTCATGTTACCTAAAAAGATTTACGTTGAACTTCAATATGTGATAAATTAGAATTGAATATTTTATTACATTTAACTATTATGTCGCATAGTTCTAAAATTTTTAGGTAAATTAAAAAAAAATGTGTCAAACAAGAACATTATTATATATATTAAAGCATAAACACTACGTCTGATTACTTTATTTTGCAACATAAGAACACATATTTTATCAGACAATTAAATACACTAAACCAATATGGAATGAAAAATTTACCTGTGCAAGGACTTGAACCTGGGACCTTCAGCATACCGTCAGCATACCTCTGCCACTAATCTTAGTGGCAGAACATCAGCACAGTACGCTGAAGGTCTCAGGTAGCTTAGTGGCATAGCATCAGCACGGTACGCTGAAGGTCTCAGGTAACTTATTGGCAGAGAATCAGCACGTACTCTGAAGGTCAAAGGTGGCTTAGTGGCAGAGCATTAGCACAGTATTCTGAAGGTCCCAGGTTCAAATCCTGCCCATGTCAATTTTTCACTCCATGTTGGTTTAGTGTATTTAATTGTCTGATAAAATGTGTGTTCTTATATTCGAAGAACATTTTTTTACGTTTAATAAAAAAAATATACTTGTGCGGTTAACTGTCTTATTTTATGTCATTTTCAATAAATTTTCGCATATCAAAATTCGTAACAACAAAACTACATTTAAAAGTAAATATATAAAGTGCATAAAATGCGTTAAAAATATTTTTGAACTAAAGAATAATCATTCATTCAATGCGTTACAAACTCAAGGTATGATCTGTATGATTTATTTGGTTTTATCAACAACTTACTTCAAATAAACTTTTTATAATAGAAAAAAAAAATAAAGACAGATAGTGTATCCTAAGGGAAAACCTTCAACCCGACTAAATTTTTCTAACTATTCAAATCTCATGAAAATAATTCAAGTTTTCCCGGTAAAAAAGAGCACTTGACCAATATTGCAAAGTTTCAACAGCAGGAAAGACTGTTGTTTATACAAGACAATCGAAACATTCTTGCTTCAGAATGAAACATTCTGCAGCTGCTCACACACCGAAGAAAACATTATATTATTTGCTTGTTTTGACAACATAGCTTATTTTTAAGAATCGATTTCCTTAATGAAAAGAAACACAAGCACTGAATCTAAAGAAGACATTTTTCGGTTACTAAGTAAATTGATTGAAAATATTTTCTAAATAATAAAAAGTATTACATTTGATGATCTGATAACATAGTTACTTACTAAAGAATAACTTGTGTTACTTACTTGGTATAATCAGCGTAGCCGTTTTCCATGAAATTGTTTGTCAAATTACAGAAAAAAAATATTTTACTTGAAAAAAAAAACTTTCCATCAGCTAAAATTAAAAAGGAACAGTTTATTTTTCTAATCAAAGAAATACTATACATTTAGATACTTGCACATTAAGAATATCTTTTATTATTTGCTTGGTTTTACATGTTTTTATTTAATAGAAAATTTCTACTTAATATTTAAATAAAAGAAATTGTAAACGCCGCGTTTAATTACAGGATTTGTAATACTTTTCTGGATTTAAATAAGGCAAAAAACTCTATTAAAAAATTGTGGTAAAAGCGTACGAACCCTTTTTTATTAGAATGGCGTTTTGCATAGCGACTGTGCTCTAATACATATATCCAATAAAATATATTCTATGAATAAACTTTGCAAATAACAACAGAAAAACGTGAAAATATTGTGTAAATGATGTTGAATCACATTTTTAATTGCTCACACACTGAAGAATATGTTACATTATATATTTATTTTTATCAGCATGTTTATTTCAGTAAAACTGCATAAAAATAAAAATGCGCCTACTATATTTTTTGAAGTAACTTCCAACTTAGAAAGTTAACTAAACTTTTGAATTTTTTCCTTAAGTAAAAAAACAAGAACATTTGAAATGTAACGCCAAATGTCACTATAGTCGATTGCTTCTTTTATAGTTGGTGTCCTCTAACTTTGTTAGGCAGACAAGACTTCTCACTTTCAAAAATATAAATATAGAAACCGATGCAACAAAAGTTTTTACTCTGATATCAGGTAAAAGAACTGAAATCTCAAAATTGATTTTAGAAAAGTTTGATAAGTTTCAGAAAAAGTTTAAATTGACTTCTTAAATTTGCAAAAAAGTGAAAGGAGAAAAGCCGATTTTATATTTGTTGATACAGAAATTATATATATATATATATATATATATATATATATATATATATATATATATATATATATATATATATATATATATATATATATATTGTTCTTATTTGTATTCTTTTTACGTTATTAAAATTATCATTTATATTACATATAAAAAAATTGATAAAATATTATTTTGATATTATTTGTTTTGCAAAAAGACGTTTTTAGAAATTGTAAGTATGAACAATATATTTACATATTACATAAGTACAAGCATTTTTACTTTACTTATAATCAATAAATTAATCTAAATACGACAAGCATAAAATAAATTGAATTTTATACACGCATGCCTACCTGTGAAATACCTGTGGCAGAAATAAATTGTGTTATTTTATTAAATATATATATATATTGTTGCCATAGGGTAGACAGATTAATTAATTAAAAAAACATACCAATATTTCAGTGACAGTTTAAAAATATACCAGTTTGTCCGTTTTAAAAGGTGATATTGGAAATATAATAACACACACGCACACACACACACATATATATATATATAAGAAAGACGAAAATATATTTTATATTTATTGATATTCAAGATGGACTCCTATGTAGTAAATCACTAATTTCTTTTTTTTTAAATATGCTACGAACTATATCTGCAAGAATATCTAAGAAATACTAAATATCAAAAGTTAAAGATCATCCTCTACTCTTTCAAGAAAACAAAAAAATAAAAGGGAAATTTTTTTAGTAATTGTCAATGTTGCCAAATCTGAGGATTTTTTATTCAAAAATTCCGAATTCTCACAAGAAAGTCTGAATAGTTATTTGTGGTACATATAATGTTATGGAACAATGTAGATAGCTGATTGGAATACTTAGTTGCATGGCAACTTTACTTCCAGTGTATAGGTAAGCTATTTATAAGGCAATAGGGAGCCGTGAAAAAAAAAATTAAAATGTCGTAAAGAACTACATAAAAGAAAATTAAAGTATTTAAAATAGTTTAGAAAAAAGAATGTTTAACAATAAAGAAGTATAAAATTCGATTAGATCCAAGAAAATGACAGACGAAAACTGCCGAGGGTCGAACCCATTTCATAAAAAAAGTACTATAATCAAACAGACGAAAAAGATATTTTGTCGACATAAATTAATTAACAAAATAACTAACAATATTTCTACTGTCTCTGCGTCCTGTAAGTTATATTTAGGAAAAGTTTTTTCATACTCTGACAATTAAACACTATGTAAAAATTCTATTCTTCAATGAAAAATTAAATCCCCAATTTATGATACTTTAAAGTTTATGAAATTTTGCAGCTCTCCGACACTAAACAATCCTCTACGAGTTTTTAGTATCAGAACGTTCTGAAATTTCATAAAATTTAAAAAATCTTAAGTCGGTGAAATAAAATGGAAAAAAAAATAAAATGGGATTTTTATTGTTGTACTTGTCAGAGAATATTGAAAATATTGGGTGGTCCGGAAAGTTCGTGACGGTTGGGAAAATCAATTCGCACCGGAATATTCTATCATTTAATTATTAGACAATGATTCAGATATCGCATGTTTAATATTTAACGGGCAGAATTTTCCGGTACGAATCGATTTTCCCGACGGCACGAATTTACCGGACAATCCAATACTTCTAAAAATATCGTACTGAACCAACGTACCAAATAAATATTTAAAAAGTGTAACATTTTGGAAGCTAATGGCAGGACTATTACATGAACATAAACTTAATCCCTACCTTATTTTGAATATTTTTCATTGTACATATACCTCCAAAAGGTAAATTTTTAAAAAGTCCCAATCTTTATGGGACACTCAGTATATACAAACAAGCAGGTTTCTAAAGCTTGTACTAGTTAGACTTTTACAATTGTGTGTGTAAAAATAATATAGTGTATTATTTGAAAAGTATATTAAATATTATTTAGTATTTTAAGTACAGATTTAGTAGAAAATGTTGAATGATATAATGATTGCACTTTAATTTGTTGATTATTTTCTTTGCTAATATTAGACTGTGGAAAACGTAGAATTTGTAACGCTAAAAATAGGGTTTATTTTGTAAAAATTAGTCGCATTAATTTTTTTTTTACAGTAAAAAATCCTTTGATTTTTATAAAGCGGAGGTACAGAAAGTAAAATAAATTGATTTAAAAAAAAACTACAAATAATCAATTTATTTTTAAATTATTTTTTCGGTATAGCTCTTTCATTTTAAAACTGGAAAAAGAAAACACATTACAATCCAAATTAAACTTTTCAGTTAGAGATAACATAAGACTGAAATCTAGAGTGGTATTCTGTTTCAATTGAATATTTGCTAGTAAATGGCGTAATGTTTGAAATATTGCAGAAATAAAGCAGATTAATTTCTTTATTAAAACATTGAAAAAAAATCACCTAAAATATATATGAATGCTATGAAGTTTACGTTTGTAGAAAGAAGTCTTTCGATGGAATAACTGTAACTTTGAAATAAATATCCTTTCCTATACCAAAACATATTTCAACATGCTAAACTATTAGGTTGATGCAAAAGTTCTGTAGTATTTTAATGAATTTAATACCGATAAAATTTTAATACTTCATAACAGTATTATACCGGCTTGCTTCGAACTAATTATCAGGTATTAAAATCAGATATTAAAATATGACAGAACTATTGCATTAACCTAATTAATAATTATTCGTTAATTGCTGACACTCAAACTATTAATATTTAAACTATTTTGAAAGAAAAATGAAACGCATCTCCTTTTGGTTACAAACATGTAGTTCCGAAGTGAAGGAATATTGGAAATTAAAATTAAGTACGGTAGTTAATATAAAAAGCGTTTATTAACATAGTGCGAAAAAAGTACGGTCAGCCCCTAGAGATACATTTTCACCTTTTATCTTCATACATAAGAAACTATATTTAGCTTGCATTAAATTTGATTTGTAGCTTCTTTCGCATAAATAATATGCTTTAGAGAATAAAAGAGAGTCCCAGTTTACTAGGAATTTTTAAAGATAAATATTCTATAACCGGGCTGAAATTAATTGGACGTTGCGCTCGAGAGATTAGTTTTTATTAAGTCAAACAGAGGTTCTCGCGATATGACTTAATTTTTAGAGCATTTTGGGGTTATTTTTGCTCTTGTTTAAAAATGTACATAGAAAAAAAATGGTTTTTGGTATTGAATTTATTGTACATTCGTCTAATTTGGTGAATATTGACAGATAAAAATGTTGATATTTTATAAACATCTCCAAAATTAACTACGAATGGTGTGAACAATAAATCGGTGTATACTTGATTGCACCGTTAATAATTATCTGTACCAAAAATATTCACATGGATTCTTACAAAGTTCCAATATCAAAATCCACGGTCTATCGACGGCTGCAGGTCAGTACATTTCTTGATTATCGCAAAATACGTCATTCGCCGAAGTTTACAAAACGGCATAAAGACTCTCGTGTTTAGTGGGCCCGAAATCACATGAATTGGACAGATGAACGGTTGAGAGTTCCTTTCAGTGATGAAAAGAAATTTAATTTAGATGGCCCCGATGATGGTTAGGCATATAATTGCTATAATATTCGCAAGTAATCAAAAACTTTTTTCAGCAGCCAAGAAGAAGGGGGTTCACCTACGGTGTGGGGATCATTTTCTTATAATGGAAAAACTGATATTGCTTTCTTGAAAAGTCGTTAATATTCCGCAGATTACCAGAAAACGCTTCAAGTACAGTTACCTCCATCTGGAAAGTTGCTAGATGGGGACAAATGGATGTGCCAGTAAGACAATTGCTCTATTCACGTGTCCAATTCTACAATTCAGTGGTTTAGTCAAAACCAAGCAACTGTTATGGACTGTCCAGCTATAAGTCCTTTTCTAGCCCAATAGAGGACTTCTGGGGAATATTAGCTAGAGATGTGTATGTTAATGGGCGTCAATTTGTAACGAATCAAGATCTAAAGCTGCAAATTGAACGAAGTTGGTTTTGTTTAACCCCTTAACTGTGAGAGGTTTTTTGACACCATAAACTAAAAATAGGCACAATGTACCACTTTTTCCGTACTAAAATATTTGCTTTGTGTAATCGAAAATGGTCTGCCGATTAATAAAACGAAAGTTGCGTTTAAAAATTACTGGTGTGCTTTTAGTAACAAAACAAGCAAACTCATCTTGCCCGAACTGAGTTCGGGATACACAGTTAAGGGGTTAAAGCCAAACTTTTGTTTTGAGTATGCCTGATCGAGTTTTTGAAATGATTAGAAAAAACGACTTAAAACCTGGAACGTGTAAGAAAAAAAAATGAGTTGTCTATAAACTTTTGGGACAGTAAAATTAAAGCTATAATTTTTAGTTATAATTTTTCTCACAAGGTGTGTAATTGTGTAATATTAATTGTGTATAGTATTTTTATTATCTTGATATTATTTATAATTATGAATTGTTTTGAAATTGTTACTTCTTTTTTTCAATTGTAAAATTAGATAACCCAACTGATTATAAACTTTTGGGACCCACTGTATCTCCCCAATCACCTTGTCGATCGTGAAGGTCACGCGCCGCTTAGTTTGGCTGTAGCATTTACCCAGCGTGAACCGTGCGCCATTAACTCGCAAGAAAAACGATAAATATTCCATGAAACTCGGGAAAACTGCCCCATAAGCTCATGCTATCTAAAACAAATTTGTATGAACATGGATGTTTATCGCGATCTCAGGTTTTTGAGTGGTCTAAAATTTTTAAAGAGGAATCAAAAACGACCGAAGACAATACGTGCCCGGACTGCTCTGCATGCCAAATGCGTGCGCAAACGTTAAAAAAATTGGTAAATTGGTCGGCGAAAATTTTCATTTTAGTAGCCGAGCTATTGCTGAGTTGACAGGAATGGACAAAGAACGTGTTCGTCAGAGAGAGAGAGAGATTTTGCATGAAACATTCAACATGAAGAATACTGGATCCTTCATCAAGACAATACCACCAGCCCATTCCGCTTTGTCTATGAAGGCGTTCTTGGCAAAACATAATTACCATCGTGTTGAATCATTTACAGTACTCGTCCGATGTAGACCCCTATGATTTCTAATTATTTCTAAACGTCAAATCTGAGCTGAAGGGGGCAAGATTTGAGATCATGGAATCGGTCAAAGGAAAAGCGCTGAAGACACTCAAAAAGCGGACATGAGAAGACTTCCATCATAGCTTTGCTCAGCGGAAAATTCGAATGGTGCAGTTCAGGGATCGCGAAGGGGAGTGTATTGAAAGCAATAAAATTTCTGATGTAATTGGTGATGAATAAACGGTTTATGACGTCAGTCCACTTATTTATCATCCACACCTCGTGTATACATAAATACTATAACATATCGCGTATATTATTACAATAAATGAAGTAAATAAATACTAGAAATTGCTTTCTTGGATCATTTAATTTTATTTCATTAAAAAAATATCCAGTGATTTTTTTTTTTTTTTTTTTTTTTTTTTGACATTGCTTAAAAGCAACTTTGTCACTAATCTTCTGAATAACAAAATAATCTTGTTCAATGAATCGAAGTGTAAGATCTAGTATTTATCAATAATACATTGTAGTGTTATTTTGTCCTTCGCAGTCACTGAACCGTGAACATTTATTTCTGAATCCGGGTTTAAAGTACGAACCAGTAACATTTTAAAATTCAGACCAGTTTCGTCATCACTATATATATTATCAACTGTTAACTTCTCTTCGGTAATAAATTTAACAAATTTCTCCTGAAAACCCTCACTTAAAAACTATCTGATAAAGCTTTTTCACCGTAAATAATGATTTCACGAATGCTATTTTGTTTCTTCCATCGATCTAAGTACTTTCAAGCTAACTGAAGGCATGTGAAATCTGCCCCCAAAATTTTGATTAAAACATGTTCTCGGAATATTCAAAATAAGTTATTGATCCTCGGTTAACTAAAATTGTTTCGATTTCGTGCTTTTCGGTAAACCGAGGTTCTTCTATATATTTTGCAATCATAAGTATATTTTAAGTTTAACTGTATCAGTAAGACAGAATGTATAAACAGAAAATTATACTTTTTATACCGTAATTGATATGTTAATATACTAGAAATAGATTGTGTTCCAAAAGATAAAGCGAAAGAGTTGTTTAAGAAAAAATAATGACTTATTTAAACAAAATTTCATTCTGGCTTTATTTAAAGCCAAAATATATTTCAAGATGCAAAACAGATTATAGTTTAAAAACTGCATCTGAAACTTTTATTGTTTAATTCATGAAAGTATGATAAATATACCTGTATTACTTTGCTTATCATATTGTGAATGCAAATATTTACAATATTTTCTTGAAAAAAAAATATTTATAAGATAGAAATTGATTGTGTGCCAAAAGATAACTCGAACCTTTATCTTTACCTTTACACATTGTAAACTACATTTATCTAACATAAAAGTTTATTAGAAATGATCTCTCATGTGAATTATGTTATAAAAACAATTAAGAATATGACTGTTTACAAAGCATTTTAAAAGATTAATATAAATATTTTGCAACCTTCTTTCAAAGAGGAGATTCGTTGAAAGCCGAAAAGATTAATTTTCATTACACTGAAACAAAGCAAATGAAAATTAATTACCTTCTGTCATAAATATATTTTCAGTGTAACTGTGATAAAATACCAAGAAATCTGAAAGTTATACTCATTCTTTACATCAGTTTAAATGATAACGTTTTATTTGAAATAAAAAATGAACTGCTTAAAGTACACACTTTTTTAATTTTTCTGTATCTGGAATGTTGTAATATATGGTACTAATATTTGACAATGTAAGTATTTACATCTTAACATAAAGATGCTTTTTTAATTTTAAATATGTTTTCATATCATTGTTTACGATTTACTTTATCATCATTGTATTATCTTATCTTGTAAAAAAAATTGAACGATAAAAAAAAAACAATTACAAGCTTATCAGAATGCGTACTCGTAAAGAAAATTAGAAGAATAAAAAAATAGTATAATGTAGTGTAACTATTTCTGCGATAAATTTGATTTAGCATGTCTCAGGCTCCTTAAAATGGGTTATTGGGTTGTTCGAAAAGTTCTTTCTGTTTGGGAAAGTTGGATAGTACCGGAAAAGTAATCATTTAATTATTAAAATTAATTCCGATATTTAAACTATAATAATTGACGCGCAGAATTTTCCGGTAGCAATTGGTATTCCCAAACAAAAGAAACTTTCCGAACAACCAGATACTTTAAGCATAAATTATTTTATTTCTGTCTGTCAGAAAATTGCTATTTTATTTCTAGAATAAATATTCATCATATACTAATATACACAGACAGATTTAAATTAAACTATAATTGTGTATATGACTGTTTCTGTTACGCTTTATTATATATTCTAAATGAAAAACTGGAACACAAAAACCATTCCGTAGCTCAACACAATGATAATGATTTCTGCAAATTGTAATAATAATAATAATAATAAAATAAACGAATATAGTTGTACAAATATTTTCCTCATTGCTTGTATTGGCATGTTTCACGTTGCGTTATTGGACAATATTTCGTCGATGGTATAAAAAAATCATTGTAAAATATAAAATTAATAAATGTATGTAAAAGAAATGGAAAAAATCGTCATTCGAAAAACATTAGAATGGGGTAAAAGTTCGTGTTGTTTTTAGCGGCAGATAACAATGTATCACAAAAGCGATGATCTACTTTATATTTAATACTTAATTAATAAATCCAGTTTGTACTTAATTTTGTCTATGTGTTTTTAAAGAAGATAATTCAGAGAAGTCTGGAGGAAAAAATTTTGTTATTTGGTTGCGTTTTTACATTTTTTCAAGCATTAAAAGTGGCATTTAAGTTAGTGGCATCTTCAACATATGTTTTTGTTTTCTTTTCTTGGACAGGCAAAATGCTTCACATAAGCAAAAGAAGATATGTGCTGTGTATGACAACAGTGACGTTGACGTTTCCACGTGCCGTAAGTCGTTCAGTAAATTTCGTGAAAGCAGTCTTAGTCTTAGCGTTGCAGTAGGTTCTAGACAACCTACGGATGTTGGTGACAACGAAATAATAGCTCCAATTAAAAGTGATCTACATAGATTAACAGTTGAGCTAGGAATAAAGAGGAGGAGACATATAGTGTAGTGTCTTCAGTTGCGAGTAAAGTCTCTTAGAAGCTAGTCTCAAGACTGCGACAGTTGTTTGTTTACAGCGAATCACCATGGCCTGATTATACATTAATCAGGCAAAAGTTCTGTAATGAAAAAGACGAAAATTTCTATTCGTTTTTTACAGGTGGATGTTTGCACCGGTGGTATTATAATCTATTTCCCTGACATTGATAGGAGGATTGTTTATGTAGTCACAATATTGTCGAACCGCAGGGGCAAACTTCCACCAGTAATAACGAAAACACATTTTTTACTTAAATATGACAGAAATTCTGCGCGAATAAGGGGTTTAAATAAGGAAAACATATCTATTTAAAGTTAGTAGTGTAAGTTAGATCTGCCGAAACTGTTAAACTTGGAGCTTCAACATTTTTAGGATATGTGAATCCCTCTTTATTCATAGTTCCATGAGAATATCTCTAGAAATCAAAATAACACTAGAATTCTGGTAAAAGTCTCAGGAGTATCAAGATGACTACGTCAAGTGAAAATGGTTAGTAAGATCAATGTAAGGGTGTCGCATGTGTTAATGGAGAAAAATTGATTCATCGAATTTCTGCTGACGATGCTATATTAACCCTTCTTTGCTTGAGTTTTTCTTTTACAATTGTTTTTTATACATACATTAAATATTAGACACCAGAAATTTTAAGATAGATTTTTAACTTTGTTCAGCAACATAGTTCACGGGAAATTTATTAAATTAATATTTCTATATAAATATAGTCGTGGCGCAGAAGTTGATTTATTATTAAAAGTTAAATAAACAGTGATGGAAATTTCCATCACAATGCAAAGAAGGGTTAAACGCGTCTTTTTTGATAGCGACTGGATACAGAAGGGGCAAAATGAGCTGTTTATATAATTGTTCATGGCTTAATCTCGGATATGTCCCTTCAACCACCGCAAATATCTGTTTACATTTCAAAAATGCATTTCTACAGACTGAAATGGGGGTAGTTTACTGTTTGTTTTTACCAGAATATCCGACTATTAATTCTAAGAAATTTTTTTCACAACTAAGCAAATTTAAAGCTAGCAATCGATCAGAAATGACCTCAGTTAGCCAGAAGAAAAGGCAATGCTAGAAGAGTCCATTGTGTGTACATCACTACAATGCTAGACTACATGTGTCTTTAGACACTCCACACAAAATTTTACAACTTAGTTGAGATGTTTTGATCCTTACGTTGTACTTTTCTGACCTCCCGCTCTCCAATTACTATTTATTAAGATCACTCGAAAACAGATTAGATAATAAAAACTATACATCCTAGATATACAAGGTGGCCATAAATGTAGTGTACGTGTTTGAATTGAAAGGATAGCTGCAAACTATCAGATATGATAAAAAGCCGAATTCAAAAATTGACGTCGGATGAGAAATCGTCTGATAAAGCAAAAAACGTGGTCTTCGACTTTTTTTTTCCTCAAAATACCTTTAGCTCAGACATCAATCTAAACAAGAGTTAACCCTTCTTTGCATGAGTTTTATTTTACAATTGTGTTTATTTGTACATATATTAAATATGAGACACCAGAAATTTTAAGATAGATTTTAAACTTTGTTCAGCAACATACTTCACGGGAAATCTACTGGATTAATATTTCTATATAAATATAGTGGTGACGAAGAAAATGATTTATTTATTAAAAGTTAAATAAACAGTGATGGAAATTTACATCACTATGCAATTAAGGGTTAAAAATATTGTAGGAAGGGCCCGAAAAAATATTAAAGTATATAATAAGAATAAGGTATAGTAATGGAAAATGCATTTGAATACCTGCGGCGATGGTTCACACGAATATTTTTGTAAGGACAGAGAATGCCAGGATCTCTTCCACTGTAGTAATGGAAAATGCGTTTATTTGTAGATGGTTCCGATGAACATTTTTGAATAATTAATATTTTTAATTATTTTTTTAAGCTTTTGAAACATTTTCCCAATGGTTGTTGTAATTTGTTAAATTGCAATTTTTTTTTTCTGCGACGAGGGATATAGGCCAAAGCTTTTGATCAAGAAAATGGTACAATCTTTTGTACTAAGCAAATAATAATCCCAAATGAGACTTCGAAAGGCTTGCCTTTTTATAAGTCGGGTATTTTAATCAGTTTTAAATTAAATTTTTTTATTTTAATTGCACTATGTATGTAAACATCTTACTCAAATTAGCCTTCAATATATTTTTTTAGTTTATTTACAATAACATTTCGTTCTTACTTACGGTTTAAAAATCGCACGCTGCATATAGCTCTTCCACAGATTTAGTTAATTATGTTTCGCTTGATTTAATCACAGAAAATTTTTACAAATTCTAAGATTAATCGGAGAATAATTTTTAACCTACAGAAAAAAATACTAGGCAAAGATCTTTGATCTGATATAATGATACTATATTCCTTGTGAATTCTAAGGAGTTTATGCACCTTGAAATCATTTCGAAATTCTGTATCAAATTTATTTATGTATAGCTATATAATTCATTGAAATGTTACGCAACATTTTTATTCTTTATTTCAAAAACAGCTAGTTTTTTGAGTGGTATTTCAGAGAACAGATGTCGTCGGTTCATATAACTTAAAATTTTCAATTTATAAGGAATAGTAAAATACTTAATCCTCTTTACTTTAAGATACGAAAGCGTAGGATTTATACTCTTTACTCTTTTGCAGCATAATTTAAAGTTACTGCTCATCAATGATCGCCAATAAATATAAATGTTATGTATTCTCAGCTATGTGTCCGAAATTCCTCTATAAATTTCCTCCGAAAAGAGAACTGGCCACAATTAATTTACATAGAAATATTGGTCAGTGAGATGAAGTTCACTTAGATGAGAATAAGAGCTTATAGAGAGATTTCTTTGGGCAAATGAAGTGAAAAATATAGTCTTTAACTGAAATCAAATGAGCGTCATTTACTGCAGGAGGGAATTTAAAGCCATTTCAACGTCTTTGGTGCGCGCTATAAGCATTCATTTCGTAATTATTATAAAGTAGAACTTATAGACTAAAGCTATTCTACGTCGATAAATGCCTAGATGCACCCCGCGAGATGGCAATGACCAATTGGCTCGAGACCACTAGATTATCTCTCTCGTAAGTCTAACTGAAATAAATAAACTAAGTGAGTGCACTCTCGATTATTGTGCATTTAAAAGTGCAAATTACACACTGCTTATTTTATAGTTCGCACGACAGATTCGCAGCTTGAACTGAATATTTTTTACTAAACTTGCATTTTACAAAAGAGTGCATTTAAATTAAATTATTTTTTCTTAAAGTACACGGTGTCTATGAAAATCAATGATATTTTATGCTTAAAAAAATTCTACATACAAAGTAAAAATTCGCATATAACGTTAATATTTTTTGTAATTTATCTTGGAATTTTAAAGTTATAAAAAAGGGCGGTTTATTCATTAAAAGTCCTATCAAAATTTACAAAGTTGCTACTAGAATTTATAGTTCTACCTGTATAAAATAAGATATTTAGCATATTCTATACATATATTATTTAAATATTTACCGATATCTCAAAAGTTTCAATAAAAATTACTTAAAAAGAAACCGTGAGTTTTGTTTTTTTGTTTTCAACCGATTATTTGTGATATTTATGATTATCATATGCTATGACTATCTCATAAAGTCATACAATGTGACTATGTATATAGAATAAATTTGATAATTTTAATACTCAATTATTACCCCTTTAAATGAGCAAAAACAGTTACGAAATCGTACAAAAAACAGCTGATATTGATAAACCATGTTTTCATAAATTACTGCAGCAATTTTACTACGTATTTTTGTATAATGATTTCATATTTTCCAAGTCTTTTGATTTTTGACTACCTTTAATTTCGAAAATAAGTATTTGCTTTATTTAATCACAGAGATCTGCGTTAAAGTAAAGCAAATATTTCTGTACGAAAATAGTGATGGTCAAAAACCGGGAGATTTGGCAACTATGTAATTAACTATATTTTCATTTTCTGGAAAATAAATTTATTTTTAGAAATACAGTAAAACTTCGCAAAAGCGAATACCTCGTGACCTCGGAAATTGTCCGCTATTCGGAGATGTTTTCTTTTCGAAAATAAAAATATACAAATATGTCTGTGTCGTGGATTGAAAAATGTGTTTTCAAAATAAACGAGTCGGGTATTTTGGAGTGTCTGTTATGGAGGTTTTATTGTACTAATAAAAAAACGAAGAGACGCATACATTAGGTACTATAAAAACTATTTGAGATATACTTATACAAATGGTTTCAGAAATTCCAGACAAAAAAGTAATTCAATATCAACTTTGTTTTTCATGGGATTTCACAAGTGTAGTTGTCCCTTATTATAAAAACCCATAACTTAGCAAGTAGTTTAAAAAAAAAAATCTTCATGGAAATGTTTCTTATCTTATTGCACTCCTATTTTACTTATTGAAAGCCAGTCGATGTATTATAGTGAGAGTGGTTTAGCACACAATAATGCTTTAGCAAACCCTTTATTGTTATTCCCATTCATTTTTATTTTCTTTGTTGCTAATATCGTATATTTTGACGCACGGTAGACGATCATACATAAAAAATATTTTCGACATTTAGAGTTAGTTATATGACTATTGTTCGCATGTTTTACTACATACTGTTGTACAAGTGGTAAATACAATTGGTATATTGGTGCGTAAAATTTAATGCAGAAATAATATCCTATGAGTTATTCTTTCTCTTTTCTTTTTCCTCTCCATTCTTATGTCTAATATCTCTTTCTTGTTTCACTATCGTTGTGGTTTCCTCTTCCGAGTTGAAGTTAATTCTGCATGAGCCGATATCATCCTGTCTATATCGACATATGGATAATTATAAACCACCAACGTGTTTAGCTTGCGTGAAAACCCGTGTCCCTGGAAAAGGGGATCCTGGCAGCTGAGGGAAACTAAAATATTATTTTGGTCTCTGCTTCAGGTAGACGGTAGGTGCATATTGGCCTCGTATTCATCAATCGGTTGGTCAGTTGACTTGTGACTGGCTGGGAATCAAGTGAGCGGTAACATACTAGTCATCTCGTTAAGGATGGAGACTGACATAGGTGTGTCTTGTGAACGTATGGACCCCGGTTATCATTGGTGCACGAATGTGCATTCCCTTGTTGGGCATGATAGTGGGTTGTGCGGCTTGGATCTGAATTAATTTTCTCTTCACTATGGGTGGAAGTACTTCACTTTCTTCTATTTCTCTCCCATCTGGAGAGCAACAAACTATACTGACTACTACATTAACTAGCTTCTTTGCTATTAAAGGCGCTGACAGTATTTCTGATAGTTCTTTGAAGAGAACTTCACCGTTTCTTATTGCAAAAACATTTCAAACTGTTTTCGAAGATAGTTATCCACTTAACAAACTGCAGCCTGGAGATCTGCTTGTTGGGGTTTCTTCAGTCAAAATTTATCTTAAATTGCACAACAATAGGTTCTTTTTCTGTGTCTGTTTAGGTACACCAAATTCTAAATACAAGCCGTAGTATAGTTTCCTAACCAGAGCTTTTATTCTTTACAAAAGAAGAACTTCTATAAAATTTAAAATGTGAAACTGTCATAGATGCACGCCTTATTAGTATTTGTCGGAATGGGCAAGTGCTTCTTACGAAGAACAGCATTGTGGCTTTCAATAGCCCTACTTTGCCAACCACAATTAAAGCTGTCTACCAGAGCTGTCCTGTCCGATTTTATATTCCTAACCCGCTTCGTGGTTTTAAATGCAAGCGTTATGGTCATACTACAACTACCTGTCGTGGTTTTGTTACCTGCGCACGTTGTGCTGAAGTCTGCCACGATGGTAAATCTTACAAAAAGTCTGAACGCTGCGCAAACTG
The DNA here is from genome assembly GCA_963931845.1 of Maratus michaelseni. Taxonomy (NCBI): domain Eukaryota; kingdom Metazoa; phylum Arthropoda; class Arachnida; order Araneae; family Salticidae; genus Maratus; species Maratus michaelseni. Next base: position 268,923,734 of record OZ007595.1, read on the forward strand.
TAAGGGTGACCATACAGCAAACTCTCACTCTAGTGCAAACTGGATCCGTGAAAAAGAAATTTTTGCGGTTAAAATCACTTTAACCCTTTCCCGCGCGGAGTAAGTCTGTTTGTAAAATGCTGAAATATTTGACTGACACCAGAATTTAAAAACGAATTCATTAGAAAATAAAAACTTGCTTATTTTCCGATACTTAATAAAAGGATAATTTTAATTAAATATTCTTGGTGTCGTTTGTCAGTTTTGGAATTAAAATTAGGTGTCCTTTTTTGTGGACACCGCCCGTTAAAGGGTTAAAACGTTCTTACAATGAAGCTCGAATACTGAACTTTGAATACAGAACACCATATGTCTAAGGGTTTCTTACTCTAGTTTATTCAAACAAAAAATGTAAGGCACATAAGCACCAAACCAATTTCTGTTTTTCACTGAATAATTCACTAGTGACACTATTCAGCAATACAAAGACAAAACCCGTGATGTGTATTCTACCGCTAGTACAAGACTTATTCCTGCATTAGAACTTTGGCCACCATCATCAGAACCTGTCAAAGTAGGACATCTTTATCGTTAATCACAAAAACCTTCAAGTCAATCTAAAAAGTCAACCGAACATAAATCATTGCAAACGCCTGTTACAATTTTAAAGAAATATCAAAAACCAGATGATTCCCCAACAGAGAAAGAAAAACACAAAAATGTGCACAGAAAGAAAAAAGAAAAACCTCAACAGCAGTCTCTTCACAGTGGAAAACTGTGAAGAAAAAAAATGAAGAAATCATGTCTCAGCCCATTCCTTGGTAAAATTAAGGATGCCAAGCAGCTGATCTATCATGTAGAAGTGGTGATGGAGTCAGACTCTTACAATTATGACCCGGAAACAGATGAAGAAAATACCGTTTTTGAAGAGCTTGATTTTAATTTTTTTGTAATGATCTGTAATTTAAATAAACCTTTTTTATGCTTTATTATTTGGACCTTTTATACTTTTTTAATAGTTACTTTATAGCTCATACAGATTTTAAATGCAAAGTTGTTCTTTGTGTTTTCTAAACATTACTAAGAGTTCATTCAATGATTTTAATCACCAATAAAATCACTTTTTTTTCACTAAACTGTGTTGTTTTATTCATCTAGTGTTTTTGACAAGGTTTTAGATAACTTTTTAATTGTACTTTTATGTTCTTATTTCACTTCTTGGCGCAGCATATCCCAGAAGGAACTTTGTGCCATTAAACACCATTCAACTATCCAACCAACCAAAGACCACAGTTGTTATGCAATAACTTTTGTCACAGCAGTTAAGCTATAATAATCATACGTATGCCAGTCAGGGTTGCCAGTGGGCTACTTTTTTAAAATTCAGTTTTCTTGATTGCCACCAGTTTTTTGACGAAAGCAAAATTCGTCGTATTTAAAGATAGTTTAAATAAGGCAAAAACAAGGTGAATTATACCATTTTTTAAAAGTGATGCCAATCAAGCAATCTGAATTTTAAAAAAGTAGCCCACTGGCAATACTGATACCAGTAGAAAATTTCAATGTTCCAGTCATGGACCAATCAACAGTTTACTTTTACACGGAAATGTTTTACAAGAATAAGTGATTGAAAAAAGTCCTTTTCATTGTGGAAAAGGGTATTACCTTATATGTTATTTTTTGTTGGAAATCTGTTGTAATAAATTATAAGTTTTAGAAGTTTAGGATATTTCAGTATGTTTTTTATAAAATGTGTATTCTGTTTATTATCTTTGTATCATTAGAATATTTTGTCTTGAATGTATTTTCTTTTGTATATGGAGTTAAACTAGATATTAATTTTAAACAAAAATGGTGCCCGTTTGAAATTGTTAAGAACACATAACATTTTTTTAGAGGTTTTTAAGTGCTTGCCTTTTAATTATGTAAAGTAAAGTGATTGAATACGGCGTTATTTTAGATTTTAAATAATTTTTTCCCGTCAAAAGATAACTTGGCCCTATTTTAAGTGAATGTGTTTTAATGTGATTTTTATAGTATGATTTATTTGAGAATTTAAGATAAAATAATGTTATATATATATAAAGAATAATGTGGTAAATAAAGCAATTTCTCAACGAAATTACTTAGATTACGTTATTTTCTTCATTCTATCATTTAAAAAAATATATTACTTCGCCTTAGAAGTTTTTGTCTCAGAAACGTGACCTACTTATCATGGATTCAGCTTAGTAAAAACATAGTGTATTGCATTTCCAAAAAAACTTTCTTTTATTGTAGTCACGACCATAGAACAGATGTTACTCAGGAATATGTTAGTTTTAAAGTATCCCTCTTTTAAACATCTAAAACATCAGCTGACTTTCTAGCAGTCAAAGTAAAAATGATCAAATTTATAATAGAAAATATTCTTTGGTTTAGATATTTGGCATAGATGATGTTTTGTAAAAATTCGGTGTATTATAAATATTGAATGTATTGTTTCCGAGAATTTTTCTTTTTTTTTTTTTTTTGTGTTGTATTTACGGCTACAAAGCATAAGTTTCTAAAGAAAAAAATGTGAACTGCTACTTAAAAAATAAAACTTACAACATCAAATGAAGCCTCAAAGTAGAAAATGATATGTTTTATAAAGGAAAATAATGCCTAGTTTTAGATATTAGGTGCAAGAAAAGCATAAACAGATATAACAGTTAAATAATTTAAGAACAGTAAAATAATTGATGAGGGATGATAAGATAGAGGGTGTAAAAAATGTAATAATTGAAAAAATGCAGTTGGATTGCTTTGAACAGGAGCCGTTTATTACACGGGTAAACTTCCACCAGTAATTTTTTAAAGTAATCCTCACCTTATTTAAATTCATAATTTGTGTCAGAAACGATGCGGTTTTTTAACTCATTTTCGGCCAAAGGTGCGTAAACGCACCATTTCAATAAATATTTTTTTATTAACACTGTGACGTATATTTTTCGCTAATTTTATTTTTCTGATATTTTTAAGGGTTCAGGAGACATCTCTAAAATATTAGTAATTCAATTGAAGTAATCACTTTCTGTTGAGAAATTTTCAAAATACGCTGGTTTTTTTACTTGAAACGGTTATTGACAAATTCGATTTTTTGAAAATGTATAATTATTCCACTTGAGATTAATCATATGTTTTTATAATGGAGTAAAGTTGCAAGTTCTGTAAATAAAATAAAAATAAAACAGATTCCATAAGAAAACTTAATTTTTTTTAATTTAAATTTAATAATAAATTATTAATAATAAATTAATAATGGTAACGTCAAATTAGATAAAATATTATTTTTCATGCAAGAAACTTTTTTGATGTCTTAATGAATGTAATTTAAGCAAATTTCAATGCAAATAATACCACATTTTATAAAATTTCTATGCTTGGCCGAAAATGGGTTAATTACCGGTGATAGTTTGCCTCTGCAGTAATTAGGCCTTTCTCTGAACCACAGTAAAACTAAAAAATGAACTTAAAATAGTATCTTTTTTATAATAGAAAGTTGTTCTGTGTTTTCGATATTAAGAATAGATTAGGTTTAGAGCACTGGACTATGAATAAAAAGGAATTGACATATCCTCAAAATTGTCAAGCTTCAACTGTAGCAGGTTCCGCAGGGTCTGACTACAGCTGCTTAGGTAAACTTGCACCAGTAAATTTTCTCCTTATACATGCAAAAATTCTGTATCTATTCGTTTTTTCTGGTTATAGTTTCTCCAATGGCCCTAAGGTTCATTTGACGACATAAACAATCCTCTTGTCAATGTCAGTGGATTCGATTCATCTGGTCAATGTCAGTGGGTAAAATTCCACTAATAAATTTGAATGGAAATTCTCGTCTTTTTTAAAGTGTCGTATTCGTGCAAAATGTCTGTATTTAACTTCTGTAGTTAACTCCCAAGCAGTAGTCTTCTGCTCTTTAATCGTCACTCCATTATGTAGACATGGGCTTCAGACTGTTTTATTTCTACCACTTTTTTAAATAATACTGGTCTCCTTTTTAATGACTAATTTAATAAGGTGAAAATAAGCTGAATAATACTATTTCACAAAAACGTGATAGCAAAGTCTGATTTCTTTTTAAGTAGCGGCAACATTGATGTGAATTGCAATTAGTATAAATCAATTAGCAGATGTAGAGAATATCAATTATTTTATTATTAAGTCTAAATTGGTTTTCATGCCACTGGCATATACATTTCACATTCAATACAACATCCATTTCATGCCCTAATTTCAGGAGTTCGGTTTTCCAAAAATATTGAGAAAGATACGTTTGGAACTTCATATTACTCAAACCAGGAAAAAGAAAGAATAAAAAAATAAATATAAACAGAACATTGTTTTAAAAAGGACAATAAAAAGTACCGTAATTTCCGGCGTATAATCCGCAGCTCAAAGAGTCGTTTTTCGACCCAGAAATATTATTTTATAAAATGTAACTTAAAAGATCGCTGTAAATATTTAACTACAATTATTGAATAAAATTTCTGGGTCGAAACACGACTCTTTGAGCTGCGGATTATACGCCGGAAAATACGGTAATAAAACATATATTTTTTAAATATATATACATGTTCGGAATACAAATATTTATTTGTATAACGAACATGTATATATATTTAAAAAATATATGTTTTATTACTTTTTATTGTCCTTTTTAAAATAATGTTCTGTTTATATATTTTTTTTTATTCTTTCTTTTCCAAAACCTCCGTAACGGACACTTCCGAATTGCGTACACCTCTATTTAGTGAACACTTTTTCAATCCCCAACCTCATATTTTTATACGGTAATAGCAGACAAATCCGAATAACGGTCAAACTTTGCTATCCCGAGATGCGCACTATTTAGAGGTTTTTTGTTTTTTATGTATAAACACAGCAAAATTTCCATTTAAACATCTATCAATGTATCATTTAACCCCTTCGCGACGAGCGTCTTTTACAGAATTTTTAATCTGTTACCACCGGTTTTTCAAATGAGAAATTTTCACCTAATTGAATCGCAAAAATGCTATGATTTGATAAGGAAATTTTACAAAAAAAAAAAAAAAAAAAACTGGTGGGAATAATCGAGGATTTTGAGCATCTTATGCGTCACGTATTCGTGTCGCTCGTCCCCAAAGGGTTAACAATTTTAAATTGGTTAGAATGTACTATTTCTCTCGATTTACTTAGATAAATAAAATTACACAAATTTATATATTTTTTTAATATAAATTTTTGTAATCTAAAACTAACTTCCAACATATGTATTCTGATAAAATTACTTTCTATTCAAATTTCTCATAAATTTTTTACAATTCAAATCAAATACTTAACAAACAGAATCGTTAAGTTTGCTACAGAAAATAACTTTAATGTGACTTTTACGAGATTAAGACGAATTGGAGCCGTTCCAAAGAACACGAACCTATCAAAATATCTGAACAAACTTTTGATGTAACTTACTTAGGTATTAACACATAAATTTCCTAGGATTTATGTCTTGCTTTTTCGCTAGTGGCGTTGAATTATTCGTTCTTTTGAACATTAAGAAATATTTCTTGTGTAATATTTTTTACAGCTGATGTTTCCATTATTCCCAGGATAAAGATAGTAACGATTTTCAAGCTGCTTGTATTTATCAATATTAATATTTTTATTTAATCATTTATATTTCAGATCAATGTTACCTGCTTAAATTTGTTTTTCCACGAGTATTGTATTAGTAAAATTAAACTAAAACACATTAGGATAAAGCAAGAATAAAAAAATCCCTGACGGCTCGGCCCACAGGCACAGGTAAATTTCAAAGTCTCCGACCGTGGGGCGCCTGTTTGTTGGGAATTGCAGAAGGAATTACCTTTTTGTAATGATGCGGCGGTTGGGAGCGCCCACTTTAAAATCTACTTTGTCTGTAGGTGGAACCGGCAGGATTTTTTTTCTGCTATAAGGGTTAGTCTTATAAAAAACTTGTCGATATAAAAGCTTTAGATATTATTAAGAGAATTTATAATGAATTTAAGCGGATTTGATATCTTGTGAATTGACGAAGTTATAAATATTTTTCTTCTGAAACCCCTCTCCCCCCCCTTGGGGATCAAAAATATGTCATACATAAATTTTTCGCCCTTTTCCTAGAAGTAATAATAACTTTAATCGGATTCGATACGTATCATAATTAAAAAGTTATGGTTTTTTTCTGTTTTCACCCCCCCCCCTATTTCCCCCCCTTGGTTCGATTTTTCCCATTAACGGACGAGGTTTAATGCCCCTTGATTTTATGTATCAGTTTGGAAGAGATTTGTGCACAGTTTTAGCGTTGAAGTTTTAGCGTCCATAAAAAAGTGACATATATAGATAGATAGATAAATTTTTGAACTGGGTTTTGGGTTCTGGGAGCCATGATCGGCATAGATCTGCGATAAATTTCCAGAAATTCCAACGTAGGGGAGTATTTTTTACGAAATCTACCTAAAATCATGCGCTACGTATAGATAAAGAAACACTTTTCTAAATTGCGAGAAGAAACCAAATCTTCAAACATTACATCGTTACTTCTATGTTACATTTACGTTACATTTACGTTACACAAATTTCGGATTAATCGGTTTCTGTATGGTGCAGAGTTTTGATTTCTGGAATATTCCAAATAGGCGTTAAGTCATTACAGAATTCGTACCAATATTGTCAAATAACAAAGTTTATTGCTGAAATCGACACCTGCACCAGGGAATAATTTATATAAATTATTCAAAATTACGGCTGAAATTACTTTAACATCGACCGTAATACGTAGCTGCCATTCTTCCGATTAAAAAAAAAACCGATGTATACACTTAAAACTAAATAAAAATAATTATAAAATGTAGCCTTCATTCTACCTAACAATAATATGTTTTCATTAAATAAATAAAAATTCTGGATGAATTGTATTTATTTAGTATGAAAGAAAAACGAAAGGTTGGCAAATATGGTAATAAGTACATGAGAAGATATTTTTAGTTTACTTTTTGGATCAAAAGTAATATTTAATTAAAATTAAAACTGATAATATTACGTTAAAGCATTTAAAGTAAAACTGTCTATGATTATAATTACAAGCGGCTAAATATAGGAACTATTTGTCATATATTCAGGGTTCGTATGTTTTGACAACAATTTTTTAATAGAATTTTTCTATTTAACATTTAAATAGCAGAAATTATAAACGCCTCATTTAATTGCAGAATTTGTAACACTTTTCCTCATTTAAATAAGGCGAAAAATTCTATTAAAAACCTGTCGTAAAAGCTTACGAAACCTGTATACGATTAAATAAACAAAATTTTCTATACGGAAATTAAAAAATCCAGAGAATTTGCAGCTGTAGTGGCAGGTTTGCCACTGGCGACTATTTTTAAATTTTATCTCGCACCACTTTTTCACAACAAATTTTTATCAAATACACTTTGACAACATGTTCAACAGAAATATACTATACGATTTATATTTTTAAATAGTGGTGCGTATAAAATATATAAATAGTCGCCAGTGTCAGCTTTTTCTTAGCGCTGTGGAAAACATCGATGTACACAAATTAAACTACTGTGTTTCAAATTTTTTAATTTCCTTACTTTCTAGATATCGTAAGTTGAAAATTTTACATAAAAAATTGTGTTAACGTTTTTATTATTTTATCTAAAACTAAGACCCGTGACGAGTCTTTTAAAGAAGCCATTGCTATTTTCAATCATCATGTTTTTATAACAAGCTTTTAAGATAACTTTTTAAATATAATTCTATGTTTTTGTTTTACCTTTATTTTTGGAGCTGAATATCGCCAAGGGGACTTTGTGCTATTAAACACTAATCAACCAACCAGCCAACCAAAAATTTATGTAAAGCCGCTATTTCGGATAACAACTTTATTGTGTGGAAGTATTTTATCAAATTCATTTAGTATAAGTTATTATTTATGTCACTCTTAAGATATCCGAAGGAAATTGACGCATGTTGTTTTAATAAACTAATGAATACTGTCTGGAATAAAAATAACATAATAAAATACAACAATATAATAAAAGAACATCACTGTATTTCAAATATTACAATATTGCTTAACCCATTAACGGGGACTTATTTTACACTTCTTTTAATACTTCGATACCACTTGACACCAGTTTTCCGATACTGTTATTTTAACTGATTGAATCTCTGATAGTTTCACATTAGATAAAATCAGGGTTGGAAAAAAAACGGTTTTTTGGAAAAACCCCAAAAAACCGGGTGTTTTTGGTTTAAACCAGGTTTTTTTTGGTTTAAACCGGGTTTTTTAAAATTATTGTATAAATAACATTTTTAAGAAAACGAGTATAGATTTTAGTAAGTCGTGATTTTTTATAATTATTAGTTAATAAACGCTAAACATTCAGATTAGTACTTATTTTTTTTTAATAATTAATTAATAAATACAAAAATTTATAATTAAATTACCTCATAAGTATAGATTTCTGTAGGGAAAGTTTTATTGTTTGAAAAACTTAGATATTATTTTATTACTATACTTATAGATATATAAACTTTTGGAAAATAATTAAAGAAATTATTATGTGTACTGATACAAAACATAATGAGGGCAAAGAATAAAAAACATATTTTATTAAACCAACAAAAAATTAGCTAAAATAGAAAGCATTTTCATAAGCATAATTTGTGTTCATAACCAAAAAATTATTTACAACATCAATAATATCAACATCAACAAATGATAACAAGTCTCTTAATATATATATATTTACTTTCAAATCAAAAAATCATTTTTGTCTAATTAAAAGAAAAATATAGATGTATTGACTTAACTGATTTTTCTGTGAGTGTAACACTTACAGAAATTGAGACATAGACTTAAAAAAATTATTTTTAATTGTAGAAATACGAACTTTATATTTATTGGTTAAACATACTTAGGAAAACAATTTCTTTATAAAAGCAACTCCATGCATTTAATTTTAATTAAAAGCTTTAAATAAAAATACAAGTTTTGAAGCTTTTTCTAATCCTAACTTATTTCGTATTTTTGATTGAACTGAAAATATTCTTTCAACACTTGCTGAGGATGCTTTTGCTGTTATAAGTTGTTCAATTTCAGTAAAGATTTTGCTGTTAAATTTATTTACTTGAATTTGCTGACTCTTCCACCATTCATATGGGGTGACTTCTCTTACTATATTCTGCGCAAAAAAAAAAAAAATTCTTCAAAAGCTGAAGATTTGGCGTTAAATTTTACACTCAGTGCAAGCATAGAGTTAGATGGATATTTTTTGCAAAATTTAATGCATCTTTTTTTTTCTTGCTCAGATTGTTCACTTTGATTGTACCGTGGATCAAGCATATATGCCAAAAAGTGTGTGGGTGTTAGAGACATTTTATACCTGGATTCAAAAAGCTGTGAGACTTCTTTATTTACCTTTTTCTCTTTTAATATTTTTTGAAGATCTTTCGAAATATAAACTGCATCAGCAATGGAACAATTATTACTTTGGATATTATCCAAGGCAGTTACAATAGGCTTTAACAGTTCAAACCTATCTTTAACATTTCTTTTTAGATTAGACATGAGTTTTTGAATGCTTTTATCAATAACATTCCTATTTTCTTCACAAATTTTAAGTAAAGTGGGCCAATTTTTAAGTTAAACGCCTAAAGCATCTGAAAAAGAATTCCATCTCAGTATTAGAAGGAAGAACTAATTTGACAGCATTTGCATACAGAACAAAGAGTAACCAATGGAAAAAAAATGATTATGTCATCGTTGATTCTTTTATGCATGATGCAATCCTTAGTAAATCTTAACTAATCAAGCAATCTAAATAGTAAAAGGTCATTTTTAGCTGAAATCTGTCATTTTGGCTGTTTTTAAAAATAAAAGCTTACAAAAAAGAAGAAAGAAAATTAACTTTTTTTTTTCTCCCCAGCTAATTTTAGAAAAATTATTTTGTCATGTAGATTGCAGCTTATAAGAAAAGTTAGATTTAGGGGTGGGGGATTTTCAGAAAACCATACAAGTCATGGATTTTTTCTAGCAGCAAGCTAGTAAGATGCAACAATCACATTGTTCAGACAGCATTAATGGCTAAATTATTTTTTTACAAAAATGCACTTTCATATTAATATTTCTGTAAAATTGTTACATACAATTAAAAAATATATGCAAGTGCAGAACAGAACTTAGTACCATGTTTACATTCCAGCAAACTGAGAAAAATGTGAAATATGGCCAATGATTTGAAAATTAGGAATGTTTACGGCAAATTTTTATACAATGCAAATTTTTAATACACTGTTTGAAAACTTACTCGCCCAATTAGATAATTTACAAGCCACTGGCAGGTAATGCCATGTAGTTCCCCATCCCTAGTTGGATTGATTAAAAATGTTTGTCGCTTTACACATTTTACCATTTTTTTTTTAAAGATTTGTTTTGCTTGTAGCTTCAGCATAACTTGGATTTTGCATTTTTCAATAATGTGTAAAATAAATGAAAACATTAGGGAAAATAAAAAATACCAGGTTGAAAAAAAACCAGCATGTTTTTTTAAAAAAACCAGCGTGGTTTAAACCAAACAACCCTGGATAAAATGAATTTTTTTTTCTAAGATACTGGTGTTCATATTTAAAAGTTTCGTATCACTTAAATGGTAAGTTTTCGTACCAACCGGCATTAATGAATTAACATAACTATTTCCTTAAAGTTATGCTAAGAAAAACTCGACAATTCCAGTATTTATTTTCAAATAACAGAAGAAGTGACTCCTTATTTCTTTGCTTAATCGAGTAAGGGTTCTCTCAGTTGGCGAACATTTCGATTGTGTGAGTGAAGTTTAGTGCTTCACTTAGACATTAGAAGACGAAATTTCAACTGAAATTCAATAAAAGCAAACTATCAACTCTACTTTATGTCGAGTTGAGTGACGTGAAATACTCTTTAGAAACGGTAAAGGTAAACAGTAAATGTACAAAAAAGTGCTTTGGATGTAAGTTGCATTGAAATCTATTTTAAAAGAAATACTTTTTAAAGGATTATTTTTCCTTTCTGTTTTGATATGTAATATGAAAATTAACTTATAATAAAGGATGAAAACCGCTGACAAAAATCACCGAACCTCTGGAAATTAGACTATTCTATGTGTGTAATTTACCCGCTTTAATGTGTGTGAATGTCTTTGAAACGCGTTCATTAAAAGCTATTTTTAATTGTGCTTTTTTTTTGTTGTTGTTTACAAGATCAAGTTTCAATAGATATAACAAATATAATATTCCGTTTGCTAACAATTGAAAATGATAGTGATAACTTATTCCACAATCCTTAAGCATGGATAGCAATTGCTACAGCATTTATATCTTTAAATTATTTTGATACACTTTCACTATAATGAGCAACATTTTTCTAGATATTTAACCCCTTCGGGACCGGCGGCTTTTACACAAATTTTATTCGGTTGGCACCACTTTTTTTAAAAAAGCTACCTTTACTTAAACTAATATAAAAATGCTCTAATTAGAGAAAGCAAATATTACTTTTATTTTTTACTGGTGCCTAGAACAAATTCTGTATGCTTTTTTTGAGGATGCATATATGCACTCAGGGTCCCAAATGGGTTAAAGCAATAAACAGATATGTCGATTAATTATAAATTTATTTATTAACCGATTATCTGTCTATATCTCAAGGTGTAAGACACATTTATTTAAATAAAAACTTCGGCAGCCGCAAGGCATATTTTTTAACACTTTCCAACATAGTTGAAAAATACTTATGAATTTGGTTAACGCGCTAATTTGATTTGTTTTAAACATATTATCCATTACAAAAGTTTGAATGATATTATTACGACTAGTGGTGAACTTCTGCAATCGGACTGGGGAATTTTTCGGTTCTTAACCACTTCAGCACCAGTACGTGACGATTTCATCGTAGACTCCTTCCAGACGTTAGTACCCGTACGTCATAGATAATATTGAAGTGTGTGGTGTTGTTTCATAAATAACTGCCGTTGAAGGGCTGTTATCATTAAGCAACAGCTGTCGTGACAGCTGACGATTGTTTTCGTGATTGATTATGCAAAATCAATTATGCATTTGACATCAACATTTATAAAATGGTTAGTTAAGTAAAAAGTGTCGCTTTCTCTCGGACTTTTAACGACGCCATAAGAAAATCGTTTTAAATGTAGATTTTAAACATGCCGTAATTTTGATCATTAAATGCTTTTCGCGCGTAATAATTTATATAATTTAAAGTTTTCTATATTTTGTAATATTCACATGTAAATATATTTATCAGTTTAAAAGTGTTTATTAATTTTAATTTTGGAGCTTTTTAAAATATAGCAAAGTAAGTAAAAAACGGCTATTTCTAACTATGATTAAACCTTTATTCAGACATTGATATTTTAAATACAAAATTTAAAAAAAACTTAAAAATTAGACATATTAAAAAATAGTAATAATTGTGCACCGCACCAGGGTCCGTACGCTTTTACAAAAAAAAAAAAAAAAAAAAAAATAGAATATTTTGCCTTATTCAAATGCAGAAAAGTATTTCAATTTTTGCCATTAAACGAAGAGGCTACAATTTTTCAGTGTTCGCACGGTATTTTACCTTACGGTCTTTTTAATAGAATACCACGGTCTTTTTAATAGAATTTTTATATTTAATATTTAAATAGCAGAAATTGCAGAAGCCTCGTTTAACCGCAGGATTTGTAATACTCTTCTGTATTTAAATAAGACGAAAAATTATATTAAAAATTGTGGTAAAAGCGTAAGAACTCTGTTTCTGCCTTTTAAGTACTAAATTGAAACATTTTCTAAACAAATTGTGGTAAAAGCGTAGGAACCCTGCGCGCAGCATATCACGATCTAGTAAAAACGTAATTGGAATTACGTATCTAGCATTTGTTTGGAGTTACCTGTTGAGTTGATTATGTTGAGCTATACCAGATGCCGTTATCAAACGGATGTCTGAGTGAATTGTGTCACCCGGATTTGTTCTGGCTAACCTCAGTAATGTATATCAATTTCATTATATTTGAAATAGTTTAACATCATTAAAATACACCACAAACTATTTTTCACCATAGATCAAAATGTAATAGAATTATTTTGTGCGTCTCTGTAAACGAACAATAATTGCTACTTACTCGATAATCTATAGAAAACATATTGCCTATTATCTCAGCAAAGCATATTAATTGCATTATGTTTGAAACTGTGTAACATTATTAAAATGTACTAAAAACGATTTTCCTCGTTGAGTGTAATGTACGGAATATTTTACAGTATCCCTGTAAACGAACTATATCTACTTCTTATATAACTACTTATGTCATACTCTATAGATCCTCCAACCGTTCTCCTCCAACTCAATAATGCATATCAATTTTATTATGTTTGAAATAGTATAACTAAGGGGTGCAAAAATCTAGGCACCAATGGTCCGATTTCCGCCACTAAATTTTTAGTATTCTTCGCCTGATAACAATACTGATAAAATTTAGACGAAGTATACTAATAAAATTGACGAAGAATACTAATAAAATTTAGTAGTGAGAATCAGCACATTGGCGCCTAGATTTTTGCACTTTGGTATAACGGCATAAAAATGCAGCGAATAACTATTTCCCCCATAGACCGTAATTGTATAATACTTATGGTCAGTAACGGAAAATTTTGAGGGTTCCTGTAAACTAACAATAAATGCTACACACTTCCTTTTTAATAGCGAACAGGAACTCAATAACATATATCAATTACATGGTGATCTGAGTGTATTTACGCGAGTGAATCTGCGTAAATATCTGTACATACGGTCAGACAGACAAATAGAATTCATAAAAACTTTTCAACTTATGTTCGAAAGTGTTAAAAAGGTGCTTTGATATTGAAATTCCGGACAAAAAAGTACTAACATTCACAGACATCTCACAGAATTTTTATTTGAACCTAGCTGCTCTCGTTACAGCGCCTAGAATACATAGTGTGGAAAACGGTTTTACCGTTTTTTAATTCAAAATTTCGAATTCAAGCCGGAAACTCGGAAACACGAATTTTTAATTTAAGAAGTCACGGAATATCTGCCATTAAGTAACGAAAAGAACATTATAGGGAATTTCTGGTATGAATGCGAAATTTCGGAATTTAAAAAAAAGCCAAACTGGTAATGCTTTAAAAAGTGTTAAAAAATTGTAGCCGATAAACGTGCTACGATGCGGTAAAATAATATGGCGATCGCAGCGACATCTGCTTTAAAAATAGATTTACCTCTAGCAAAAGTAACCGTTACACTATCGACAATATGAACATAATTTATATTAATAAAATTTTCTTATAAGTGTATATTTCAAATGTAACTGATTTTGAAGTTAGTTTTTTATAACATCAGGGAATTAAACTTTTCCACTCTTCTAGCAGTGATTCATCTTTTGGTATGCTAAATAGGGATAGTTTCTAGTTTGCTGTCTTGTATCGAGTACTACAACCACGCACAAAAGAATGCGTATCACGTATTTTGGCCATGATCAATATCATTCATATTTTCAAAGCTTATGAAAATCACTTAGCATGTCAAAGAAAACAGGGTATAATTTAATTGTTTAAAATATTTACCACCAGCTGACACGTTTTCTCAGTTCGAATTTTATACAATGTTTGCGTTGAAAAGAACTAGCAGACAGTGGCGTAGCCAGAGAAGTGGGGGGGGGGTCCAAATACTCTGGAAACTAGTAATACTATAAAGTTTTCTTCGCCTGCAATGTCGCAGAAAATTGTCCGATTAGATAAAACAAATACATTTTTATAAAATTAGTGGTATCCAAACAATTTGGACCTCCACCCTGTCTAAACCACTGCTAGAACTTGTCGCTGCGATCGACCCGTTATCTTTTCAGCATCGTTCTAAACTTATCGCATTCAATTTTTTCGTACTATTTTGTAGCCGTTTTCCACACAATGTATTCTAGGCGCTGTACTCTTGTGAACGGCTTTTCAAGGCCACTCCTGCTTTCATAGTCAAAGACATAGATTAAACCAACAGTAATTTTTAATATAATAAAGATGTCCTTCTTTTTTCTGGTATTAATAACTCTGGAATTGTATGTTTTTCAATACAATTACAGGGGTGATTGTGTTCCGGTATTTTGTGCACCACTAAATTTATATAGCAATCTTTTTCTTTTTTAATTGATAAATTCTGCGATGACATACTAAGAATATTGCTATATAAATTTAGTGGTGTACAAAATACCGGAATACAATCACCCCTGCAATTATATATAGTGAACTCTCATTAGTGCGAACTCAAAGGAAGGCCAGTTTTTGTTTTTACTAACAGAAGTCCATTTTTATTTCCGAAAAAGTCATTTTTATCTATTTTTATCTATTTTTATTTTGCCTGAATTTAAAAAGCCCAAATAATAATATTTCCAAAAGTTTTTTTATTCAAAAACATATTTACACCTGGGTGTTACAAAATAAAGAAATTTTTAAAAGAACTAAATTATTACGTGTAAAAAAGCCTGTAATGGTGAAAATTACGTCATATTTAAAAACCCCAAATAATAAAATTTCCAAACAATTGAGAAATATATTCATACATAAGTATACAAATATAAAGAAAACTTTAACAGTGTTCGTACGCCTTTACCCCAAATTTTTAATAAAATTTTTCGCCTTTTCAAATGTAGAAAAGTATTACAAAGTATTATTAATATTATCTATATTACAAAAAGTTAAACGAGACGTCTACAATTTCTGCTATTTAAATATTAAACAGAAAAATTACATTAAGAAATTGTAGTAACAGCTTACGAACTCTGTTTTGCGATTTTTGATAATTTTTTTAATTTCTAATCATCGCACATTTTAAATTTTTACACCGTTATATAGGGGAAGAAATCTACTTGAATGCAATTTGTTTCAAAACTGCATCTTCATTGACTGATTTATTATAGCATTTAAATTTAATTTCAAGTATGATTTTTTTTTAAATTCTATTTCTATCGCTTGCAGACGATTAGTAAAATAAAATAATTAAATTATTACTTGGGAAAAGCATTAAATTCGGGCGAAGTAGAATTGCGTCATATTTAAAGCAAAATATTTAAAACGTCATATCTAAAACAAGATATTTAAAACGTCATTTTAAAACAATATACATAAAACATTATATTCAAAACAATTTTCTTATATAGTCTAAAATAACATTTTTTTTTCTAAGCGCTATTATAAAAGTCGGGATGCAGCGATATTTTTTACTTAACCGTTTTATACAAGCTGATTTTCAAACATGTGATATATTTTCGTAATTACAAAACAGCCGTCAGCTATCTTAAAAGTGGTGAATGTGGCCTTGAATATTGAAAATACTCCAGTTAAAAGGAAATGAATAGAATCAGGATTATAGAAGATTGCCACTGGTCGTGATAATATCTTTCAATTTTCCGTAATCAAGTAATATTCTTAAAACAGAGATAATTAGTGTGTTTTTAGGGCCTGTCGGGTCTTGTGAAAAAACACGGAGACTCCTGTATACCTGTTATTTCAGATTCATCATGTAAAATGCTATAGTTATAGTTCGGA
Organism: Maratus michaelseni; assembly: GCA_963931845.1. Taxonomy (NCBI): domain Eukaryota; kingdom Metazoa; phylum Arthropoda; class Arachnida; order Araneae; family Salticidae; genus Maratus; species Maratus michaelseni. The sequence goes on from OZ007595.1 coordinate 268,940,339, forward strand.
TGAGTGAAATTAGAGCTGCAGTTCGCAGTCTTGTCTAACATATAAGAGTGAAATACGCCAGCCAGGATATCGTTGGAATAGCTCAGTAGGGAGACCTTTGGCACGGCAAGGTTCGAGTCCTAGTCCCGGCATTTTTCGCTCTGTTGGAATACATCTCAACTATGATACTCCAAGCATTGAATATAATTAACCTAGTTGAAAACACTTTACTATGTTCAGTACAATAATTTTACGTATAAATTATTTGTTATTAGTGCCAACTATTTAATGAAACTCAGTTTACCCATTTATTCCCTGAAACACAAATAACATGTACACACACACACACACACACATATATATATATATATATGTACATACACGATTTTTATGTATTTCAGTCCATCAGTGCGGTATTTGTTCATATTAGAATAAAAAGGTTTTAATCAAATTGATTATTTTGAATTTGAATCTTTTGATAGGGTAATAATTATGCAAAGACTCTCTTTTACTATACATAATTGCCCCCTCTTTTAATCACCATTTCCGAATAGTAATATGCCTCTTATTTTATCTCATGACTATGTTAATAAATAAGGCGAAAATTACTAATCAGAAATAATCATAACAAGAAAGCGGAATAGTTTACACATATGACACAATAACAATTACTTTTCTTAGTAGTACAGATGTAATGCAACATTAATGATTACGTCTTTATACAAACTTAGATTAATCTGTCATAATAGTCTGCAAAAAGCTAGGAATTGTTTACTTATTATTTGAATTTTCAAAGTGATAAAAAACTGATATTCAAATCTCTACCACTTCATTTCAAATTTTTTGTTGTGGTTATTAAAAATCCACCACTTTATTTTTTCTTATAAATTATTTATTATCTCAGAAGACGGAGAAATGTGAAAACACTACTGTTTATTTATATAAAGTGATTTAAATCCCTACTACTATCTGTGAAAATGCTGCCATAAAAAATGCATTTTAAGGGAAAAGCCGTTATTTTTCACATAATACTATAAAGATACAAACTTAACCCATCTTAAATAAAAATAAAACCTCAATTAGTTGAATTCGAATATTAGATTCAGGTACAAAAATATGAATAGTAGTTAGTTTGTATAGTAAAACAGGACTCGTACTCTTATACCAGAAATATTTAATAGGATTTTTTCCATTTACTATTTAACCCTTCTTTGCATGAGTTTTTCTTTTACAATTGCGTTTTTTCATACATATATTAAATATTAGACACCAGAAATTTTAAGATAGATTTTTAACTTTGTACAGCAACATAGTTCACGGGAAATTTACTGGATTAATATTTCTATATAAATATAGTGGTGGAGAAGAAGTTGATTTATTTATTAAAAGTTAAATAAACAGTGATGGAAATTTACATCACAATGCAATTAAGAGTTAAATAGCAGAAACTGCAATCACCTGATTTAATTGCAGATTTTGTAATATGTTTCTACATTAAAATAAGGCGAAAAATTGTGGTAAAAGCGTACGAACCCTGTCAAACTCAGAGGAAGCGAAAACTCGTCAAACACCGAGAATTTTTTAGTCATAACTATAATCTACATACACGCTCGGAAAACACATACATTGTTTCCATATGCACACTGCTGTCACGTTCTGACATTACAGCGGTTTTTCTTGAACTCTCTCAAACACAAGAAATCATAAGTCTAACTTCCACAGAACTTTTATAATTTTAAAGTACTATACAAGTTTTTATTTCTGGTGTAGATATTTTAAAATTATTACTATAGAATTTATCATGCAATGTACAAAAGAATACTAAAAAAATTGAACTTAAGCTATATTTTAAGTTATACTTGATGTAAAAAGAGAAAAGTAATAATGCAGTTTACTTTTGTGAATTCTTCTTCTTAAAGTAGATGTTTTGCTTTGTGCAAGAAATGTATGTGTGACATGTAAATAAATGTAACACAATAGGAATTAATAATTTTTATAATTAAGTCTAAATAATAATTCAATTACTATAAATTCAGAAATAGAAATTTGTATTTTAATCACTCCGGGCGAATTTAGTATGGTCAACCCATGTTCTCACTTTGATGTTTGATTTTATGTCATAAATTTGATTTTATATTGCATATTTATTTTTACTGTTGACATCATCAATATTTTAATGTGGTTTTTGCTAAACAGGGGAACTCTATTCAAGTACAGTGATCTCTCACTTATACGCGATACACGGAAATCATTTTTCCGCACCAGTTTTTTATAAGGTAATTTTTGGCTTCTTAAATCGCAGAATTTATATATCGAATTTTACTATTTTAAAATAGTGGTATGAAAAAGGTCATTACTGAACATCGCGTATAAGTGAGATATCACTGTAAATATTGTGCTTTCCTCTAAAAAAACCCAGTGTGAAATGTTTCCTAAAAAAACCCACCGTTGTATTTTATCAAATATTTCACTGAAGTCAGTTTTTCGTTTTGTCCTGTTTCTATACACCATTTACAACAGTAAAAACATTTGATAATGCCTATGGAGTGTTTATTTTGTTTTAACTCTTTCCGGCACAGTGGTCCCACTCCGGGCACACTTAATTTTAATTCCAAACTTGCATTTGACACCAAAAATATTTAATAAAATATTGTTTCTACAATGAAAGCTTAAGGGGACAGTGGACGTTCAAAACCAATTTTTTCATTTTTCACTCAATTGTACTGAAATTTGGCACACATAGTAATTCATACATTTTATAAGTAAATTAAGCAATTTTATTAAAAAATGTGTAGAATTAATTAATTTATTAATTAAATATACTAATTAATCACTCTAATTAAAAATGCTCCATGCGCATTAAATTTGGCTTCAGGAACTTGGTATTTTCTTGAATGGTAGCTTTATATTATTGCAACAAAAGTTGGTATGCGTTTTAAAACTGTACCAATAGATTGAGAAAAATTAATAAAAAACTTCCAATATTTACATTTTTTTTCAAATTTTCTCGGAAAAATTTTATATAACTACGAAATTTTCCTTTTATTTACAGTAATGCATGCATATTAATACCAAGATTTGAAATATAGCACACTGCTAACAATAATACTTAATATTATGAAAATTGGATAAAATATAAGACGCCTGGAACATTTTGAATATTTTAACTTGGCAAAAATTCTCATTTACAGAAAACGCGATTTAAAGTTTTATTTTCTAGTGTAACTCAATTACGGTGTGAAATTTGAAATGCTTGTAACTTTGATAGGAATCTTTGTAATTGCATGCGGTTTTTTGCAAATGTTGCAGTTAAGATTGAAGTATAGCAATAAACGATTTTTTAGTCGATTTTAACCCAACTGAAGGTCCACGGTCCCCTTAAAATAAGGAGTTGTTATTTTCTAAAAAAGTCGTTTGTAAATTCCGGTGTCATTCAGTAATTTCTCATTTTACGAACAGAATTTGTCTGTGCCGGAAAGGGTTAAAAGAATTTAATCTAATACAGCAGAATTTTGGTAAAACATGAACTTCATTTTCACATATTTGCTTGTTATAATATCGTTATGTTAAAATGATGTACATCAATTTTGAAATGTTTTTATGTTAAACCATTAATGTGTGAATAAAATGCTACATTTTCAGCTGATTATGTCCGGTATGGCTCGGCTGGCGACCTTTGAAAATGGAGCTTAAGAAAATCCATGCTGGAATTAAAAAAAATATTTAAATACATAAATGATAAAATATACAATTTTTCTTATAAAGACATTTATTCTTAAGGAACATAATTATATTATGCAAATTTAATGCATATTGCAGGCACGTCTAAGGATTTTTTTTTTTTTAGTATGTCATAAAAAATCCATCTTTGCAAAAATAAAACCCATCAATCTTTTTTACACACAGACACCCTTCACTTGTATTTTACACATTATTTGGATGTTTTCAAACTTTTATTTATTTTATTTTATTCACTCTTTGCGCTTTTTAATGCAAAATATTTTATTTAAGATAGGAATAACTAATATAGATGCATGGCTGCTAACTTGTACGATTTATCTTCTAAGCATACAGATGAACTATAGGATTGCACAGTTTTGTGCAAAATATCATTTTGTTTTTCGCATAAAAGGTAAAACTTGAAATCTGATGCATTCTTCCTTTCTTATGTAATTTAAAATATACCATAGAAGAAAAGCGTAATACAATTCAGGAAGGAAGTGGCAGAAATTTAATCAGCAAATCTTTCAAGAACAAGTGTGCACCCTTTCTATGTCATCGATGAACTTCATTATCTTTGCTTTATCATCTGAGAAGGTAAAGCCAGGGTTGAAATTTTGATCAGTAAAAACTCATTTTAACCAGGATTGGGATCAAAACTGGTTTTTACCATCTAAAAGTTGTCAAAATTGCTTCTACCACTCAAAAGTAATTGAAACTCTATTAAAAAACATTTGAAATTTTTGGATTTCATAATGCACCTGGTGAATTATTGTGTAAACTTCTCAGCAATAAGGATAATTTTCAAAGTTTGCTATGAATTAGCCTTAATACAGCAAAAGTTGTTACTTAATAAGTAACAGACGTTGTATTAAATTTATTTTAACAAAATAAATTTTAATCTCTTTCTCCGAATCAAAATGAGTCTTAACTATTCATGATCAAAGCATATTTTGACCAGGAAAGTTAAAGCTGTTATTTTCCATATATTTAAACAAATACAACCCTGGATAAAACGAGGACTAATAATATTAGGTAAAAGGCAAAATAGGGAAATTTCATTAGTGGCCAGTAGTAGCAGTTTTACAAATAGCCACTATCTTTAAACTAGTGACCATTTTTTTATTTCATTTTCCAATTGCTCTGTCTCAAGAACTAATGCACTTATTTTCATCACACTTCGGATTCAGATAGACCTTGAAATAAACAGACGATGATTACGTTTAGGTGTAGATACCCCAACAGGTGGCGCTGCTATGCCACTTTTTCATGATTTTTTCTACGGCGAAAAATTCAATTAAAAAATTGTGGTAAAAGAGTACGAACACTGAATTTGGCAACAGATATCTAGAGCCAGGTTTCGTACACTTTTCCCACAATTTTTAATGTATTTTCCCGCAATTAAACTAGACGTATAATATTTATGATATTTAAATATTAAATAGAAAAATTCTATTGAAAATTTGTGGTAAATGCGTACGAACCCTGTATGGTCCAATAAATTGCGAAAAATACTGCATATTTTATGGGTTCCTACGCTTTACCATATTTCTTTAATAGAATTTTTTGCCTTATTTAAATTCAGAAAAGTATTACAAATCCTGCAATGAAACGATGCGTCTATAATTGCTGTTATTTAAATATTAAATAGAAATTATCTAAACAGAAAAAGTGGTGCAAGACTTCTTCTAAATTCCAATGGATTTACGCACCTTGATACGGCGAAAAAGTCCATTAAAAATTGTGATAAAAGCGCACGAATCTTGATTTTGTTTATTTATTTATTTATTTATTTTTTAAATGCCAATTTACTGGTATTTAAACCTCTACATATATACGTGAAAATACTTACATAAAATCAGATACAATTTAAATGAAAAGTCAATAGATATGGTAGAATACTATAAAAGCACAAAACTTAACTTATCCATCAATAAATCGAAATAGATCATTGAATTGTTGAACTCAAATAACAGATTGCAGTAGTACGTAGAAGAAGCTGAACCGTCAAACACGACTATTTTTATTCTGAACAATTATCCTTATGCGCACCGTTGATATGCCCAGAGGCTACAACGCATGGTGGGATATTTGTCTATTCTAGCTTGTCAAAATTATTTTACAATTTGTCTCGATTGAAATCAATATTTTATTCTAGTAAATTATACATTAAACTAATTTTAACAAAATATGTGACATTTTAAGTTGATTTACTTCGCAAATGTTTAAATTTAATTAGAAATTGAATAATTTGCTTAGGGTAAGAAGACATATAAGAATAGTTGCCAGTCACAGCCCGGAACCAAGGTGTTTAAACAAATGCAACTTGCAGTCACAGCAATTCCTTTCTCACACCGCCGATACGCTTTGAAGCTATAGCGATTTTCTTGAACTCTATTAGATGTTTCGCTGGATTGTCATATATCTCAGTTGTTTTTATATTAACATTGATTAACCTTTATATTTCTGGTACTAAAATGGCGAATTATTTTATACGATTTCTTAAAATTGATGCATATGAATGCATACTCGAAAAAATATATCGAATGTGATCTGTTATTTATATTATAATAGGTAAAAAATAAAATATTATTGTTTTTTTGTGAATGCTTCTTTTGAAATGTCGATGGTTTTATTTGCCTCTAATAAGATGCATCTATAAGTAAAAATGCACCCTAATTTTCAAATGTTCTATGGCAAATGAAAAACTTTATTACATAATTTAAATTACCTAATTAAAAAGTACCGTAATTTCCGGCGTATAAGCCGCAGCTCAAAGAGTCGTTTTTCGACCCAGAAATTTTATTCAAAAATTGTAGTTAAATATTTACAGCGATCTTTTAAGTTACATTTTATAAAATAATATTTCTGGGTCGAAAAACGACTCTTTGAGCTGCGGCTTATACGCCGGAAATTACGGTACGTCAAAACACATTTTTTGTCTAATTTGAGTCTATATTTAGTGAATTATAAATTACGAATATAACCAGTTAACTCTAAAGAGACAAATCGGTTTGCTAAACTTTAGCTGTAGTATAAGTTATCAATTTCATTATTATTTTACATGATACTTTGTACAAGTTAATCGATAGAGAATATGCATATTTTTGTTTAAACTGTGTATAAAACATTACTACTATTTAAAAATGGAATTATTAAAAATTCATATGTAGAAACCTATACTTTCTCTTCAGGATTATAATTCGCATTATCGGCATCTCATTCCTTCAAAAAAGGAAAAATATTTCTTCCTCAATCTTATGGGACTATCAATAAAGAGGAATTGACCTAACCCCCCAAATTGGGAAGCTTCAACTGTAACCGATTCCGCAGGAGACTGATTACCGCCGGGGAAATATTCCACCTGTGAATTTGAATAGAAATTGTCTCTTTATTTAAATGCATTATTGAAGCAGCATTTCTCATAATTAAGGTAAAATTATTAATATATTAAGCATTCTTCTCTATTCGTTTTTGCTAGTGGAAGTTTGCCCAGTCGGTACTCAGACTCTGAGGTACCGCCAAATTGTGACTACATAAACAATCCCCCTGCCAATGTCAGTGAAAGAAATTATAATAAAGCCGTGGAAAACGAACACCAGTAAAAACAAATAGAAATATTTAGGTTATTTATGACAGAAAATTTGCATGGATGAGACGAAAATTTTTATCCAAATGTACTGCTGAAAGTTTGCCTCGGCAATAACTAGGATCTGTTGATCCGATGTAAACAAACATACAGCCACCATCTTCCGACTACAAAACACATCACGGACAACTGACAGAAACTATACTGCATGTGTCCTCCTTTTTATTCATAGCACCATTATGAATCTATGAGGACGGAGGTGGGCGCGACTGACGCTTTATGTATAAAATTGCTTTATCAGCCCAAAAGTGTTCTACATTATTATTTTTTTCTCCGTTTATTTACTCTATTTATTTTTTTAAAATTCCGATTTTCTAATACATTTATTTTCATATAAATAAAAAATATTTTTTTTCTTTTTGTGGGTTTGACATGAATGTCCTGCCCAAATAACAATTTTTTATATATTTTTTTATTTATTCATTGGCATGATAATTTTGGTCTAAGAAATCAATGTTATTGTACTAAATGTCGGTTTAGTTTTAAAATATGTAATGTAAAAGTTTTGTATTTCAAACCGCTAAGTACAAAACAATTTTGCGTAAAAAATTGTCAGAAACAACCCAATGGAATGAACATTCTTCTCAATTTCGATTTTGTCTTATGACCTTATGAACAAATGTATAAGCAAATGGCCATGTTAAGGGTTTCGTGTATCCATTGTCAATTAAAACACAATTTTTTCCTCCCAATAATAAGCTTAGCTTAGCCAAGACCCATATAAGTGCTTAACTCCATGCTTAATATAAAATTGAATATGTTTATTATGATTCTTATAATGAGATTTTCATCCTACTTTTAAATGAATGTCTTAAGATTGTCACAGTCCCATACTTATTTCAGTTTATATATAACGCAGTATTCAAGGCGAACCAAGTAAATATTCATATTCAAGCTAAATAGAGCGACACCACGCCCACCCCCGTTTTTGAATACTAATAATTTCAAATAGATTTTCATTTAGAATAGAATTTCAATTCGCTTTATTTAAGTGCATAATTTTTTTTAATTATATAAAGCTTATATTTCTACTAAAAAATAGTGATACTCAATGGCAAACATGGCAGTATTTGAATAATGTATTACAAATCAAATATGAAGATAAAAATGTTCAGCCTTTGAAAATACCAGCATAAAGGGGGGCACTGGAAGGGGTGCACTTCAAGTAAAACTTTCGATTTGACTAATGTCAAATAAACCTATTTTCGGACCAGAAAATTTTAAATTAAATTAAATAAATACCACTAAACAGAAGGAATACTTTATTGCGTAAATTATTTAGTTGAAAACCTGTTTACTTGACTTAACATGGGACGAATAAGTTTTACCAACTGAGCCATTTTTTTAACCTCTTAACTCCTTCAAGGGCGGTGGTTCATTTTTAATCCACTTAATTTTAATCCTTAAACGACACAGTGACACCAGAACTTTGGAAATAAAAATTTTCCTTTTATAAATTACGTGAAGAAAAGGTTTTGGTTATTTTCGAATAAATTTGTTTGTAAATTCTGCTGTCAATCAATCAAGTCAGTATTTTACGAATTGAAGTACTATGCCCCTGAAAGGGTTAACTGGGGAATAAACTTTTGTTCAACTCGTTTCACAATGGGAACCTTTTTTCTTCATAGTGATAAGTAATATCATCAGCGCCTGATTACCAACGGGGCACACTTCCACCAGTAAAAAATAATAGAATTTTTTTCATAATTCATAGCAGTAATTTTGCATGAATATGACGTTTTAATAAGACGAAAATTTCTATTAAAATTTTACTGGTGGATGTAATGCTTTTAAAATATTGCAGTAGTAGTTCGTGTATGACGAAATAATTCGTAATACCCAGTTAACAGGTTATAGTGTGCCCAGGGCCTGATGACCGACGGAGCACACTTCCACCAGTAAAATTTAATAGAAATTTTCGTTTTATGAAAACGTCTTATTCCTGCAAAATTACTGTCATAAGTAAGGAAAAAAATTCTATTCCTTTTTACTGGTGGAAGTGTGCCCCGTTGGTAATCAGGCCCTGAGTGTGCCCCGTCGGTAATCAAGACCTGATGGGTTCAAAATATTACGGCAAATTTCCATGACGAAAAATGTCGTCATGCCCATTGCAGTACTGTTTGACTAAATATTTCGTCATACCCAGTTACCAGGTTAAGGTACCAACTTACCACAACTTCTGTACAGTAATTTTAATTTTATTTAATCACGGAATGTCTGTCATTATATAAAATAAAAATTACTGAACAGAAATTCTAGTAGGAGGGTAGTTTTGCGGAGTTAAAAAAAAGTTCTAAGTTGGCAAAAGAGTTTTTTGATGTTGACAAGTATGGGGTGCTTAAGCGTTTCTTGCCGATCTCGAAATCTTGTGTTGACCTATAGACAAATTAAAACGAAGGATTGTTTATTATCTATTATTATTATCATCTTTAATTTTCGTGTTTCATCAGCAGAAATTTAATATATATAGCTGAAAAATTTGTCCTGGAATTTTACGTAAATATTAAAATGACGACAATTGTTTAAAAATTTGCTCAAATAAAGGTTTCGTTTATTGACTTTGTTTAGAATGTATTTAAGTATTAGGAAACTAATTTTTGAAAGTGCCGTACATCGATATCAAAACTTTATGGAAACTAAATTTTCAGGGCTTGGGAGTCTTACTAAAATTTTTCTCAAATATCTACCGCTATTTTAAAATGATCATCTTTTATGTAGACTCCTATTTCAGATGTTAAAGGGAACCATGAAGATTTTTTTTATTTCAAATAATGTAAGAAATGTAGAAATATTTAGCAACGCTACGAGCTCTACATTATTCTTGATTATGAATAATCGTGTGTTTAAATGTCTTTGTCCATTAACATGAGAATTCACGATCTGTAAATGGAAAACATGTCCCACTTCGATTGTTTTTTCATAAATCCTTTGACCCCTTCGCGACGAGCGTCATTTACGGAATTTTTAATCTTTTACCACCGGTTTTTTAAAACAGAAATTTTCGGCAATATGAATCGCAAAACTGCTACCATTAAATAAGGCAAAGCTTACACCAAAAAAGGTACTTACGTATTATCCGTGCCAGTTTTAAGCCAACTGCGCCAGGCATGGAGCCAATATTACTAATTATAGTAACCCTCATATATTTTTTTCTTGCTACATGGTACATGCCTGGGAATAATCTATAATATTATTCTTTCTTATTTACTCTATGCTATTTACCATTTATTAATTTTATTAAAATAATGTTATTTACTATTTTTAACAATGTTATAAATTTAATAAACATATATTACATATTATTTATTTTATATTAATTACCATTTTTTAAAATGTTATTTGATAATGTTAAATTACTGCGTTTAAAAACATGATTGGCAACGATAAACAAGATTGGTACTTGGCAACCATTTTTGGCGATCAATCTCCTGGCACGGATAATACGTAAGTACCCCAAAAAATAACTGGTGGGGATAATCGAGGATTCTGGGCATCTTATGCGTCACGTATACGTGTCTCTCGTCCCCAAAGCATTGACACTTTGACGTCCGCATGTCTCGTAAAAATACTTCTATTCGTAAAATGTAGAAATGATTGATTGAAACCAAAATTTAGGAGCAAATTTATTCGAAAATAAGTAAAATCTTTTCGTTGTGTACTTGATAAAAGGGAATTTTTCATTCCAAAATTATGGTGCCAATGTAGCATTTAAGGATTAAAATTAAGATACTTTACTTACGACACACCCTTTGGTGTCGCCGGACGGCAAAGTGTGAATTACAATCTCCGAAATTAAGTTAAATCGTTCCCTGTTACTATGGTACTTAATAGCGTTTGTGAAATATTCTTAAATATAAAGCTTTAAGTTGGAATACCTTAAACTGGAGTATTCGTTTTATAGAGTTTCTTCGTAAGACAAAATTGAGGATCTTAATCAATGTAGTCGGAAGTTAATATATTATTCTCATACCTCTGTAACTGCTGAACAACATGTATAAACAATGAAAACTGTTTATCTATAAAACCAAATTATTAAAATATGAGGATATATTAAGCATGCTTCTTACAATCACAGTAACATTATTGAGTATAGAAACGAAACGATTTATGTTGGAGACCAAAGCAACCATGCGCTCACTTGAATCATCAAAGCGTCATTCAAACTACACAGATTTTTAAAATAAGGTATTTTATAAACATAAAAGCTTGTTTTCCTAAGTCAACTATCCGAATAGAGTGTCTTAAAATTTACAAGTTTTAAACTCAGTAATATTAATCTCTCATTGACAATCACAAGGCTCTAACTGGTCCGTATTTTGAATGCCAGTATTTTTGAAAAAAAAATCGTGGTAGGTTCTTACAACGTTTGCAACAAAATTAACCTTTGAGGTGGGATTCTTATAAAATTTGCAACAGAAATAAATCTAAAAATAAGATTTTTCTTTGAAAAAACTGGCGCTGAAAAGTCGGACAGCGTAGGATCAATCTGAAAAAATACTTCTTCAGAATTCTTCAGAAATTCTTCGGTACCAGTATTTTATTACAAAAAATCTCTGCTTAAAAAAAAAAAAAAAAAAAGTCTTTTTTTTTTTTTTTTTTTTTTTTTTTTTAAAGCAGAGATTTTCTGTAATAAAATACTGGTACCGAAGAATTTCTGAAGAATTACTTGTTATGAGCTTCGTCCAGGAGACGAATGGGTAGCATTCTAGGGTTAAAATGAAGTTGAATGTATTGCATATTATTGTTCTATTTTTCGGAATTTTTCTGTGCATTTTTAACACTTTCCAACCTAGTTGAAAAGTGTTTATGACTTCGGTTTGTCTGGCCGTCTGGTCGTCTGGCCGTTTGCCGTCTAGCCGTCTCCCGACTGCCGTCTGGCCGTCTGTCCGTGATCTAACTCCCGTAAATATGCTCGGATTGCTCTGAAATTTTTATATGTTATTGTCGTTATCTATAGCATGTTCCCTATTTCAACGAAAGTGTGTAGCTCTTATAGTTTTTTACAGGGACACTCAAAAGAATTCCGTTACATTGCGGTCTATGGGGAAAATCATTTGCGGATTATTTAAATACTGTTTCACTATTTTAAACGCATTGAAATTTATATATATCACTAAGGTGCATTAGAAGAAGCTTAATATAGAATAGAGGGTGCATAGCACTTATAGTTACTTTACTGGGACAGTCAAAAGAATTCCGTTACATTACGTCTATGGAGAAAAATCGTCTGCGGTTTATTTAAGTAATGTTTCACTATTTTAAACGCATTGAAATTTATATATATCACTAAGGTGCATTACAAGAGGCTTACTGCAGAATATTGTGTGTATAGCAGTCATCGTTCATTTACAGGGACACACAAAAGAATTCTCTATTGTCTGTTTACAATAATTCCTGGAAGTGTGTTTTAAGTTACTGAACGCGATTTTAATTTTAACTCGCTTTTTGCCTATTACGTGGTGTGTATAAATTCTGTAGATCCTATACAGGAAAGCACAAAAGTTCGCGAACACATTTCCGTTTATTGACAGAAACTCCAGACGGAGAATTTTAAACTGTGCTACGCGTTTCCTAACTGAACTAAAATTTAGCATCCTATGTAGTATATATACAAATCTATAGATCCTATACAGGGCTGAATAAAAGTATTCGGATATTTTTCCGATTATTGTATAGGTTTGAAATTCCTGAAATTATGTTTTTAAATATGTTATGCGTTTTCCAAATTGTTTGCTTAGATGTTATCTTTTAGCTTATTAAACGGTATGATTTGTAAAATTATTTTGGAAGCGTTGGAAAGTGTTACATAATCTATGCTTGACGCATGATTTTTCGTTCTGGTTTATTTTGTAGGCGAAATAATAAACCTATTTCTGTTCAGTCTTAAGATATAGATATATTCTATAACACCTAAAAATATCAAGTAAAAATACCAAGCAGTTCCAGAGCTACAGTACGCGCAATTCTGGAAAACTTCATTTTGGTATAAAGCACTTAAAAAAGATATTACATTAATAAAACTTAAAATATCCAATGTTCGAATACACTTGTAATGGAGTGTTTTTGAGTCAATCCTAAATGTAATGTCAATCCTAAACATATTCTTTAAAAAATATTAAGAAATTCCATAGATATCTCATGTGAAAGATTGTTGACGTTCGATTTTCTATAAAAGCAATAGAAGCTACAGTCGAGTTCTTTGTTCATTATAAGTTTAGATGGGTTTTCCAGATTTACGTATAAATAAAAAATGTCTCAACATGTGGATGTAATATAAAATTGTCTACAAGTCTATTAAAATATAATCAAATATAGAATAAAAATGCATATTTTGTTTGTCAAAAGATTACAAAGATTTACAAAAAAAAAAAAAAAAAAAAAAAAAAAAAAAAAAAAAAAAAAAATATATATATATATATATATATATATATATATAGATAGATAGATAGATAGATAGATAGATAGAACTAAAGATTCGGAGCACGCATTTGTCGATGGCTTTTGTTTGAGTATTATCTTTCGACACTACACAGAGATGAGATTTCACCGCTTTTTTATATACCTGTATAATCTTACAGAAAATGTTTCTTTATTTAATCGGAACATTCTGCGATTTAAGAGAACAACGTTTTCTTCAAGATTATATTGGTAGGCAAAAAAGCGGAGAAATCTCATCGCTGACTGGATTCGAAACACCAATAAGGCAAAGAATTGTTACCGCAGAAACCAATATCTTTCTTTGATATCGAAATGTAACGATAGGCTTTAGAATCAGGCGCTAATAAAACTCAGCTGATCGAATGCGTTCTTCCAGTCATTAACTTTCTGATTCAGTGTTGCCAGTGAGCGACTTTAAAAAAAAAATTAGTTTCCTTTTCTGCCGCACTCTTTTGAGAAAGTAAAATTAGCCTTATTAAATGACATAATAAACAAATTGGAAATTGTACGTCAAACGTGACATATGAGGTGCGGTCGTACTATAGCTATTTACATAAATATTCAGATCCGTTTCTGATTTTTAATTCTCTGAAATTAATGATATCATCTGCAGATTAATTTCTGTAATAAAATAAGTATCTCGGTCGCTTGACGATTAAACTTCGGAAGCTCCTATAACAAAAAAGCACCGATTTTAAAAAAAAATTCAAATTTCTTAATAAATAATTTTATTAATATCTCCTAAAGTTTTGATTCGATTTTAATAAAATTTGAAATGGCTCGACAAAATTCTGCAAAGATACCGTAATTTCCGGCGTATAATCCGCAGCTCAAAGAGTCGTTTTTCGACCCAGAAATTTTATTCAATAATTGTAGTTAAATATTTACAGCGATCTTTTAAGTTACATTTTATGAAATAATATTTCTGGGTCGAAAAACGACTCTTTGAGCTGCGGATTATACGCCGGAAATTACGGTAATATATTTTAAATTGCAAACCATTCGGTTGGGTAGTTTCTGCGTTGTTATATGCGGACGGACGGACGGACAGACAGACGGACGGACCAAGCGACGAAAATAGGTGCTACGTATTTATATAATTACGAACGCGCCTAAAAAAGCGGAAACAGGGGAAATTATACCATATAAAAGAAAGCGGTGTCAATGAAACAATATGAATTTTTAAAAAGTGGTCTACTGGCAATTGATTTGATTACAAGCTTGGACTGGTTTACTATTTTTATAATCAGTCGTAACACAATCTACAAAAATTTTTCTGAATGGTAGATTTCTCTTCAAAATATACCTACACGCTCAACGTCATGGCTTTGCCAAGACGAGTGGCCTCCCATAGGCATTAATATAAGAGTATGAAGTAAATTATTTTTTAACGAATGGTATGAATAGAATAAAAAAAAATAGTCGCTGAAATACCATACGTCCCATCCCCATAATTAAAGGGTAATTGGACGTGTAAATGACCTTTAACCATTTCGGACTTTGCATAATCATACGACCACACATTATATCTTTTGTCACCGGTAAATCAGAAAAACAATTTTTGTGTATTTTAAGTACAGAAATGCTGTGATTAAATATAGCAAAATTTTCTATTAAAATTTTTCCATAGGTATAATTAAAGTTTCTGGGTACCGCACACGTCAACTATACACGACGTTCGTATTGAAGGTGTTAAATTAATGCTCACTGAGAATACATCATGCATTTTTAACCATAACTGTCGTAATTTTAGGATTTTGTTTGTGCAGTTTGTTTTAAAATGTGCAAAATGTTGCTAATTCATATATATGTCTCTCAAAACGTCGAAAGTTTTGAAGAATTAAGATTAGTATAATCCCTTAAGCAAAGTACATTAAGATAATAGAATTAAAAAAATTATCAAGCTTATGCAATAAATTGAAGAAAGTATTTTATTGCTTATATACAGGGGTGCAAAAATCTAGGCGCCAATGGGCCGATTCCCACCACTAAATTTTTAGTATTCTTCGCCTAATAAGAATACTGATAAAATTTAGACGAAGTATACTAATAAAATTTGACGAAGAATACTGATAAAATTTGGTGGTGTGAATCAGCCCACTGGCGCCTAGATTTTTGCACCCCTGCGTAGAGATTTGATTGAAGTTTCTTTTCACTTTTGGCGGAAAGCACTATTCATACTCTTCTTTGTCAATTTACGAAAAAAAAAATCTTAAGTGGCGGCAATGTTGCCACCCTCTTTTACGTTAAAAAAAGAAAAAAATCTTCAACCAGAATATTTATATAGTAGTTTTTATTTTAATTAATTGGAGCCATTCCGTGAACATAAAAAAAAGTTATTATACAACAATTCTATTTGGATGCAGCGCGCTTGCACTGTTACCGCATTTTTTTGAGATAAATTTTCCTTTTATCTAACATTTTTATTACTGGTTGGTACGTATAAGGTCCCAGTGGACTATTTGTTAATCGTACCATTTTTTAAAATATGATCTCTGGCATTATCTTGCATTACTTTGGTGCATGACTGGTACGATTGAATATAAAAATAGTCAGTAGCGTTGGCCCGTAATCAAAGGGATAACCGCTGAAAAGAAATAAACGAGGTGAGTACAAATTCTGTAACTTAAACATTATAAAGAAAAATTCTTATCTTATCCCTTTGAAGGGCGGTGGGATATAATATATCCCACTTAATTTTTATTTTCCAAACGCCACAATGACACCGAAACTTTCGAATAAAATTTTGCTTTTAAAATATAAGTGAAGAAACGCTTTACCTCATTTGAAAATATGTATGTTGTTAAACCCTGGTATCATTCTATGATTTCAACATTTTAGAAACGTAAGTACCCCTGAAAGAGTTAAATGGTAGTGCTAGATTTCTTGGAAATTCCAAGTAGTGTACGCACCTTGTGGATGATAGTCACAAACAATGGTCGGCAGAAGTCCGCTACAAGTTGCGAAATTATAGTAGTCGCTAGTTTTTTCCAGTAGTTTGTAGTGTAACGGGCGATACTATTTTTAAAAATGCAATGTAACAAGGAGCGCGACACAAAAAAAAGTAGATTGTATTGAACACAGGCTCTAATTTTGACGCTACTTCCTCAGAAAAGAGTGTCATTCTGCTACACAAGCTAGTCACTGCTTCTTTTGAGAAAAATGTGCAACAATTTCCGAATGTCAGCTGCTGAACTACAGCGATTTGTAACGCATCGTGTTACGTCATGGATGTTTTATTGACACTTGCTGGTAAATCCAAGCGTCAAACTATAAATTAAAGAAATTATTTTAACAACAATTTTAGCAACAACTTTTCTACTTACTTATCTTTAAACCTGCATGTTTAACCCTTTAACGTTCTTTGGTTTCTCTAGGAAACCACACAACTTTAATTACGAAATGCAACAATGACAGCAGAATTTTAATAGAAATGTTTTCTATTTATAATGTATGTGAAATATCGCTTTTTTCTTACATACAAATAAATTTGATCATAATTTCCGGTGTCAATCATTTATTTCAACATTTCAGCAATTGAAGTGCTTTATCCGTTAAAGGGTTAATATTGCGTTTCTACTTTTGGAATTGCTTTATTTACATATTTATTACTTTTGTGATAATACGACAGAGAAAATTAGGGTAAGGCTGGGCAAAACGGTCACCCTAAGGTTTTGTGATATTTTGTTACCCCTTAAAATACATATACATAACTGAAAATTTCATAAAACTAGAGTGACAACTTAGAAGTGTAAGGGTATTTATAATTTTTACGAAATAACAATGTGGAAGTGAGAATTTGGTTTTTTCCAAAAAAGGTCAAAACGACCACGTTGCCAGTCTATGTCGGGCAAAGTGGTCACTCCATGGCTACTTTACTCTATATGTGTAAAAATAATGAAAACACTATTTACATTATTAGAACAGTTTTATTGTCATAACAAATCGTGTGAAACATAATGATATATTGAAAATGGCATGAAAATCCAATAAGAGTTTGACAAGCCCAAATAAAAAGTTATAAATCAGAATCAAACACTGCATTTTTCGCAAAATAACTCCACGTCTTCTTCTTCGCGAAGTGAACAGGCCTCATGAGCCCAAAGATGACAAACATTACACATGATCTAACCTTCACCACTTGATCCAATCAAGCGGCCACTACTCTGACCAGAGAGTTGCCAGTTTGGACTTTTTTAAGGTCGCAATTACGCATTCATACCAGAAATTCTGTACAATATTATTTTATTTATTCAATGACATTTCCTGATTACTTAACCCTTAATTGCATAGTGATGTAAATTCCCATCACTGCTTATTTAACTTTTAATAAATAAATCAACTTCTTCACCACCACTATATTTATATAGAAATATTCATCCAGTAAATTTCCCGTGAACTATGTTGCTGAACAAAGTTAAAAATCTATCTTAAAATTTCTGGTGTCTAATATTTAATATATGTATAAAAAAAACACAATTGTAAAAGAAAAACTCGTGCAAAGAAGGGTTAAAGTAAAAATATTTTTTTCAGAATTTCCGCTGTGAAATCGAAATATTTGAATAAAAAAAGGCCAACCTGGCAATCCTGCCTGAGCACTTTGCCTGTTTGGGAGCCATGACAGAAAATACTTTCTACAGTGGAAACTAATGAACAGTCAGCGGCCACTCATCTACCAATGTGAAGCTGAAAACATTCTCTTTCCTTACACATTGAATAAATAAATGCAAGTACAACAGGTTATTGTTAATTGTATGTAATATAAATCACTTACCTTAGATCACAAACTTCACAAACTGGAAAACCCGCTCTAAAATTATAAAACATGGAACCACCTTGTTCAACGATTGTGTGGTTGCTCACCGCTATTAAACAAAATAGTTTGACCCCAAACCACGCAATGCCACAGCTCTGGTGACGTCATTATATCAGCTGACCACTTTGCCCGGCTTTCCTCTAGTGCTAAATTGTCCTGGGCGGCATATAACGTGTATTATGTGTTCAAACTAACCTTTTAAAGAATAACACAAAACAATTTCTTTCGTAACACAAATGATTTCTTTCGTAATTTTTAATGCCCTCGGTTTTGTTGCATTTATTTGATTGTATCCAGGCAAACGCGATATAACAAGGTTTCATTATATTTCCTAATCAGTGTCCTCAATTTCAAGTATAAATCCTTTGAAAATATCTAAAAGTAGTGAAGTAGCCACTTGTTTGTAAAAGTAGTTTGTAATCGCTACTCTTTAAAAGAAGTCGTTGTAGTTGTAGTTAACTACATTTTTAATAAAGTAGTAGTAGTTCTAGCTCGGTACAAAACAAAATGTAGTTTTTATTAGCACTGGTCACAAATTGATATAGTTAGGATACAGTAAGTTCATACCTGCCAACTTTCAATTAAACTTCCGTACAATATGAGTTAATTTGAACCAGGTTAAAGACGTTTCTAACCAGAAAATATGTCGAAAAAATAATAATATATATTTAGTTTCATGTTCTTACGGGAAACCTATTTGATTGCATTTATTTAAAAAAAGTCTGGTTTCAAACGTGTTTAACCTTAGTTAAATTAACTTACATTGTACGGCAGTTTAGTGTGATTTTGGCAGGTATGGTAAATTTGAATTAGAAAATGGGCTAAGTTGGCAAAACAGGGTAAAAATATAAACACCAGAAAAATTTAAAAGAATCACAGAATATAATAAGATTCTGTCTTGTTTGGTTGCTGAGGTATATTTTTACGCTGTAGCTTACGATGCAATCCTGTTTTGAAAGCAGTTTTGTGTCGATCATAAATAAAAGTTCGTGATTGAAGAATTATAAGTTTGAACCTTAACTAATGAAATTTAAGCTGGCTAGTTAAATGCATCATTTTATGAACAGAAACGTAACTAATTTTCAATTCTGATGACACAATAATTTAGCTAACATAAATTAAAGGAGGAAAAATGAAGTACATTGATTTAAGTGTGATTAATTTGTAGGTGGTAGATATTTAAAATATGCTTGGTTTGATTCAATAAATAAAATTTCTCTATCAAAGTATGTATATTTTTTAATTTAAAAATAGCGGGAGGTTGGAAAATACGCTTATAGCAACTAAAACAAAGGCACGCTTCTTTTCTATCACATATTTTAATTTATTTGTTTAGCAATAATTAATTAATGCAATGATTTTTAGCGATTTTTAAAATCCAAAGTCTTATTAGGATTAATTATTTTTTATATTCATTTGTTTAGTTTTAGATCTTTTTCCATCGTCAGAGAAATCTTATAAAGTTTTTAGTCTTATGAAATCTCATATATCAATGATTTGCTCATCAGATGAAGCACTGTTATTTATGTATTTTTAATGAAAATTTTGTTGGAATATATAATATTTTTATAAGTTCATTTTGAAAATGGATCTTTTTACAGCTTTTTAGCTTTTACAAAACTGAAACATAAAAGGATTAAAAAATCTTTATGAAAAACTTTTTAAAATCAGTATTTACAACTTTGCCCCTTTATTAAACAAATAATTGTCCTTCTAACCAAATTTCTGTACAGTTAGTTTTTTTATTTAATGTCGAATATCTGTCTTTAAATAAAACAAAAATTATACTATGGATAAATTCTGGTAGATAGTTTCATACAAAATTGGCTAAATTTACGACATTGCTAGAAATTATTTAAATCTTTTGTTATAAAACAATTCTAAACCTTTACATAACTATCGTCTAACCTTTTTAAAGCGTTCACTGATATATGATAATCAAACAAATTTTTGAAAATTATTTTATGCAAAATCTATGTAACAGAAAAATGACTATTACTACAGATTCATTGTGATTTTTATGAGATGACTGCCCATTTTATAAAGCAAACAAATAAATAAATTTATAAAACACACTGGGGTTTTCCGAAATATATATGTATGTAAGAAATACCTTTAATAAAGCAAGTATAGGAAATATATTATCAATTTAATGAAGGTCTTAATCAAAGTGAAGTTTTGTCATTAAATTACATTACATTACTGACAAACACTCATTATAAGTAATTAAGGCATCAAATTCAAGTACCAATTTGCAGTGAAAAAATTGTATTAAATTAAAAAATGGTCTCAACTTACTCTTAAATAAATTTAGATAACATAAATATGTTCAAACACAGCGTTTGAATATTTCTGAAGTTTTGTCATTGAGCTAAATTTTTGTGTATTATCCTCTCACTATAGATGAAGTTGTTAATATAATGGTTAATATAAGTAAAACATCTGAAAATCAAGTTTCTATAAAAATAATAGTCACAACCCTTTTCTATGTGCCGGTTTGTAGATAGAAGTTGGTACATAGGTAAGGATTGCGTGCATTATTTTTATAGTAACTTAGTTTTTAGATGTTTTACTTATATTAACCATTACATTAACAACTCCATCTATAGAGAGAAGAGTTTGAATCCGCTGAAACCACATTCAATGCCAGATTATCGCAGACTCAAACTTCCACCAGTAAATTTATAATGAAATAAAAGAACAGTATTTCCAGATAGTTTTTTTAAGTTAATAATATCTTACCACATACACGTGTAATTTTTTCTTTATATACGGCTCCCAAATGATCCTTTTTTGAATGTCACGATTTTCAAGCGGAAACCATTTTTGATTTTAGATTTTTCTTGTCAATTTTGTAGAAAACTACCCCGAAGATTATTCCTATTGCAAATTATGTAGAAACCTACCACGAAAAGATTTCCCAGGGAATACTGGTATTAGAAAAAAGACTATTTGGGAGCCCTGGCTATATTTAACAACAGATATTCCGTGATTAAGTACAGTGAAGATTATAATTGGGGCAAAGTTATGTATATTTTGACTAAAAAAGTCTCAATCTGGCAACACTGGATTTTGAGCCATTGTTTTATTTGGCAAAATTTGACATTCTGTTTTACTTAATTAGTACATTTAGTTTTTTAAAGTTGTTATTTTTCGGTCACTTTATTTTGCAAAAGACGCACAAATGAGTACACATCAAAATACATTCAATTAACATGTTTTATTTAATTCTTCTGTATTCGTACTATTTTATTACGAAATCTACATTTTGTATTCAATGACTTTTGAAAAGCATGCGTGGCTTCATATAATCATAGCTACTATAACTACCATAGTTATATAACCATGGCTTCCAATTTCTAAATACTAGTATTTCCGAATAGAAATATTATCTTTTTTAATGTTAGACATTTGTGGATAAATAAGACGAAAATTACTATTCGCAGATAGTTTTCTCAAATATTGGAAGGATTGGCAACTATAATACAGCTGTTGGGAATATTCCGACTGCGCATGTACACTGCACACCCTACTTTTTAGGCATAAAATTCCCGAAAAAGAGAATGTTTATTGTATATATACAGCAAGTCCCTTGCCACCCTCTTAACTTCAAAACGGCTGCTGCTATATTCATAAAAGTAGTGTCTAGGTATAGTAAAATAGCCATGCGCTACTCAATGAAACCGCCTACGGCGCCACCTGGTGGAGTGCTGTGGAGTTAGCATTCTTATATCGAAAACGGAAAGACATAGAGAAAAAAGTGATTTGCAAAGTTATAGAGCATCATCGATTTAGTACGAAAAGACACCTTATTGACATTTATGCAAAGAATAGAACGGTTAAAACGCGCTTTTGGTTTTTGCGATTTCCTACACTGTGACGTGACAAAACGATCTTAGAAAGAAAAAAACTACTAGTTATAATAATATACCTTTATTTTAGATGTTCAAACTTCTCACCGTCAGCTGCAATGCATATTTGGATCCTTGTTTGAATTTCACGTTGCACACGTTGGTACAAGCGTCCGTAATGCGTTGTTTAAGGTCCTGCAATATTTGTGGAGGGGTCGTATACACCTGCTATTTCATAACTGGTTGTTTCTTTCTTTCTAAAATCGTTTTGTCACGTCACAGTGTAGAAAATCACGAAAGAACAAATGCGCGTTTTAACTGTTTAATTCTTCGCATTAATGTCCACAAGGTGTTTTTTTGTACTAAATCGATGATGCTCTACAACTTTGTAAATAACTTTTTTTCTCTATCTCTTTCCGTTTTCGAGATAGGAATGCTAACTCCACAGTTCTCAACCAGGTGGCGCCATAGGTGGTTTCATTCAGTAGCCCAGGGCTACTTTACTGTACCTAGACACCACTTTTACAAATATAGCAGCAGCCGTTCCGAAGTTAGAGGGTGGCAAGGGACTTTAGTGGGCCTACTGTACAAATATTATATTAACTCTAGAACGGCCAGAAAAGTAACATTAAAAAAAATTACACCAGAATTTAAATTTGAACTATTTAAGTTTCAAATTTAATTTATTTATGTGGTGTATATATTTAACTTATTCCATAAAAAAATCTGGTAGGAATCGAAATACATTCATTTAACACCTGGGGAAATTACTGCTATGGCCGTTCTAATGTTGTAAGATTTATCAAATAACAGCCATCATTCTTTTTATTTTTCAAACTTAATACTTTGTAAATATTTTTCATACCTAAACCTTCAAATTAAGGAAGAAAATATTTTCATAAAGTTATGCAAGCATTATGATGAATTAATTACACGCTTTCTTTAGGACTGCGTTTTTCGTCTTTGATTTAATTAAGACCACAGCTAAATAACTATTAAGCAGCTGATATTTTAAAAAGAAAAAGCAAACAAACTTTGATTTTCAGATACACGCAGTTTTAACATTAAACTTCAGGCAAAATTTTCCAGAAGTTTCAAGCTTCGTCAATTTTTTGAATTATAATGAATTGTAATTACAGAAAAAACTAAAATAAAATGCATCACGTTAAAGTTCCAGATTACTCTAAAGATATTTCAAAGCATCACACTTAAAAAAAATTTCAGTAAACCACTTTCGTAAGATAATATATAAATATATTAATAAATTTCAGAGTTATAGTAATCTTGGCATGAGAAACGGAACGGATACAATTAAAAAATGTCCACTTGTTTTCTGCAAGGAACGTTTATTTTTAACAAAATTTTTAAACAGCATTTTTCCTCATTTAATAGGAGAAATATTTTACAAATACTGCGATTAAACACAGTGATTGGGAATTCTGCTATTTAAACATTAAATAGAAATTTTCCACAATGAAAAAGTGGTGCCAGCCTTTTTGGAAATTCGAAGGAGTGTACGGCATATTTATGTTCAACACCTAAAAATACATCAAAATAGAACTTTTTGTTAGAATACAATATTTTGACATAAAATCAGAAACGTTTTCAATGAAAATCTAAAGCGTAGATATGATGCAATATCAAAAATAAACATCAATATTTTGCTAACAAATGCCGCCATATTCGTGACAGCCAAATGCGTTGTTTCTACCGTAATTTCCGGCGTATAATCCGCAGCTCAAAGAGTCGTTTTTCGACCCAGAAATATTATTTTATAAAATGTAACTTAAAAGATCGCTGTAAATATTTAACTACAATTATTGAATAAAATTTCTGGGTCGAAAAACGACTCTTTGAGCTGCGGATTATACGCCGGAAATTACGGTAATTAGTATTTTTTTGGCACCATTTATTCTAAAATTTTTGGATTATTTAATAATGCAATAAACTTTGTTATAAAAGTGGTGGCAAAAAAATAAAAAATATATAATTGACGCTTTCATTTGTTAAGGGTTAGCAAATGAAAATGTGAAAATAAATTTCAAACAAACAGCCTTTTCTAAATCAATATAAATCTTCAAATTCTGAGATCGAGCAGCTATTTACAAAAATAAAGCTGCAGCATCGGAAGCAAGTCAATAAATTTCCAACCAGTACTTTATCTGTGTGGCATCACTGAGTTATCTAAATAATCAGTGATTCTCTTGTTAAAATGATGATGACTCGATTAAAATGTTTATTATCTTGTAAATCTTTGAAGAGAGGTGGTATATAATTGATACTACTAAATTTGGATCAAATTTTGTGCCAAAAGTTTTAAAGTAAATTTTACCTTTATAACATACGTGAAACAAATTTTAAAATTACATTTAATTCATGGTACATCTTGAACATTACAGAAACAAAAGCACATGTTCTTGAAACAAATAATTCATATCAAAGCACAAATTTGATTTAAAATTATTGTGCAAAAATCATACGAATATTGACATAACATTATTTTATCTGCTACCTATCCAAATAAATATACAAAATTTTAAAAAAAAACCTAATTTTCGTTCAAATTACTGTCAAAACATGCTACTAACTGAGTCATCCAAAATCAAAATGGAACCTCCATTCCTTGAAGGACTCCAAAAACCACTTGCAAAATTAAATCAACATCAGTTGAACGACTTTAACCCTTGGACTACGGGTTGTGAAATATACTTCTCAGTAGATTATCATTTTTTTACTCGTACCAGTGTTTAGAGGAGAATCTCTGCCATAATTTTATAGTAGGATATTTTAAAATGATATCTATTTCAACGATAATTTATCGTCAATTGTGATACAATTAAACATAAAAATTTTCGCCAGACTTAACACGCAATCAGAGGGTTAACACGAACCAGCTTATACTGACAGCAATTTTTAACGTTTACCGCCGATACGCTTTAAAGCAACAGCGATTTTCTCGAAAGGTTTTTTAATCCTTTTTCATCAATACTGCTGACAATCGCAGTTGTTTTTTTTATAAGCCACGATTCTCATTTATATTTCTGGTATGATAATCCTAAAATTATTTTTATAAAATTTGTTAAAAGTAGTAACTCGCACAAACTTATCGAGAATGAGTAGCTATTTTAGTTACAATAGATGAAAGATAAAATATTATGCATTTTTGTAATATTTCTTTTGATATATATGGATGTTTTTATCTATCTGTGATAAAGAACATCTATAAGTAAAAATGTACCCTAATTTTCAAATGTTTTCTTTGGCAATGCGTTAATTTTATTACATAATTTAAATAACCCACTTAAAATACATCTAACACATTTTTTACTTCATTTCAGTCTATATGTAGTCAAATATAAATTACGGAAAACTTAACCAGTATACGTTAAAAAGAGAATTTGGTTTATTAAACTTTAGCTGTAGTATAAGTTATCTATATTATTGGGCTTTTTATATGATACTTTGTTAAAATTTAAACGTTTAGCGTATGCATATTTTGGTTCAAAATGTTTTTTAAATGTTACTATTAGTTAAAAATGCAATTATTAAAAATTCATAAGTAGAAACATTTTCTTTAACTCCAGGTATACAATTCAAAAAGTCGACATCACATTTTTTTGAAAAGAAATTAAAAAGAGAATCTCGCTCATTCTCATGGATTCTCAAAATAGTGAAGATTCAACTGTAACCGGTTCCATAGGAGGTTGATTACTACTGGGGGAAATTTCCACCAGTGAGTTTTAATAGAAATTTTCTCTTTATTTAAATGGTTTATTGTAGCAGAATTTCTATAATAATTAAGGTAAAAATATTTATTCGATTTTACTTGTGGAAGTTTGTCCCTGATGTAGTTACAGGGCTGTCACTGGCGACAATTCTTATATTCTATTCGCACCATTATTTTAAAAAATATTTTTGCAGTATATTTCTTTTGCAGAGGTTGCCAAAGTGTATTTGAGATATCTTTGTTTTGAAAAAGTGGTGCTAGATAGAATTTAAAAAAAAAATAATAATAACCAATGGCAGCTCTGTAGTTATGCCCTGAGGTTCCGCCATATTGTGTGACTAATTAAGTATTCCTCTTGTCGATGTCAGCGATTCTAATACCGCCAAGGCAAACGTACACCAATAAAAACTCATAGAAATATTTGACTTATTTATTACAGAATATGCACGAATAAAGCGTTTAAATGAAATGAAAATTTATGTTAAAATTTACTAGTACAAATGTACTACAGCGAAAATCCGGCACTGTTGATCCGGTGCACAGTGGGGCGTTTTGATGATCTAGGTGGACAAAATTCATTTTTCCGATTATCTCGGAATTTAACAAGACCGCGTATACTGGTAGCTGAATGTCTCTTTAGTCGAGATCCGTACGAGTTTTGTCGAAAAAACCCGATGTGTCGATTAACTACGACCGTAAATAAGGCAGTTGATTTGAGAGACTTTCAACAGTTGCATTATTTTTCTGTAAGTTCGAAAGCAACTCGTGACTTTTCTGTTTTATTTGAAAGCAGGAGTTTACTGAACATATGTCACATGTTTGTCACACGATTTAACCTATTGTTGTTTGAAAGTAATCGCCATCTTGTTTTAAAAATTCATCTTGACTTTTAATACAGTATTAAGCATTATTAAGCAATAAGCATTTTTTTTAATCAAAGTGCCATTCCTAAAGTATTGAAAACTTAAGACAACTCCTGCGAAAGTTTGCGAATCATTAAGTTATATTAACTTGAAGTGTGCGTCTGAGTGTTTAATTTAAATCTTGCAAGTCAATTTTCACCACTTTTAATTACCCGATCGAGCTGAAACTTTGAATACATGTGTAGTTTCAATGACAATACAATATTATAATTTAAAAAGAAATAATAATATAAGTAATATAAGTAATATAAGTAATATAAGTAATATAAGAAATGATCATTTGTTCAAAAGTGCCTCATGCTTGTTGGAATGTGCCCCATGCAGGTGTACATTTGAACAAAAAAAAACATATTTGAAAGTAAACAAAAAAATGGGTGTTCATTTAATTGAATATTGTTTGTATCAATTTTTTTATACATAAAATAAATGTATTTTTTTTATTATAAACAGTGTTATTTTTTAGAACTTATCTATAGTAGTGAAAATAATACTTTATTGAAAATTGTTAAAATCTGCTCCCCCTCTCCCCTATTTTATATACATAGTAACGAACTTATATATATAGTAGCAAACGTAACGAGGGCAACGGGGGCGATCAGGAAAACTCCCACCACTAATTTTAAAAAGTTATTTTTGTCTTAACAAATACAAGTGATTACTTAGGACAAAAAAAACCCTTTAAAATTAGTGGTTTAAGTACGCCTGATTGCCAGTATACGCCTGATCACGTGACGTCGGCGTCTATGGTTATAGAACCATAGTTTCTCATTTTTAAGAATTATTATTTCGGAATAGAAATATTAGCTTTATTAATGATAGGAATTAGCGAGTACAGGACGAAAATTGCAGTTTGGAGAAAGTGTTCTCAAATATTAGAAGTTTTGATACAGACTCTCAGAAATATTCCGATTGTGCACCCTGACTTTTAGGCAAAAAGTTTTCGAAAAACAGAGTTGCATAGTGTCCAGATAAATATTATAGGGTTCTCCGGAAAGTTCCTGCAGATTGTGGAAAATCAATTCGTACCGGAAAATTCTATCATTTAATTACTAGACGTTGATTACGATATCTAACGTCTAACAATTACCGGGCAGAATTTTCCGGTACGAATTTATTTTACCAACCGGCACGATCATTCAGGACAACACAATACATTAACACTTAAAAGGCTAGAAATTTATAAATATATTTCACACCGGAATTTTTGTTTAATTCAATTGAACTTAAAAATTTAATTCAATTCTGCTTTGTAATAACACATTTAACTTTGTGACAAAAATTTTGGTTCGAATCGTAATACATTAGTTCGCAACGGTGAAAGTGACAGCTATGGCCGTTCTAGTGTTAAAAGATTTACAAACTAAAATGGATCATTCAGTTTATATTTCAAACTTTATACTGTAAATATTTTACGTACCATTCCAAAGTCTTAACATTCTGAAGGAAAAAACTTTCATCAAGTTTGACAAGCAACATGATAGATTAATTACACGCATCCTTTAAGATTGCGTTTTTTCGTCTTTGCCTTAATTAAGACCACAACTAAATAAATATTAAAAGGCTTTCGTTTTAAAAAGAAAACTTTTTGTAAATAAACTTTCATTTTCAGACGCATGAAGTTTTAGCATTAAACCTAGGTCAATTTTTTCAGGAAGTTTAAAGCTTCGTAAAATTTTTGAATTAACCCTTCTTTGCATGAGTTTTTCTTTTACAATTGTTTTTTTATACATATATTAAATATTAGACAGCAGAAATTTTAAGATACATTTTTAACATTGTTCAGCAACATAGTTCTAGATTATTACAGTTCTAGAAATTTACTAGATTAATATTTCTATATAAATATAGTGGTGGCGAAGAAGTTGATTTTTTTATTAAAAGTTAAATAAACAGCGATGGAAATTTCCATCACAATGCAAAGAAGGTTAAAGTGAATTGAATATATAAAAATGCTTAAAAATAAAAAACTTCACGCTAAAGTTTCACATCACTATAAACATCTTTTAATGTAGCATCCTTTTCGAAGCAAAAATTTACTAAACCACGTTCGTAATACAAAAAAGTCTTTCCGGCCTGTACCGGGAGGAAAAGGTAGCTTTCCTATATCTTCGTTTTAAAATTTTAGCTAATGTTACACGAAAACAGCAACTTAAAATGCAAATAAAACGTTTTCAAAAGATTCGTTAATACTGAATTTGAATAAGAAATTCGCCAAATTATTGAGCAATAGCCAAATTGGCTTCATTTATGAAGACTTATTTCGTCGCCAAATTTGGCGATATTTAGCCAAATGTCGCCAAGTTTGGCGAGAATTTGGCACTAACGGATATGAATATATAGTTTTATGCGTTTGATTGGGAAAATTATTACAACAATGAAAATTTTTGTAATGTGCTGTCTTGTTTCAAAATGTCAGCCACCCTAGAATTTCAAACTGCTCTATCTCAGCCGTTTTTTAAGATAGAGGTAAAACAAAAAATGCTCTGGAATCTTCGTTTCAAGGCCTAACAATGAATTGAAAAATAAATTTGAATTTTTAACTTTTTTGTATATTTATTTTAGTTTTAAATTTTTAATTGGCCGCCATCTTGAAACAAAATGGCGGACCAAGCTGTCCAACGAACTCGGTCGAGACATTGGTGAGTTTAATACACACAATTAGTTTAATCAAAATTGATTTATAAATACGAGCGTTATCGTATGACATAGGTCAGATATATATATATATCAACATTTGAACGGAGGGTGGTTTTGGGGTTTGGGGGTCATGATCGGTGAAAATATATCGAAATTTTCCGGAAATGCTTTCCTCCGAACGGCTGCAATAGGTAGCTTTATACTTTTTTGTATTGAAAGCTACCTAAAAATATACATAAATGGTTTTCAGAGTTTGCCATTAGATATGAATACTTTAATTAATAAATTCCCATTTGTTTTCTGTAGGTTGCGTGCACAGTTTTTTAACAGAATTTTCGGCCATATTTAATCTCAGAAATTTATTACAAATTCTGTCATTAAGCGCAGTGACTGCGAATTCTGGTACTTAAATATTAAATAGAAATTTTCCACGATGAAAACTAGTGCTAGGCTCCCTGGGACAAAAAGTGTATGCCTCTCGGGATTTCTGTTTTGTAGGGCTACCAAATTATCCGCCTATCGAATACCAGTATATTCTAAGAAAATTTTTCGTGATAGGATTCTACAACATTTGCAGTAGAAATAACCTTCATGCAAAGCGTAGATTAACTTACAAGTTATGATACTTACGGCAAAATCTGTAACGGCAGCAATGTTAGCGTCACTTAGTGATAAGGGGGGAAAAATTAGAAGCTTCCGAAATTTACTTATGCTTATGAAATCTGTTGATGCTCTATGATTTTAATATCTATGCCTTCTCTTCGACACAGACGATTCTCTCCAAACTGACCATTACGTCGTGGTTTACGTTGTTTCAAACAACTTATGTCTTTTATTATTCTTGAAGCAACATTTATTTTCAAAATTTTTTTTGTATTTTTAAACGTTAAAATATCTCAGGCCGAACCTTGTCTGTATACAAATCGGAATTTCAAAGCTTTCGTTTTTCGCTTTTTCTACAAATTTGAAAATGTAAACATGTCGCATTTAAAAAATGAAAGATCATAACAAGATAGACGTTTAAAAGCAGAAATATTCCGTGTTTGAAAAGTTTCTTCCCCATTGACACTACAGGCGCGCTATCGTCATCGCGTTACCATTACGCTCTATGATAGTGTCCTGTCTTGTATGTTAATCTTTGCCTTCAGGTAGGTTTCCGCAAAAGTTTCATTAAAAATCTAAAAATAAACGTTTCCTCAGAAAATACTGGTGTAGAAAAAACACTTTTTTTTTTAGTTTTTAGAGCAATTTAAAATAAAGTTTATTTGCAGTATACCAATAAAGTCTCATTTTGGCCTAAGTGGGAAATGAACACATGTTATAATACAGATATATTTTTTTTTTTGTTTAAGATAATTCTCACTTTTTTGGTAAAGTATTTTGTATGTGAGAAACAATTGCAGGAAATGAAAAGTTTTCCATGTAGTAGCACAATTTCCAGCATATAATCAGCGGATCGTATAGATCATATTAACGTATTTCGTACAAGAAATTTTAATAATTAAAATAATACTTATTTCTAATTGTTACATATTAAGCAACAGTTTTTATAAAAATTTCCGCTTCAAACAGATTTACTTTATATACTCACGTATACGTCGACCCCCGAATTCGAGAGGAAAAATTTTTGAATATCAGTATTTCCTAATGGGTTGCTTCGTTTTATTTAATCGGTACATGTATTATATTCTTCTTGGAATAATAAAGCCCAGATAATTACTATTAAATTCAACCTGTTTTCATTTTCTATTTTGGGTACGCAAAGCGTCATCTATTGGCAATATATTGAAAAAAAATTAAATTCATGTGTACAAAATTATTGAGATCACTTGTAGATATTTCATTTATTTTATGAACATAAAAATATTTTATCTAACTTGTTACACTGTGTTTTTTTAATTTTGGTGAATTTTGAAAACAAATATTTAAAATAGTATTTGATGTTTCATGTAATTTTATTTCAAGTTGCATTTTGTATAATAAATATTAAATTAAAATTAGGTAGTAGAGATTGGGTACGTATATGTACTCATCTTTAACTAACACTATTTCTGAATAGTAATCTTCGCCTTATTTAATCGTAGTATTCAGTCATTAAATAACGCAAAGATTAGTATTCGTAAATCATGGTACTCAGTTGTAAGATCCGATATGCACCCTGTACAGATTACGAGTGATTTTTTAGAACTAGATTTCTGACTTCTTACGAATAAATCGTCATTAACCCATTTCATTTGCTTGCAGGATTCGTTCCACTAATTTCGAAAAGCAATATATACATATATTTTATTTAATTACAAGATGTTCCGATTAAATAAGTATAAGATTGCTTTTTAAAAACATAAAAAAACATCTTATTCAAAAATTGAAACAGTACGGATCTTGTTTTTGAACCTATACATAGAATGTAACAGTAACAACAAATCATTTTCTACTTATACTGTATGTATCTCTCCACTTTTATATTTAGTTTTTGTTTTCTTCACAATGTCTCACTACTAGATTTACTTTTGTTACAGCACATAGAATACATAGTGCGGAAAACAGTTACCAAATAGTACTAAAAAATTGAATCCGATAAATGTAGAACGATACTGAAAAGATAACGGGTCGATCAGAGCGACATTTTCTAGCAGTGGCGTAGACAGAGTGGAGGTCCAGATGATTTGGATACCACTAATTTTATAAAAATATTTTTGGCTTAGATAATCGGAGAATTTTCTGCGATATTGGAGGCGAAGAAACTTTATAATATTACTGGTTTCCAGAGCATTTGAACCCCCCCCCCCTCTGACTACGCCACTGTCTGCTAGCTCTTTTCAACGCAAACATTGTATAAGAATCGAACTGAGATAACGTTTCAGCTGGTGGTAAATATTTCAAATAATTAAATTATACCCTATTTTCTATGACTTCGATCGTGATTTTCATAAGCTTTGAAAATATGAATCATATTGAACATGGCGAAAAACGTGATACGCATTCTTTTGTGCCTAGTTGCAGTACTCGATACAAGACAGCAAACTAGAAACTATCCCTATTTAGCATACCAAAAGATGAATCTCTGCTAGAAGAGTGGAAAAGATTAATTCCTTGATATGATAAATAACTAACTTCAAAATCAGTTACATCTGAAATATACACTTACAAGGAGATTTTATTAACAAAAATTATGTTCATGTATTCAATAGGGAAACGGTTACTTTTGCTAGAGGTAATTCTATTTTAAAAGCAGATGTCGCTGCGATCGCCCTATTATTGTATCGCATCGTTGCACGTTTATCGGCTACAATTTTTTAGCACTCTTTAAAGCATTACCGGTTTGGCTTTTTTTAACCCTTTCCGGCACAGACAAAGTCTGTTCGTAAAATGAGAAATTGGTGACTGACACCGCAATTTACAAACGACTTTTTTTAGAAAATATGAACTCATTATTTTAAGCTTTCGTTATAGAAACAAAATTTTATTAAAATATTCTTTGTGGCGAATGCAAGTTTGGAATTAAAATTAGGTGTGCCCGGAGTGGGACCTCTATACCGGAAAGGGTTAAATTCCGAAATTTTGCATTCATATCAGAAATTCCCTGTAATGTTCTTTTGGTTTCTTAATGGCAGATATTTCGTGATTTTTTTAAAATAAAAATTCTTGTTTCAGAATTTTCGGTTTGATTTCGAAAATTTTGAATTAAAAAACGGTAAAACCGTTTTCCACACTGTGTATTATAGGTGATGTAGTTTTGTCACATGAACTTTCACCTCATTTGTATGGGCTGTTTCCCGCAAGTAAAAAAAAAAAAAAAAAAAAAAAAAAAATTCTACAATAAAATCCAGATATGTTATCAGACATTAATAATGGATGATGAAGGAAAATGTTGTTTATTTAAATTGCAAAGATTTTCAAAAAAATAATTCTCTTAGTAAATGGAGTAAGAAGCATGACACTCGTTTTACTAAAGTAAATGTTTAAGAGGACAGGTAAGAATATTAATAACAACAATTGGAACATAATAATTGTAATACAAACTTTCTGAATCGTCTAGAAGGCCAATGGAATTAAATAACTTCTATATATTTTATAACTCCCCTCAAGCAATAAATAGCAAATGCCCGTTTTTAAAGGTACAAATGCAACATGCAAAGGTACAAATGCAACATACAAAGGTACAAATGCTGCCTACATTTACGAACCTACGATTTTACATTCTAAAATATTCAAAAGCTTTAATTACATTTTTGCCACCATGTTATTGGAAACTACAATCAGAGTTGCTAATTTTTACGTTTTATTGTCACCACTAAATTTTAAAATACATACACAAAATTTGGGGATTGTTAAGGTAAAAAATTATTCCATAAAAATTGTGGTTTAAAAAAAAAGCATAACATTTCAGAGCTATGTTAAAATACTTATTTTTGCTTTTTTGTGAAAATGATGACGATGCTTTTCTGTTTTTCTTGAGTTGCTGTTTTGTTGCTGATAGTTTATGTTTCTATAACAATGACTAAATCAAAATTACGTTAAAGATGACAAAAAATTGTTTTATAAAAGTAGCATTGAAAATAAGCTACTTTTTTTAAACATATTTTTAGATGCAATATGTTTCAATCTAAAAATTTAAAAGAAATTGATAAACACTAGGTTATTTCAAACTAAATATACAGGAAGAAACATAAATATCAAAATGAATAGTTAAGAAAAAATGAAATAAAAACATAAATATAAAACATAAAATATAATGAAAAAATCTATATTTGTTCAAGACGCCAAAACAGATTTTCAATTTAAGGAAAGAAAGAAATATGTTGAATCATATTTACGCTGGATTGAGTTTACTGTAATACATAATGATGATCTATATCTAGATTCAATAAAAAAAACAGTAGATAAATAGGTTTTGCCTCGATGGATGTGCAATACAAATCAGTTTATTCCAAAAATATTCAAATAAAATGGTTCTTTATATTGCATTATTAAGAAAGAATAATAAAAAAAAGTTTATATATTATACGATTAATTTTTTTGCAAAGCACAATTATATCGAAAACGTTATTAAAAAAAAATACATTTTAACAAACATAGTCTATATAGCTAGTTGAAAAAATACATCGAAACCTATAATAAAGAGATTTAAATTTGCTTAAAAATTGGGCAATTTGAAGAAATCTTATTATCATGTTTATAATGAATTTTAAAGCACTTTTAACCAGAAATTGTTTTAATATAACTAACGAATGTAAAAATTACTTCTTTTGATATTAGATCGGACCATCGGACCAGCAATCGCTACGATTTTTGGACACCAATAATTCTAAAAAGAAATCTTCGAATTATTTAATCACAGTTTTGTCGGATTAAATGAGGAGTACATTTTTTTTTTTTTTTTTTTTGCGGAATTATTGGTGGTCAAAATCCGTACCAGTTAACAGTAGATTCAAAAACATTAAATGAAAATGATTTCTGATTCGTTTTACTTAGAAAATAATTAATAAAGAATTAAATGATTAATAATTAATTAATTAAATAATTAATAAAATAAATAAATAATTAATAATTAATAATTTTAGAAATTAATTTGAGGATTATAAATTAATTGTGTTTTTTCTAAGATTACATTTTTTGTTGCAAAGTGCATTACAAATTAAGATGCGATATTTTGAAATAGAAAATGTGCTTATAAAAACATGCGAAAGACTATTCAGCACAATTTTCCATGTTTATTAGAGGGACGGTGGAAATAAAAAAAATATTTTGATAACTAATGTTATTCAAACAAGAAATTCTTCTTACAAATGTTATAGTTAAGTTTTTCAAAAGTATTTTAAAAAATACTTTTCAGGCAACACACTGGGCTTATCTATCTACATTATAAAGGAAAAACATATCCGTGAGTAACGCTGACGTCATATCGACGTTTGGCAAGGATCTGAACAAAAATCTTTTTTTGCCATTTTCTAACTATACAAATGAAGTTTCGATTTTTTAAAAATCTTTATTTAGGGTGTTTCCTTTCATTCTCCAGGATTTAACGAATATATTTATGCTTTAAATTCCAGAAAGTAAAACAAAAATGCTATTAGTTTAAAATTCCAACAATAGATTAAAAAAAATAAGAATAAAATTCCACATTTTTGTAATAGATTATATTTTTATACTAGTTTCTTATCCATTCAAATTAAATTTTGATTGAAAATCGCACTCTTGAGACTGTTTTTTTTTAATCGAAACTTTTTGTGAGCGTTAAACTGTTTGTGAGAGTGAATCAACTTATTAATATGCATATCAGAATAAATAGTTATAGCACGAAACGAACAATAAAACTTTCTATTTGCAGCAGGTATATGTATTGAAAATAGAATGGTAATGTGAAAAATTCACAAAATTTAGCAATAAAATTTACCAGATATTTATTTTAATTAATTATACACATATTTGACAACTGACAATGAAAAATATACTTGTTTTGTTCTGTTAAAAACTTTATTTATTTTATTTTATTTTTATAATGGCCTGGAATTAATAATAACACTATTATGTATTCGATGAAGTTTTATTAACCTTCTTACCGCCGTGAACTGATATATCCGTTCACTATGCTGTAGGTTTCACTGCAGTAGAAGCATTTATAAATTAATATAAAAATTATATTAAACTAGATGACATGCCCAGCTTTGCCCGGGCATGTCAATTAGGTATATTAATTAGGTATATATCAATTAGGTATGTCAATTAGGTCATTAGCAATTAAGTATAATAACCTTAAAAATACCTAAAATCAATGTTGAATGACTTTATATATTTAAATGAAAATCTATTCAAACGAACTGAAGGACTGTCGTTATAGTTATTGCCAATTTAATATCGATTTAATTTCTGACGTTTTGATATACTAAACTTTAAATTCTGACCAAAGTTTTTGAAAAAACCTAAATAATATAAAGCGCTCCCCCACCTTTCCTCTTTTAAACTCAAAATAATATACAGTTTAGGCCAATTTAATAATCACTTTCGAAAAAATTTTCAAAAAATCATTCAAATTATTATATTGCAATTAAATTAAATAACGCACTCGTCGCATTATAATTCACTTTTGTATTTTAACAGAATAGTACGGATACTATAATTTGTGACTCGTGCCATAGCTAGTATACGTCAGGACACATGGCCGTTATCATTATCTTTTTACGCGTGAAGATTTCGCTATCGTACTCCATTGTGAAATTTAGTAGTTTTTGAAATTCAATATTTGAAGAACGACATAATCATTATATTTGAAATGTATATCAAGAAAAATAAAATTGTTTACCTTTCTAACGCAGTTTGTTTAACAATTTTCTGAGAAACATTTTTCGAGCTATTAGTTTTTTCAGCAACTTCAAATGTTTCATTTTCCGAGATTAATCTGTGGCAACGAATATCGATAATCCCAGTCGTCATCAACGCATAGCTTTTTATAAAAGAGGATTATACTAAATTAATATATTTCTACAGATATAATGCAGTTTTAAAACATGGATTAATGTTTAATATTCTCAAAGATTATATAATTATATGTAATTAAGTTTTTTATATCAAATTTGAAAAATCTTGCTTTTTTTGGCATTTAGAAAAATTTACAAAGAAAACAACATTACAATTTTGCCCTTTTGCTCAGCGGTCAGGAGGTTTGTTATCCACATCAATTATTCAAGATATGAATTAAGTATCAAGGATGGCGCATGGTGGGTTGATGTCTTTCCTGGACCTGATTACCGTCGGGTCAAACTTACACAAATAAATTTGAATACACATTTTCCCCTTATTCAGGCAGATAAGGTAATAATAAGATAACAAATAAGGTAAATTTTTCTGTTCGTTTTTACAGGTGCAATTTTATCCGGTATTTATAAAACCCGGTGAGTTTCTTTAAAAATGTACGCATCATTGTTATATGTGAATATATGTGCAAATTTTGATTATATAAACTATTGTGTTGCGGGAAAGGTTATAAAGCATAAATACCAACTTTTGGGCTCTTTGTTACCACTATTTAAGAGTAGATACGCTTTCCTTATTTAATAGTAGAATTTCTTTTATTAATAAGACGGAAATTACTATATGGAAACATTGGTAATTAAAACGCGTAAAATTTGGATACTATAAGTGTCACAACATTTCTGACTACCCAATAGATTATGGATTTGAACATATTCTTATCGACTGTTCTAATTAATGTCCGAACGAAACTTTCGGTCAGAGTTTCGGCAATGATTTTGGTTATGTTAGAAAAATTCCCAAACTTTCGACTCATAATAACACTACAATTGTGGCTAGTAGAGACGGACATATTGAAGAAATCATGAAATGTTTATAGAAGAAAACGATTTCTTTTCATTCTTGATAGTAATAAGAATCACTATATATATATATATATGTACAGTGGAACTTCCCTTTAACGAAGTCCCTATTTAACGAAGTTTTCTACTTAACGAAATTTTCTGCAGAACTTTGACTTTGAACACCATTAGCATGTAAATTAATCTCCATATTACGAAAAATATAGTCTATATAACGAAGTTTATTCCACTTTTGTACGTGTACATAATTCAAACTAAGCGATTGCAGTTCGAAGGATATGCAAATTTATTTCAGCGGATTCGATTGTATGAAAATGAACACATTTAAATAATTTCCATTCTGCTTGGTGCTAAATAAAACAATTTTTTTTCACACTAAGGAAAACACTTGTTATCACTATTCTCCCATTCTGAGACTCCAGCGCTGACAGTTGGGGGAAGTCAAAATCCCATTTTTACCTTCAATGATATAGAAGATGAGGTGTCGCAATTGCGTTAGATGCATTGAAACAAAAAATATCTATTAGAGTCGGACAGGTACCATTCTGACCTTCCATTGCTGATAGACAATTGCTTTGTACATCCAAAAGAACGTGCTTCAAAATACAAATCGAAGAACATCAAAGTTATTTTTGTTCCTGCCAATACAGCTAAACTTCAATCATTAGTCTAAGGAAAAATAAAAAATCTTGCATTATCGAATACATTATCGAAAAAGACAGAAAAAATCCGATGTAGTGAAAACATTAGTTTGAGATTCTGTGTATCAGAGCTGATGAAAGCTTGGGAATGTGACATGATTTTATCGACCATACACAACTGTTTTGTAAAAGACGGCTTCATAATTAAAACTGAATCAAATGCTTCTGAATCCAATACCTGTTTGTCATATCTCAAGAAAAAATTTCATGAATTTAAGTTGATTTCTATTTAACGAATTTTCTTCATAACGAAGTTTTTAAGTGTAACGATGAGACTTCGTTAAATGGAAGTTCCACTGTATATATATAATATATTCAAAATATTTCACTTACTAATGTACTAGAAAAATTAATTAAGTTAGTAAATTGAAACAATTTCACAGTCATATGAGAAAGGTTTAGCATTTAGAAAGTAATAAAATTTAAAAAAAATGCATCACTAATAAAAATTCATCTGCAACCAATTGGCAAGCATAGCATTGTACAATGCAATGCAAACTGTTAAAAAATCATACACTGTATGTATATATAAATCTATATCTATAAATATATTGGCACATATTACTTCATTTATTTAACAATTTCTTGCTGACTTTATATTTTTTTTTATTCTAGCAGTTAATTGTTTGGTTGTAGGTATATCGGGTGTGGTGCTGATATTAGGATATCATAGCAGCCAACTTTTATGCTTTTATTTACCAATATTTTTGAAAAGTAGAATTTGCTTCATTTTATTTCGGAAAATCAACGATTAAATAAGGCATATTTTTCTTTACTGAAATAGTGATAAGTATTATCTTCTAATAAAAGGAAGGTTCAACTGTAAATTTTTGCGTTAATGCAATAAAAATGACAATACGATTTTAAAAGTACACGTTTACAACCATTTCCTGTCAATAAGAAGCTATTTTAAAAGTATTTTCTCCTTATAAAATTGTTGGGAAAGACACAGGTGAAAATAATTTATTTTCCAAATGGCAAAATATTTCAAATACAGAAAGCGGTTTCCGATAAAAAAAACTGAGCACAAAAATGCTACAAAACACCCATGTATTTTAGTTATTTTTATTAAAATTGATTTTTTATGAGCAATTTCTCGTCTCTTTTCAAAGTAGCAGGA
The DNA here is from genome assembly GCA_963931845.1 of Maratus michaelseni. Classification (NCBI taxonomy): domain Eukaryota; kingdom Metazoa; phylum Arthropoda; class Arachnida; order Araneae; family Salticidae; genus Maratus; species Maratus michaelseni. The sequence continues at coordinate 268,980,233 of OZ007595.1, forward strand.
ACTTTTGAAGTTATTTTCACACAACATTTTCAAAAAGGAAAGAAAAATAAATAATACACTTGCTACAGCTTGAAGCTGAATTCCCTTTTTTTTTTATGCCTATCCTTTGTTAAAAATGTATTTTAACGTTCGTGTTTTTAAAATTATAGAAAAATATTTATTCTGTAAAATATGAACCATATTCTACTAGAATGAACTCTAAAGAGACAAAAGTATTTGAAGAAACACTTTATATAATATAATATAAATTAAACATTGTCAAAATAAAACATAAATAATAAACCGCATACGAAAAAAAAACGATAAAACAGAATCTTTATTGCTAATAATTAAACTGAAAAGGTATGCGAATTATTATTATTATTTACGAAATAAAATATTAATTAAAATCTTTTTTAAGAAATGTCAAGAAACAAAACTAAACGAAGCAACTAATCTATATAGTAATATGGTGATTAAATGTTATTTGGGAAAGTTCAACTAAAAATGTATAAATATAATATGTGTTATATCTATAAAAAAGTTAATAAAAAGTTATCAAAACAAATGTTTCTATTAGTACTTCATGTTACAAGTGTATTTGAAAATTTATGAAATTTAAATAAATGTATATATGTAATAATAATTTTTTTTCTTCTTTTCGCCATTTTCTTAGTCCTTATTCCAAATTATCACCATTCTATTAAATTACTAAATATTATTTATTTTATTTATTTTAGTATTTCTCTGTCTTTTATTAATATCTTAAATCCCCTTTGTGGTTTAATTCCATATCTTAGTCAAAATATTCTTTAAATCCCTATAAAATTATTCTAAATTGCAAAAACTTCCTAAAAAGCATTTGATTAATTTCCTTTTATTGAGACATTGAAATTTATTCTTTCAGAATATTTTTTCGTCACATTCTTTTTATTTTTTATTATTTTCAGATATCGTTCGATGTCCCGTCATCCTCTACTTTCGCGCGCTGACTTTTAGCTTCAAATTTTGTCCGACTACAGTAATAAGTTCTTACATTTACGTCATGCTAACCCTCACTTAACCTAGTTTCCTAGCCATTGACGTTTGAGTATTATCCATCGCTCTCCTCATGGCCACACCCTTTTTACAAGCTATTGGATGGTCGTGTTCGCGCGTTCGTAATCATACACAATTTTTTTTAGTATAAAACATACTGCATGGGAACGGACTGTCAGAATTTTTGTTCTAAATTGGTTGTTAAATAAATACGCGGCTCCAGTGACCCCAGCCTCACTCAACATTGCATCAACTCATAGTATATAGTGTATCTGTTTAAGTGCATCGTATCTCTTCAATGTCTGGTATCTCTTCGATGGTTAGCATCGTTTTTTTTTTATGACAACTTGTTACTCAGCATCATGTAACTCACAGGATTGCTTGTATTTTACACAACCATGTGAACTTCAAGCCTCTAGTGAGTCTCTTTAATATGACTAATGTACTCATAATGACTTCTCTCATAATAAAAACATTGATTTTCCTGCAACAAGTATCTTATTCTTGAACTACTGCTCTGGTGTATTTACTCTGGTGTATCGAGTTATTCTGTGGAATTAATTACATTGGGACGAATGTTTACTAACTGGAGCTTTAAAAAAATTACAGTGCAACTTCAACATCACGAAAAAACTGGTCGTATACCGGTCACCACTAACAACCTTCCATCCGTGCCTGACTTTCAACGAATCAATTTCAATGCTTTTAAGGATATGAGGACTGCGTACTTTCCATATCATCAATAATGTCTACACCATAATAAAGAAACCGATAGTCACTAATGCCATTCATTCGTACCTGAACTACATCGTAATATATATATATGTGACGATCCCCGCTACAAACATCAGATAGCTATTTCAGATCGATGTTTACGCAGTCGCATTCCAAATTTTAGTTGTTCTGACCGATAGTCATTGAATTTTTTCAGAAAATAAAAGAAAAATGAAATCATTGAAGAAATATTTATTATTCCTTCATAACACTATAATTCTGAACAGTGTCCACTTCACTAGACATCATATAAATATTTTAGTAATTGACATTTAATAAGATGTTACGACGCATATTCAAAATAATTCGTACAATCTCTCTTACAGGCAACAGCATATTATTTAAACAAGACAATATCACAGAATTTCTACCTGCAGAACTCAAGTTTCATGTTTTATACCAACGTGTGCAAAGCTAATAACGGCATTGCAGTACTACTAACCAACCAATGAGAGAGCTAGGATGCGTTGGAACACTTAACTGAAAGAAACAGAATTTTGAGGTAAAAGGACACTGGCAGAGAAACCGACTATATGAGTAAAATAAGAATGTCTGCGAAATAAATCATTTAAAAACAAATTTTACGACCTTTTTTTTAAAATTATAATTTAGTTGTATTAATAATGTTTAATCAAACTGATTTCATAAAACTCGAAATATCGGAAAACAGAAAAATAATACAGTTTCAAATCAGAAACTATTTGTTTTTATTCAGATATTAAGAGTTAATACCGATAATTTCGAAAGAAGAATTTTACTTTAAACTAGCTAACCCGCCCGGCGTTTCATGGGCCAAAAATATTAATCTGTTCTATACGAAACTTAAACCAAACCCCGTCGTAATCGGGTACATAGAACCAGAACCAGATATACTCCTATAGTTCCACTTTCCACCGCCAGGGGGTGCAGTCTGTTCTGGAAGAGGCCTTTTCAGAACACTTGACCCAACAAAATTTCCTAGTAGAATTGAAATTTAACTACGGGTAAACATTGTCAAAATAGTGGAAATCGCGAAAGTGGGTTACGTAATCGATCGGTTTCTAAAGGGTTAATGTAGATATTTTTTAAAACCCAACCGTGCATTTTGAAGAAAATGAACGTGTCTATGATCTGGAGTCTACTGTTTGTCCGTACTTGCATTTCCCGAGTTGATGCCGATTTTTAAATCTAGACCAAAAAAAGGAAATTCGCGTGACTGAGTTTTGGAAAGGATTATTTTTCGAAGGGTTAAAATTAATTTTTTTCAAAACGGATACCAGATTTTAAAAAACAAAGGGATATAGATTAGGCACGGTATTTTTAGTTTTTCGTATCTTGTTTATAAACGCCAATTCGGATTTTTAAAGATAGGATAAATAGTTAAAAAAGCGAAAGTGACTTACGGTTAAAAAAGTTTTCGAAAGGGTTAACGTGATTTATTTTTTAAACTAAACGTTTCTACCTAAACCCGATAGAACGTAGATGTCTTTAGGTGTGTTTGCTTTTTGTTTGGTTATTTTAGAAAGCCGATGCCAGATTTAATATATAGCAGAAAATCGGAATTCGAAAAAGAGGGTCCTGCGCACGAATTTCTTTTGAAGGATTAATATTCGTATTTTTCAGAAACAAATACAGATGTCGAAAAAGGAATAAATGTAGATATTGTCTGGTATTTTTAGTTTTCCGTACCTGTCTCTGAATCGCCGATGCAAATTTTTAAAAATTGCCAAAATCGCAAAAATCGCAAAACAGCATACAGAAAATATACTTTTTTGAAGGGTTAATTTTTGCATTTTTTAAAACCACAGATGTGGCTTTAAAAAGGACAAAGACAGTTCTTTAATTTGGTGACCTTCGTTTTTCCGTATCTTTTGTATTACGGTAGATGCAAGGCTCGGAAAACGGGAGAAAATAAAAAACATGAATTCGATGCTTTTTGATTATGTTTTTGAAAGGGTTAAATGTAAATTTTTTTCAAACCAACCAGATCGTTTGAGACGTAAAAGTATGTTCTTTTAGAAAATGTAGACAGTTTTTCCGTATTTTTAGCCGTTTGTCCATAGCGAATTTAGAAATACTTAAAAAAAAAACGGAATGTCTTCTGCTTTCTTTCTTCTGTTCCGGAAGATACGGAAATTGGTTTCTGCACATGTGCCAGCTTGCTTCAGAATAATGACTTTTTTATTTGTGATCTTTGATCAGTTTTTAATCGATAACTACTTTAATTTTCAAAATATTAAAATTCTGACGTAAAGGTGCACCAGGAGAGGGTTTGGACTACCTAAATCTAAATTTGCAGCCTTCTAGGTGGGCTAGATTTTCCTAGCCATCGCCAACAGACACACACACAGACACACACACAGAGCGAAACATTCTTTTATTAGTATAGATAATCACGAAATGTCTGGCTTTATATAATAAAAATTACTATTTGAAATTTCTGATTGTCTTTAAATAATCACGAAATCTCTTGCTTAATAAAATAAAAATTGCTATTTGGAATTTCTGAATGAAAAAGACAGCCAAACTGACAATCCTGCTTGAGAATAGAGACAACATGTCTTTATAAAAAAGTGCAAAGGGAATCTCCATACATATCAACTAACCAGTTTTGCCATTCTGCTACAATTTTTTTTTTTCAGATAACTTGATTGCCACCACTTTTTTGAAGTAGTGATATTTGCCTTATTTAATGAAATTTTAAAATATTTCAAAATAAGTCGAGCTATAGTAATTAAACATATGGTAGCAATCAAGAAAACTGAATAAAAAAAAATAGTGAACTAGCAACGCTGCAGTTAACGCCTATAAATATTTTGTCAAAATGCAAGTAGCATTACATTAACATTCTTTAAATTTGAAATTCTTAATTGGAATTATTTGCATTCATAGATTTAAATAAAGAAAGGGAAATGACTGGAGTAATTTATAAACTATGTTAATAGCACGTAATTAATCAGTCCTTTACACTTTTAAAATTATAGATAATTTAATGAGTAAAATATAAAATTCTTCTTCATCAATTTTCAATTAATTTGCTCTTAATTATTCAGAAGAATGATGGAATCTGCCATAAATTTATCAGATAAACTTATAAATGTACAAAATCACTATATCATATAATATTTGAAGTTTTCTCTTAATTGTACTTAATATTTTCTATTGCAAAAACATCTTGTACGATAAACATTAATTTTGTACAATACTTTCGATCGAAAAGATTACAGGGGAAATTCTACGAATTGTTTATGTAATGGGGATTTTAAACATTGCTTCAAGTTGGTCGGATTTTTTTATTTGATTGCCTGGATACTACCTTTTTTTTAAAAAATAGTATCATTCGCCTTTGGCATCACTATTTCAGATTAGAAATTTTCTATTTAATATTTCAGATATACAGTTCTCAATCACCTCGTTCAATCGTAGAATTTGAGAATTTTTCAGTAAATAAATAAGGCAAAAAAATCCTGTTAAAAAGTGTAGTAGGGTCGTACGCATCCTGTGATTTCTACCACAGCCCACTCAATACCATGCCTACGCGCTGACACGAAAATGGCGGCTTTCGCATTTGTAAGGTAACTTGATTTTGAATACCAGTATATTCCAGAGTATTTTTTGCCTTCTTTTTTCTGCTATTATAAAAGGCGAATGTCAGTATTTTCAAGAATATTATTCACGCTTTTTTCTACAATGAAATAAGGCGAAGAATGCTTTGAGAAAAAACTGGTATTAATATTCAAGGGTCATCTACGTCATCCGCCATTTTTGTGTCCGCTCATAAGTCTAGTATTCAGAAGGCTACCGTTCTACAGAAACAATGCTACTAATACTTTCTGATTAAGAAATGGAATTTTACAAAACAACAATTTTGAAATTTAATTACAAATATCTTAAAGACATAAAATTCAATTGTATTTTTTTTAAATTATTTTTAAGGATAACTACTGCTGAATAATTTAAATACATTGTAGAAGATTCTCATTTAACGTTAATCAAGTTGATGTTGCAAAAATATCAGAAGCACTAAAGCGTAATTCACATGAAGAAACATCATCTATACTTAAACATTTCACAATTCTATGGAAACATATAACAGCCAATAAGAACAAATAACTTCGTGTGCACTCGATTTTGTGATTTTTATTACAATGAACACCGGTTTGCTTGCCTTCTGACTAAAAAGCTAACTACTTTTATGTTCGAATTAACCCTACAGTGCATGAATTTTTCTTTTAGAATTGTGTTTTTTATACTTATAATAAGAATTCGACACCAGAAATTTTAAGATAGATTTTGAACTTTATTTAGTAGCATACTTATGTTACTTTTACAGGATTAACATTTTTATATCAATATAGTGGTTGCAAAGAACTTGATTGATTTATTAAAAGTTAAATAGAAAGTGTTGCCAATTGGCTACACTATGAACTGTAGGGTTAAATTATGTTTCACTCTTGGATTACGTAGTGTATCGGATTGCTTTTTAAATAGAGGTACTTGTTTGATTAACAAAGGATATATGTAGCAATTTTACCGTTCAATATATTTTCTCACCGTTTTACAAATCCTCGGTTCAACATTTCACCTTAATTGTAGTTCAATCAAATTTTTACCAAGTCATGGTTCAATATTTTTCTAATTAATAATAAAGGTTCACCCTATACAAGTGCATAGTTCACTCGGAATACCAAATATTAGAACAAGGTTTCACAGTCTTATGGTGGCACTTTTTTAAAACCTGCATTGGTGAAATTTGGAATTGAATTTTTAGTAGTGAGATGTAACTTGAGATGTTGTGTTACTTGAATTGTAATAAAATCAATTGTCTAATGTTACAAAAAAAAAAAAAAAAACTAGAACAATATGGATATTAAATAGCTCTCTGATAATGAAGAAACTAAATACAAATTAAGAAATTACTTACCTTTGTATTTATCGGTGATTATACAAAGTTAAATCACTGCAAAAAGAAAAATATACAAAATTATACCATTGTAAAAGTAAAAAGGAAAAGACAATTAAATATATATTTTTTAAATTTTTTACACATAATTTTATTTTCCAAAAGTAAAGTTGCCTTATTTTCTGTGAAAATTACTTTAACTGAAATTTCATTCTTGAAAGTTTTTTTAATAATTTACTGAAATCTAATATTGGTAAGATATGAATAATTCACAACAGTTTTTGTAAAATATAAATTTATAATTATCTAAATACTGCATACTTTGTTTAAAATACTGTTTTTTAATGATTCTACCGTTATTATTAACATACAAAAAAACAGTTAAAAAATGATGAAACAAAAGATATATATTTAACTTAATTCTCATTAAAGAACACTTTATCTATTTTCTGTAGGTGTAACTTTCGTATGATTTTTTCTCAAATGCAGTAGCAATCAATGTAGATTAAGTAATTTGAGAGATAATCTTAGTTGATAACTCCTTTTATTCATTTTAATTCCTTCATTTAATGCTATAATACTTTTCTTAATATGTTTAGAAAATTGTGATAATTATTTACTTTACCGCTTTCACCAGATATTTTTAACATCAACAAGCACATTTAACTCATTTAGTACCAAAGCACAGTCGCGATATTTTTTTACACACTGGAGATTTAAAAAAAAAAAAAATACAAAATGAGATGCCTTCTCTTTTGCAATGTTTAGATAATTGTTAAAGTGTAAGATATCTTGACAATGGCATGTTGGAAATTATATAAGTAACCTATATGCCCGAAAATCGTGTCCTTGATGTAAAAACATGTGACAGTTTGTAAACATATACTGTTAACATTCACACCCCAATAAAGCTGAACCCAATAAAGCCGGAATTATTTTTCTCTTTAAAATTAAAAAATTGCATGTCATACCAATTTCTTAAAGTAGCAACTTTTGTCTCCTTTCATTACGGAGTATCTGTCTTCAGAGAAAGAGAATATTTCTCTTAAAATATACTGGTATACAAACAATAAAATGGAGGACAGCTATCCCTGTATCATATGGTACCGATAGGCTTTAATGTGTTAACACATTGCTGATGGTTAACGCGTTTTCGCGTTAAACAAATTAAATCGAAATTTTCGCCTTATTCATGAAGATTTTCTCTCATAGTTTAAACAAAAATCGCTATTCGATTTTACTGGTGGAAGTTTGCCCCGGCGTTAATCAGGCCCTGATCTCATGTAAACAAACAGTGGCCGTCGTCTTCTGACTACATTCTCAGTTACTTATCTCGCAACCGGTAGACACTACACTATTTGCATCTGCATCTTTATTCATAGCCCCATGGAAATCTTTATTCATAGCCCCATGGAAACTCCGTCCGAAGTCGAACTAAACCCCGTAGCCAGTTGAGTTTTCTCCTTTCGGTTCTTCCCAAGTATTGGTTTTCTTTTTGGAAATTCATTTTGAAAAAAAAAAGTTCGAAAACACCTGATTACCAATTGGGCAAACTTCCACCAGTAAAAATGAATAGAAATTTCGCTCTTAACCACATAACAGTTTTGCCCCAGCGCAGTTCGGGCAAGAAGAGTTTGCTTGCTTCGTTACTAAAACCCTTTGGATATTACTAATTTTTAACTATAATCTTCGCTTTATTAATTGGCAGACATTTTTCAAAATTATAAAAGGCAAATATTTTAGTGCGGAAAAAGTGGTGTTTCGTCCCTGTTTTTTTCTTTATTGTGAAGAAATAAATTTTAATCCTTTGACTACCAGACTGGTCCAATGAATCCGACAGGTACATTCAAAATGAATATTAGAACCAGGATTAGTTTCATAAAATAAGTTAAATATGAACTTAAACCACACAGAACTAAAGTAAATAAGTTAAATAGTTTCAAATAAAAATTCTGGTGTAAATGTTTTATCAATGTTGAGTAAAATTTCCGAACGCTCTAGGGTTGAGGGGTTAGTCATAGCTGTAATTTTGAGTGGATCGGGCGTTTAAATAAGGCAAAAATTAAATGGTGGAAGTTTGCCATATTGGCAATTAGGCCCTGTCATTCGGATAGACGCGTGAAGGGCGTATGTAATAGATTCATTCAAACAGATGCGTCTTATGCTTAACGTTGGAGAATAGACTCACATGGACGGGATGGGCGTGTTTGTAAAGGCTTAAAGGTTAAAAGGCTAAAGTACTATAAGTGGGCATGTCACCAAGCTTGGTATCAAACATTAGCAATGTTGGCAACACTGTGGTAGTGGTTAGAGCCCGATTAACACTAGGGAAAACTTCCACTTCTTATGGGTATTTTTCGCCGCATTTAAAATGAGATTCTGCGTTTCAAGAAGACGAAATTTTCTATATGAAAATAGTGATGGCGATTTTCTCCTTCGTCAGTCGGGCCTTGATAGTGGTTTCAAATATAGCAAGAGTATGAGAACAGTTATCTATAAAGAAAATGTTTGCATATTTGCAGAATGTTTCGGTAAATATTTAAATTGATCAAATTAATTAATGTTATCAGTTTACAGCATCTGAAAAAAATAGACCTTCTTTTCTTGTTTCAAAAATTTTGTATTTTGCTTTTCATATCTCACAGTAAATTGAAAAATAACGTAATCAAATAACGTATTATTTATCATAACGTAAATATATTACAGAAATAACCACGAAAATACTTTGCGAATTTAAAAGAATATATATTTATTTTATTTGACAATTTTATTATGCAATCGTCTGAAAAAAAAAAAAAAAAAAAAACATGTTACAGCAATCAAATTAAATATGCGCCAAGATGATATCAATAATTACGCCAATGAGACTTTGTCCGATTTAAAATAATTATCGACATTATCGAACTGAATAATTTTTCAACGAAAATATCAAAGAAATGCCATGAATATTCTCATTTGTACACTCATTGGATATGTAGAATCGTAATAATAACGTTTAAAATTTTTACAAAGTCTTTATGTCGTTCATCCAGAACCAAATCATTTGATAATTATCAAAGAAACGTAACTTTAAAAATAGCTATATTTTACTCTTTTTTTCAGTAAGTCGGACTTGTGTCAAAAGAACCAAATTAAAATATGAATCAAACAGTTGGAATTAAATTCAGATGGATAAGTTCTTCCGACGTTCAAAAAATCATTAATCACCAAAAGAAAATTGCAATCAAGATTTCTCCAAAGTAAGTGATGTTCCAGTAAAATTAAACATCTTCAATAAATGAATGTCTAGTTTAAAACATGTCTTTTAATCATTTTTATATATTTTTTCCAATACTTCTAAAATATTTTTATCTTAAGCAAACTATTACTTGAATTTGTTGATAGAAAATAATTAACTGTTTCAAGAAATTTAATATCTATTTCATAATATATTTATGGAATAAAAATATCAGTTAATTAAAATTTAAATTGTAATTTTAGCAATGCAATAAAGTATTTATTATATTTTAATAAAATATAACTATTTTTATTATTAAACAGTTAATAAAGCATCGCAATATTTTATTTCTACTGCTGAATTTTTTTTTCGGTAGCTGAGGCATAGCCATACATATCGATTCACATTAAAAAACATTTTTTATTCATCAGCTTTTTTTAATTATTTAAATTTTATGAAATAATCTCTTATATTTAACAGTCAGCATAACAAAGAAACATTTTAGAAAACCTCAATCATTAGATCAAAAACATTCAATAACGTGTATACATGTAAACAACCAAAAATGTAATTAATTACTTTCGATATGTTTTACAGAACGAATCGTCAGTAATTAATATAAATAAACACTTTTTGTCTGAATAGAAGATATTTTCATTATCTAAGAAAAATTGCTCGAAGGGAAAGCAACTTAATTATTATAGAGCAGCCATCGTTGGTTTTGCAAGAATAAACAGGATTAGTTGAGATAAAAAATTGTTATATTTCAGCAACTAAATTTAATATTGAAAAGAATCTTTAACTAATAAATTTACGCAACAAATTTTGTTTAACAACATTGTACTATACAATTATGTAAGAAAATCATTTATTATCATTAAAATAAAATACATATTGGGGAATGTGGCTTAAAATGATGCTAACAGGCAAAATTATCCATATATGTTTTCTTCCAGACAAGTCGCGTTATCTACAGGGTAATACATAAACTAGTTGTGATAAGTGAAGAAGAAGCAGTGGCTGTATTCAAGCTATCCCCGATTACGCGTCTGAATAGAATTCTTTGAAAAATTGGGTTTTATAACATATGTTATAAGGTAAGCACTAACTTGCATATTTATTTAGATATACAGTCTTTGATGTACAGAAATATGACTTGGTGTACTTAACACTAGAACCGCGATGACGGATCCTTCTGACATGTACCAAATAAATAATTGTCGATTCGCACCAGAAATTTTTTAACAAATTAATGTAAATGAATAACTCACACAAAAAAAAATAAGTTGAAGAAATAAATTAAATACATTTAAGAAATAAAATCTGGTTAAAATATTTTTATGAAACTTGAGTAAAATTATCTTCGTTTCTACTGTTAATGGAGTATCTTTTTAGATGTGAATTACACTTATGTATTGTCATAATTACTTATATATCCTTTATTTTGAGGATAAAAACAATGTATAATCATTTTTAAATGAAGGATCATTTTGTCCTTATGTTAGGGTAAAATGATCTTTTGAACACTTTTTTTAAAAATCTGTTTTTTTCATTACATAATTCGGGTTTAAAAAATTATTAAAATATTTTTATAATGCAAAATATAGTGTAAAACATATTACCAAAGGGAAAAAGTTTTATTTAAACAGTTATGTTCTTTTACACAAGTTTTTCCTTAAGGGGATCATTTTAGGCTTAAAAATACTTTTAATAAACAAAATCGACAAATTTCGTGCACACAGTAACAGTGGCATTCCCAAGGTCTGTAATGATATACACAAACTATTTTCGCATAAAATTTGAAATTGTACTTCATAAACAAATATCATCTAAAATCTCAAACATGCCTAATACTTCGTGATATTTGTTTATGAAGTATATATTTCAAATTTTTGGCGAAAATAGTTTATTTATCATTACAGTCCTTGAAATGGGCTCATTATTCTGTGTACGAAACTAGTCGGTTTTGTTTACTAAAGGGTTTTCTTTTTTTAAGTCTTCATGTTTACTCTAATCACTTTAGCATATGTGGGCAATTCTACAAAAACGGCTGATTTGGCATTTGGGCAAGGGGTAAAAATTTCTACGAGTATACCTTAAATCATGATTGCTGTGGATAGGAAAATATCTCTACTTTCGGGAATCATCCTTTGCAACATCCTTTAACCCTTCTTTGCATGAGTTTTTCTTTTACAATTGTGTCTTTTTATACATATATTAAATATTAGACACCAGAAATTTTAAGACAGATTTTTAACTTTATTCAACAGCATAGTTCACGGGAAATTTACTGCATTAATATTTCTGTATAAATATAGTGGTGGCTCAGAAGTTGATTTATTTATTAAATTTAAATAAAAAGTGATGGAAATTTACATCACTATGCAATTAAGGATTAAGGACTTATGAGAAGGATATTACGAGTTTTCAACAGCTTCGTCTGTATTTTTTGCAAAACATTATCACGGATCATTTTCCATTATCACGTTGAAAATTTCCTCCAACATATAATATTGGGATTATTTCGGATCTTAAGCTTCCAGGACGATCAACTTGTTGACAAGGCAAATATTCAAAGGTTCGCATAATTTCTTGTCAATGGAAATCAGTTTTTAGAGGAAATTTCGATGAAATTTCTTCAGACACCTTAATGATTTTCTCAATTATCAAGCACACTCATAGTTACAGCCACATTTTTTTTCGATAATTTAAAATCAATCTGTGGATTTTTTTTTTTAATCTTATGTCATGGATTCTAGATTTTATTGGCCACTAATGAGTTTGAAAAAAGTCCTTCCTGTAATGGTATTTACATTTTCTGTTACGGCTGTTACATTGCTTGTGACGGTCATAACGTTTCAAATGTTTTGACTAAAGATTGGTACCTACCTCAAATTCGTGAAGAGATATTTATGAATTAATGATCTCAACATGTTTCAACAATGTTCAACAATTAAATCTGTTAACCAAAAGTTTTTTATTAAAAAATACGGATGTGATAGTCTTTACTATGACAGTCTTTAGAAAAGTAGCTGAATATTGCATCTAAAACTATTGCTGTTTCAACCATCTAAGTTAAAAGTTAGTAATTTGAACAGATTAGTTTGAATTATTTATCTTAAACTGACAAGGGTGAATGTCTGTATAAAAAATAACATCTCAATACTTGAGGGAAAAGCCGATAAAAGTAAATGTTTGGCCAGCAGGGTGACGGGAAATGGTTTCACGCATTCGTTTCACATTTCTAACTAAGCCCATGTGGCTGAACTCTACATTATCTATAGTAGAACACTCTGTGGGTAATTCAAATAACTAAAAATGATTTAATTTTTTAATTTTTTAATTTTTTATTTTTTGTAAATGGAGATTATCTACGTCATTTTCAATGAAAGCTGTGAAATTGCATATATATCGCTTTGGGTAAGTGGTACAACACGCCGAGTATGCGTGAGGGTTGTTACATTTTCATGCTATTTTATCAAATTATCCTAAAAAAGGAAGAAAATCTAAATACATTTACTGCGAACAAAAGTAGCTGCTGTATGGAATACTTTAGTGAGTAAAACTTGGAGGTGTCATTGTTTGCAACGCCTGTAGAAACCAGTACGTGAAATTGGCCACTTTTTTGTAGAATTGCCCATGTATTTTATTTTAACATTATATATTATTTAGAAAAAAATGTTTTTCAAATAATTCAGTTAATAAAATAAATAACTATCGACGTTATTAAGAAAAAAAAAGAAAAAAGAATAGAAGTAATTAAAAGTTCTATTTCGACAATAAAATATAATAAAGAATAATTAAAAGATCTAGAATAAATACAAGAAAAAAATCAAGCTTCATTATAAACCACTTCTGCAATGTAAAATATTTCACGCAAGAAAATGGTTATTTTAATTGTAATTGATGCTTCAACTTTCCAATCATTCAACCGTATTCATACATAATTGTCACTTAACCATATTATAAATCATTCATATTGAAAAGATCATAAGTACAATTATGGTTAACTTAGCAGATTCATGAAAAATTACCAAAGACATAATTTGACAACTGGTTAAACGAATTCTCTTTTAATTAATGCATGTTTCGTACGTTATCACCACAATTTTTTAATTAGAGTTTTTCGTCTTATTTAAATGCAGAAAAATATTACAAATACTACAATTAAACGAGGCGTCTACAATTTCTCTACTTAAATATTAAATAGAAAAGTTCTGTTAAAAAATTGCAGTAAAAACATACGAATCCTGTAATAGTGTTCCGACCATGTACAAGAAGGGTCGAAACACTATTAACTTACAAAGAGTTCTTTCTACCAGTTATATGGAAATATTATCTACCAATGAGCTTTTCTAACAGTTACAAAGAAAAAAAATGTGTTTAACGATACTCAAGATTATAAAGAAATCCCATTAGTTGTATTTCTATGTTTTAAATATACAGATCGCACTCGCAAAACACTATTTAATTGTGCATTGCTGTAATGGTGTTTAAGAAAGTTCGAAACACCATTTACTTAAAAAAGATTTTTTTCTACCAGTTATATGGAAAGATTATCTACCAAAGAGTCTTTCTATCAGTTATAAAGAAAAAAAAAATGTGTTGAACGCTACTCAAGATTATAAAGAAATACCATTTGTTGTACTTATTTGTTTTAAAATTACAAATCGTACTCTCAAAACACTATTTCATGGTGCATTGCTCTAAGGGTGTTTACGAAGGGTCGAAACACCATTAACTTACAAAGAGTTTTTTCTACCAGTTATATGGAAAGATTATCTACCAAAGTGTCTTTCTACCAGTTATAAAGAAAAGAAAATGTGTTTAACCATACTCAAGATTATAAATAAATCACATTTGTTGTATTTACAGTGACCTCTCACTTAAACGCGATGTTCAGTAATTACTTTTTCGTACCAGTATTTTAAAACAGTAAAATTTTATTTTTAAATTATGTGAATAAATAAGGAGAAAATTACTTTAAAAAGAAGCTGGGGCCAAAAAATTATTACCGTGTATCTTGTATAAGTGAGAGGTCACTGTAATTGTTTTAAAATTACAAACCGTACACGCAAAACACTATTTCAGGGTGCATTACATTTTTACTCAATTTATGCATACGCGTGCGTGTGCTTCGGAATCTTTTACACATAAATTAGATTTGTTCTTAAATTGTTTAAAGCACAAAGTTTTAAAGTATAACTTTTGATGTTTACCCAACATCTATCTATATTAAATTAGCAGCATAGATTTTTTAAATTATTCTTTTTAATTTTAAATATACTAGAGAATCTTTTCAGGCTTCCCGGGATAAAGAATATAGGTGAAAACCATTCATTTTTTTCAATTGAAAACTCTAATAGATTTTTTACATTTAATATATTTTTTATATTACCACTTAACAATACCAAAGACCATTTTTATATGAATTATGTCAATTATGTATTCAAATAAGATTTTGAAATTTATTAAACGCGGTAATTTCGTATTGGCCTCTTGCCAGAAGTTAATAACCGAAGAAATCGCTAAAAATTTCGCTATCTACAGCATTTTGTTTTTCGATAATTTCAGCGGTTTAAATCGCTTATTTCGATTACATGTCTGTTAAATTTGTGTTTTATATATACTATTTTATTTATTGATTAATGAAGTTTTAATTACGTTATGGAATATTAGCTGGAAACAAATGCAGAACTTTTATATTGTTTAAAGTGCAAACGGATTAATATTTTGTAATCGTCTGCACACGATAGAGATAGACTTAAAAAAATTGAATTGCTTGAAATTTAATTTAGATGCTACAATAAATGAGTAAATTGCTATACAGTGCAAACGGATTAATATTTTGTAATCGTCTGCACACGATAGTGATAGACTTAAAAAAAATTGAATTGCTTGAAATTTAATTTAGATGCTACAATAAATGAGTAAATTGCTATACAGTTTTCAAACAAATTGCATTTGGAAGTAGATTTTATTCCTCATTATAACGGTGTAAAAGTGGAAAATCTGCTATATTTAGAAATTTTTTAAATTGTAGTAACACAAATTGCAAAACTGAACTTTCATCGTCAAGTGTTGCCATTCGCAAAATGACGTCAACGTTACGCATGGACACGTTTTTCCTTTATAATATAGATAGTTTTGTGTCACAGGTGTGACAATCATGGATAAAAACTCTGCAATATATTAAAATTTCATCAAAATACATGGGTATCATGTTTGAAAATGACCTTGTTAATAAAAAAAAAATGCTATGTTTTGCCTATACTATGTAATGATGATTCTCCGTAATGTTGTAATATACAAAATAGTTACGGTAAAAAAATTTAAACAACATTGTATACAACAATTTACCAAAGAAAGGCATTTCAATTAGCTTTACTGATAACCCGTAAAGTGTTTTCAAACATTTTCCTGTGTTCTGAAAAATACATTATTATATCTTCCCAGTTTATTGATTGTAGCATCATCAAAATGAAAGCAAATTGTGTGTTATTTGTTTCCTTTATAAACATACGTAATGGGAAATCGATTATCCAACATATCGTGTTATTTGAGGTAATATTTCGCTTTATCGACATCTATTTAATTATCCTTCAAAGTAATGAAGCTCTACATTAGATTGTCTCAAATTAGATAAAACTCCAAGCTAAGATATCTTAAAACACCTTTTAGAAATTTATTTGAAAACGAGGTGTGGATGAGTTGGAAATGATTGCCGTAATTTCGCGCGTATGCGCCGCGACTTAGGTAAGTCTTTTTCAAACCGGAAATTTTATTGAAAATAAGAAGTCAAATAAGTGCTAAGCAGAAGTAAGTCACATTTCATTTAAAATAAATTCTGATAGGAAATCGAATTGTTTGAGGTGCTGCGTATACGCGCGAAATTACGGTAACATGAAAATGCGATGTGTTAATTTGATTATTATGTGTAGATAAAAATAATTAGATTTTTTTTTTAAATTTATATTATATATGTATTTTTTTAAATGCAATTGGTTCTTCGCTCAAGTAAATATGAAATTTCTTTTATTTTTTAACCCTTTTTGACTAAACCTCTCCGATTTCAAAAATATTTATCCAGATGTTAGAATACATCATTTTAAGTATTTAAAAAATTTAGAACGTAAAAAATGAAAAATTATTGATTAAAAGATATTCTTCTCACACCAGCAATAAACAGGAAATCACATACTTCTCATACATATTATCATTTTAAATATGTAAAAAAATAATTACAAAATATAGAACCATAAAAATTAAAATTTTAAGGTGATTTTCCTTCCTCTGCAATAAACAGAAAATTACATACGTCTAATAAGTATTGTCAATTTTTGAATAGAAAATTGTAAAGTATACGAATTTACCTTTGTTAAAAATCTATTTTCGGACGCCTCCAGTCCTTTTAATTTGACAAAATTTATTAAGTTTATTTTCGTAATAACGACGTGACACTACTAAAATGATAAATAAAACTTTGATATGAAAATTTAACTCAGTATCGACGCCTGTTGAGGAATCTATGAACAATTTATATTACCTGCTACATTGTTAAAAATTTGCTGCAAACTGTCCAGTCATTTGACAGTTTTTGTAGAAAACGGTTATAACTGTAATTTTACTATATTCTGACAGTATTATTGCTCATTTTATGGTCCGAATATAGTTAAATTACGGTTATGTAACCGTTTTCTACAAAAACGGTCAAATGATTGGACAGTTTGCGACAAATTTTTAGCAGTGTATGTTTGAAGATAGCAGCAATAAATAAAAATGTATTTTAAAGCCCACTCATAACTTTTGGCTATGTAGCAAATATGCAACGTGTTGATACAAAGAGTTAAAGGTGATTTATATATTCTTTTACATTTAATTTTTTTTTTTTTTTTTTTTTACATTTGAAAACTATTATACTACACCTAGGGTTTCCAATAATTGAACCGCGAGCCGCAGACTTAGCAGTAATTTTGTTAAGTAATCTCCACCTTATTCAGTGGTGCAAAAATCAAGGCGCCAATGGGCCGAATCCCACCACTAAATTCTTAGTATTCTTCGCCTAGTAAGATTACTGATAAAATTTAGGCGAAGTATACTCATAACATTTGACGAAGAATACTAATAAAATTTAGTGGTGGGAATCAGCTCATTGGCGCCTGATTTTTGCACCCCTGACCTTATTTAATCAAAACATTTTTGTTAACTATCTCTTCTATTAACCCTTTGATTACGGGGCAGGAGACAAGACAGGCGACGATTTTTATATTCAATTGTACCACAATTTAAAAAAAAATAATTTTGGGAGATTTCTCTTGGAAATATCCCAGTATAACGGTATGTTAGAAAATATTTTAAAAACTGGTTCACAAGGACGTATGTGTACCACAGGGATAGATAAAGTGAATATTACTCTACATACTATAGGTTTTCCTGTGGCCCGCGGGAAAGTTGTTGGAAATCTCTGTATTGAGAAATAAAACAACAACAATAAAAACATAACAAAAGCACAGTTCATTATCCTTGTATTGGGTTGTTCGACGAGTTCCTTCCGTTTGGGAAAACTAATATCTACCGGAAAATTCTGCCTGTCAATTATTAGACATAAGATATGGAATTAATGTCAAATAATTAAATGATAGAATTTTCCAGTACGAACCAACTTTCCGAACAACCCAATAGAATTTCGCTTTAAATGATTAGTTTCTACAGGGTGTCTTAAAATTGACTGACTGATTTTAAAATTCAATAACTTGCAAACGGTAACAGATATTAAAAAACTTCTTGGTGGTTATGAAAGATGTAATGAGGTTTTGTTTTTTACTGTGATTCCTGAGTTAAGTTCGAATTACCGGCATGAGATGGCGCTGTGAGTAATAGACGTCCAATCGGGGTTGTAGCAGAAATCACCCAGCATTGATGCGAAGGAAGGAGGTTAAATATATGGAGTGGGTGCAATTGCGTTCCGAATCGGGCACTATGTAGAAGTTTGTATTGGCGAATGAGACCCATTCCATATATTTACCTCCTTCCTTCGCAACAATGCTGGATGATTTCACTTTTGGTTTCGATTGAGTGCCTATTGCTTTCAGCACCAGCTTTCACTGCTATTTAAAATTGAAAACAGGAATCGCATTAAAAAAACTCCTGACATCAAACATTACTCTCCTGCAAGATTTTTTAAAATATCTGTAAGCATTTACAAGTTGTTGAATTTTTAAATCAGTCAATCCATTTTCGGAGACTTGGTATAAGATGTCATATAAAACCTTATAATAACGAATCAATCTGTTGACTGTTCAAACTCGCAGTGTTCCTAAAATTTTCTGCCTTTTTTACCAGTATTTTAAAGCAGTAATATTCGTAGAAGATTTCTTTAACAACTGGAATATAAATTTACCTTAAAACATTTTGTAGCAAAGGTACACAAATTTGGGAATGATGCGAGACTCACTTTTATTTTGTTTCTATAAAGAACATTTATAAAATATTTCAATACAAATTAATTTTTAATGCATATCGTTAAGTTTATAAAATATAAAAATACTTTATACAATACTGTGTTACAATTTCATATAAAAAATTGTTTCTGATATTTTTTATTAAATTAAAATAATTTCAGAATTTTCACTTCATTCTAAAAAATGCCATCGTATTTTTCTTCTTTCTATTGATTGCAGTCTCATCAAAGTTAATTCAGATTGTGTGTTGTCGGTTTCTTTTAAGAAAAATACCTCATGGCAATCAATTCCCCTACATACTGCCTTATCTCAGATAATATTTCACTTTATCGACATCCGCTTAATTATCTTCCAAAAGGATGAAGCTCTAAATTCGATTTCTTCAAATTAGAATAAATTAGGTTAAAAGTATCTATAAAATACATTTTAGAGACAAATTTTAAAATACATTTATAGCAATATGTTAGTTTAGTATAGGGCAGACCGACCAGTAAGTGAACAGCCCCCGGAAAAGGAAAAATTAATAAATATTTTAATAGAATAAGGTTTTAAAAACTTCCCACTAGATGCGGTTGCAATATTGCATTTTCTATTCAACAAAAAGCTATCTCATTCTTGATCATTTACTTAAGTCACATGATTTTAATTTGAGAACATTCTGGATTTTGCATGTCTGAGTAACACATGGTTTCTGTTCTGAAATAAATGCTATTTTATTTCATATGTTTGATAAGAATTGATTGTTTTTATTTGCATCATGCACTAATTTCATTGAACATACATTAAATATACATATTATAGTCATATATTTCTCATTGTTTTAACTATTCTAGAATAAGTAGAATTTGAGAATAGGGGGTATTTAATAACTGGCTAGGCAAATGTTAAAACTCTAATGAATGAACACATGTCCATTCACTGGGATTTGCCTGTGTTGTAAAGAATCAAAGCAAAGTACTTATTTCCTTATTGTTTTATACATTATACATGCAATAAATTCACTGAAGAGATCACAAAAAGTCTCTAACCAATGGCTGAACACAAGTGTTCATTCACTGGAAAGAATATATTAGCAGAGTTGCCAAGTCTCCAGATTTTTGCACACCAGTAATTTTTTAAAGAAAATGTTGTTCTTTTAAATTGCAAAATGCTCCGATTAAATAAAACAACATTTTATGTACTAAATTACTGGTATCCATAAAGCCGGAGACTTGGCATGTCTGTATTAGGCTACTTTCCCTAGTGAATGAACTGTTTGGGTTTTATGTTTCTGTGGCTTTTTTTATAGTCTATATCTATATTTATAATTAAGTGATTTTTCAATAATGGTGTCAAATGAAAAGTTAACAGATATAAAAAGATAACAAAAGAACGTATACACGCACATTTTTAAATGCAATGATTATGGGCTTCAAATATTATTTTTTCATTTTTTTAGATGACTGATAGAAATATTCTTACTGATGACCAAGATGTTTCCTCAAAAAGGAAATATGGAAGGTTCAAGTACTCCACGGCGGACTTGAAAATACTTTACAAGCTGTGAGGCTCAGTTTAAATAAAGCATCTCTTCATAATATTCAAAAAGCAATGTTGTCTATGAAACTGTGATAATGAAAACAATGGAAGGTAGATGCATAGGACGTGTTGTTATAGGACGTGTGACTGTGTTGTGCTTTGAAGAAGGAAAACTCCTTGAAGATTGGATTGTTGGAAAAGTGAAAATTGGATTGGAAATGCATAAGGATGAAGAAAAAGATGCTCTTTACAATGTCATGAAACTAACAGGAAGAAAAAAATCTGTTTATAGATAGCAACAGTCCAGGAGAGATATGGATGACTCTTTTTCTAAAATGGTATCCAATGATAATACAACGTAATACAGAAATAATTTCAAAAGGAAAAGCTTGTCTCACAAAAGATTATATTCGTCAGTAGTTCCAAGAACTTAAAAAATACATCGAAAGGGAAAACTGTTCTGACCTTTTATGTGGTGATCGTATGCAGAATGCTGAATAAACTGGGGTTGAATGCTGTCCAAAAGCATGAAAAGTCATAGGTCCTAAAACATGCAAATTCTTCTACACAATTGCACCTGGGAAAGAAAATAAAGCATTACATCCTCATTCTTCATGTTCAATGTTGGAGTATCATAGTTGAGATTTATTCCAACAGAGCGAAAAATGCCAGGACCACGACTCGAACCTGGATACTTTGGCTTGTCGTAAAACTCACAGTAAAAAAAAATGTTTCTTCTGTTCTTCGTAAAACATTGCAGTTTTGACAAACTTTTCTGCCAGTGTTAAAAAAGTTCCTCTGATTGTTATTTTTCTATACCGAAGGATTCTGGAATTTACCTTGCTCCTGAAATAGAGAAGTATTGGGCCAAAAATTTTGGGAAATAGAATCAGTTTTTTTTTTTTTTTTAAATATAAATTTGTAATTTATAATTACTTTCAAGACTTAAAAGTGACAATTTTTGAAGTTAATTACCATTATGTTTAAATAAACCGTTATTCAGTAAAAACGTGTTATAAGTTATTTATACAAGTTGTAAAATAAAAACATAGTATGAAACTTAAGTGTTTTTAAATTGCTGCCTGTTCATTCACTGGGAAATTTTGCATTCATTCACTGACAAGAACTGTTATTTTATTTGGTTTCTGTATCCCTTTTTATTAACACACCCTTAACATCCCAAAAAAATGAAATATAAACTTCCTTTTATAATTTTTTCAATCATTTGTATACCAACACACGTATTTGTGCTGTCCGACACCAAAAGGTACCGTTGATTAAAATATTAAAAATCATTTTCTTTTTAAATGTGCTTAGGTGTTCATTTACAGGTCGGACTACCCTACATGATGAAATCAGACTTTTATGTTTTTCATAGTGTCATTGTTAGTAGTACTTACCCATCATACGTAGTATAGAGTAAGTCTTATGATCGTTTTAAAAACCGACAAAAATAATTGACGGATTTACACGTTTCAGAGATTGGAGATTTCGAAAAACATATTTTTAGAAAAAAAAAATTGCCATCCGTTATTTTTAGAGTCTGTCTGTGTGTGTGTCTATAAACGCTCTATTTCCCGATCAAATTGGGATGGAGACTTGAAATTTGGTATGTACTTAGTATGTAATAATGAGAAGAAGCCTATTGAATTTCAGTAACCTCGATTATCCAGAACTATGTTTTTCGAACTCTCGAAATATTCGTTCTGATAAAAGGTGTATAAAAATTTTCGAAATTGTTTATTTTAAGGAGTATATATTAAAAACAATAACAAAACATAAATTTTGCTTAAAGAATGAAGTCGGTCGGATAATGAGTTGCCGAGATATTTGGAATCCTATTTTCCACTCTCTTCGATTTTTCATGACACTGTATTTCATTCAAATTTCAATTCATAAATATACTTTAATTGGAAATGAGACGCTTAATCCGACGCAGTAAACTGTTAATTAATATTATTATCATTTTTGGAGTTATAGGGATGTTTCTTTTACGCAATTCAGTAATAGAACATTTAAAGTTTATGTCGTCATCGAGCCACGATTTTATTTGAATTGCCATGCATTTTATAAATAGTGTACACATGTTTTATTTTCATATTTTATATTATGCATATCCATTATGCGTAAGTATCACGGTGGCCCCAACGACTAGTTTTGTTTTCTAAGGAATTTGTTTCTTCTCTGTAACTAAGCAAATTTCTTTCCTTTATCATTTTTTTTTTTAGATATTACTTTTCAGATCATCTGTTTCAAAAAATATTTTACTAGACAAAGTCAAACCAAATAAATGGAAAAAAATGCCGATTGCATTATATACATAGAATTTTATTTAAATAGATTTGTTATTTTACATATCACATAAACGCGTGTAAAATAAATGTTGCATCTGAGTTCCATTTTGTTTCTGTCTAAAGTAATATTTAATAAACGTATGCCTAATGTAAATTATTATTTTAAAAAATAAAATAATATGTTAAGGTTATGAAACATAATATATTTTTATAAAACAATGTGTTTTATTTACGACAAAATATAATTTCTTTCTGATCATTTTTAGAATATTAAATTCTATTCAAAATTTTCACTTCGTTCTACAAAATACGATCGTAATTTTCTCCTTTTCATTGATTAAAGCCTCATCAAAATGAATTCAGATTGTGTGTTATCGGTTAAAAGAAAAAAAAAAACTTAATGGTAATCAATTACCCAACACACTGTATTATCTCATATAATATTTCACTTTATCGACATCCGCTTAATTATCTTCCGAAGTAATGCAGCTCCAAATTAGACCTTCAAATTAGATAAAATTAGATTAAAAGTATCTGTAAAATACATTTTAGAGAATAATTTTAAAATAAGTTTATAGCGATGTGTTAATTTAGTATACATGATAAAATCAGACTTTTTTATGTTTTTAATATTTTTATTACAATTGTTTTGTATACTAAGCAATTTGTTTCGTCTTTGAACTAAATAAATTTATTTTTCCCCTTTTTAATTTTTCAAGATATTATGTTAGATATTTGCACATAATTCGTTTTGAAAAACTATTTTACTATACGAACTCGAACAAAATATGTTTAAAAAATGCTGAATACATTTTGCACACAGAATTTTGTTTATATAAATTAGTTACTTTACATTTCACATAAAAGCCCATTGCTGGTGATTTACAGACAGATCCTACTAAAGGCCGGTTACACCTGTCAATAAAAGTCTATCACTATACATAAAGAAAATAAGGTGTGGCCATCACTCATCAATTATCTATAGGGGCTTCTGATTGCAGAAGACTCCGTGATCGTCGCCTAATTAGATACTAAAGAAATAAATTATTTATCTAAAGAAAATTAATAGTTGCGTTGTGTTCGATGAGTATCTAATATATGGCCCTTTTGTTTTGGATTGGAGTGTATAGAGTTCCAAAAAATAATTACCAAAACACCCTAAAGATAATTTTAAATAATAAACACTCTAAGATCCAAGTTAAAAAAATTAAAGAGAAGTATTTAGGTTTTTTTTTAAACAATTAAGCAAACACTACAATTAAGACAACATCTTTTTTAAACAAAAAACAATTACTTTATTTACATTAAAAAAATTAAACATTTCGAAAACATAGTATAGATATATAAATCAACCTTTTATTACAATTTAATTTAATCCTTAAACATTCTCAGTTACTGAATGACACGTTCTCCTGCCGTACAAAAAACAATTATATTCTAGCGGTACACATACATATTTTAGGTTGGTAATTTTATAGTAATTCATCATACCTGAATTATAAAAGACGAACTTAACTCCAGGCATTAGGGGATTGACTGATCCTAGTGGCGTACACTGGTGAAGGCTAGTTGAAAGGTCTCTTCAGCACACTTTCACATTTTTTTCAACGACCGCGCTGGTCCACTTTTTTCTTTCCACACTCTCTTTGACAAATTCTTTTTCAACTGCATTCATTCACCTTTTTTTATCAACTGTGCTTTTCTCCAAGTTCTAACTTTTTACCAGTCGGCGGTGGCACCTCCCACTCTACTTGAATTTTTTTACCACCTTGTGCCTCATTGGCCCAGTGTGTCAATCACCACACCCACCTTCGATGCTCATTGGAGAATTGTCCAGCCAATGGCCACAAACTTTTGGCCCCCTTAATTTAACCAAACACCTATGTGTCTACCCTGAGTCCCCTAGTTTCTAAACTCAAGGTACCACACACGAAGCGTAATTGTCAACCCCCATAAATTTACAGTCATAAAGATTTCAAAAGTGGCTCCAGTGCACCTTCTGCGCCAGACAGCGCTCATAAAAATGCCAGTCATTTTGATAGTGAAATTTATACCAACCATTGTACCACTCTGATGTCTAGATAATTACAGTGTAGCATAAAAATGTATATAAAAAACACAGTAATTACTAATTATACTTATATATATAAATGCAAGGAGAAATATTTACTTGTACTAATTATAGAATTAAAAAAAGAACACTGAATATATACATACAAATTTCTAAGTGTATAACACAAATGGTGGTGAACACATTCCACCACCCATAATATAAAAATTTGAAATATTTTGCATTTTTGTTTCATTTTCACTCAGTTTAAAGCAATACTACTTAATAAATGCACACATTTTGTAAATTAATATTATTAATTTTTTTTATAGCGATATGTTAATTTAGTATACATGATAAAATCAGACTTTTTATGTCTTTTACATTTTTAATTACAATTATTTTGCATACTAAGCAATTTATTTCGTCTCTGAACTAAATAAATTTTTTTAATTTTTTTTATTTTTTCAAGATATTATGTTAGCTATTTGCACATAATTCATTTCAAAAAACTATTTTACAACGCAAAGTCGAACAAAATAAGTTTTAAAAACTGCTGAATACATTATGTACCTAGAATTTTGTTTAAATAAATTAGGCATTTTATATTTCACATAAAAGCTCATAATATACAAATTTTAAATATTTTGCATTTCTATTTTATTTTCACTCAGTCCAATTTAGTACTACTTAATAAATGCTCGCCTTTTGTAAATTATTATTATTATTATTATTATTATTTAATAACATATTGTATTTAAAGATATGAAACATAACATTTTTTATACAACAATGTCTATTATAATCTACTACAAAAAATTTACTCTTTGGTTATATTAAAAATATAAAATTATTTTCATAATTTTTACTCTTCGTTCAGGAAACTATCCTACAAGATAAACTCAAGCCAAATAAATTGAAACAATAAATGAATAATGCCGATTTCGTTATATATATATATATATATATATTTGTTAGATTTACTTTTTCATTGTTTAATTAATTTAAATGAATTTATATTCATTAATATTAAGAATATATTTGATATGATGATTTGGATTAATACCTATGGTGGACAATATCATATTTACTTCTAATATAATGTTTACTTTTATACAGTGTTAATATAATATGTTTTAATTTTATTATGTGTTTATATTTTATTTAATTTGGTGTGAAGGAACATTATTTGTGACTAATTCATTTCAATATTTAATCAACATTAAATTTAAATTCTTTGTATCATAGTTCAAATATTTAGTATTTTATTTTAATTTAATTTCATTGATGTTGCATTTTTGGTACAGTTATTTAATCGTTTTTGTCATTTAATGGTACATATATTTATATGATGCTTTAATTATTAATTTTTCCATCTTACTACTTATTTATAACATAGAATTAATCATTTATACATCCATTACTTCTATGTAATTCAATATTCTATTTATTAATTAATTTCATTTATTTATTATTTAACTAATGGCTATCATTAAGATAGTAATTTGGTTTAATTATTAAACAATAATTTATATCCATTACTTTCTATTCAGATTTTATTCACTTTTACCAATAGATGGTAGCACTATTTTAAGTTGCTTTAATAATTAATTTTTCCATCTTTATACTTATTTATAACATAGAATTATTCATTAATACATCCATTACTTTAATGTATTTCGATATTCTATTTATTAATTTCTTTTATTTATTATTTAACTAATTGGTATTATTTAAGATAGTAATTTGGTTTAATTATTAAACATTTATATCCATCCAATACTTTCAATTCAGATTATATTCATTTTTCCCAATAGATGGCAGCACTTATGTTCCTGTTTACTTTACAATCCATAATATTCTAACATTATTTCTGGCATCATTATAAAGCAATTTATATTTCTAAAATTGGCAACATGTAATGATTTTTTTTTCTTTTGCAATTCATTCCCAAGTCATGGTTGAGTTTCATGCTGGTTCTTGGGGTGTAAATTTATATTTCTAAAATTGGCAACATGTAATGAATTTTTTTTTTTTTTTTTTTTTCAATTCATTCCCAAGTCATGGTTGAGTTTCATGCTGGTTCTTGAGGTGAACGGTATCTATTTTAATCTTTTTTAATCTTTATGGATTTTATACTTACTGACTCTATAAATTGTTTTCTTTGTAAATTATATGTAAGGCTTCTCTCCTTTTTAATGTTGTATTTTATTTTTCATTTTATCACTGGTTTGCTTCAATGTTTATGAGATGTAGTCCCAAAATCATATTTTTTAGCAATGTATCGCTAATATGATGATGAAACATCTCATTTCATTTTATTTGTGGTATTTAGTCATTTGGGACTTGATAATTCTGTCTAAATTCCACAAATTTCATTTCATTTCATTCATTTAATTCCATTTTTATTTAATTTCTTTTTCTTATAATATGTTTTTGTTTCCATATTAAGTGTGTTGGGGAATATTTCATTGTCAACTAATTATTTCATACTTAATTATTATTTCATTGTTTAAGTTGGTGTTATGATAATGTTTCATTTATGGTTATATATATATATATATATATATATATATATACACATGGTTTGTATACTTTACCACAATTTTTCAAGTTTTTCCATTTAATATTTAAATACAGAAATTTCAGACGCTATGTTTAATTGCAGTATTTGTAATATTTTTCTGCATATAAAAAAGGCGAAAAATTGTATTAAAAATTGTGGTACAGTATACGAACCCTGATATATCTATATATATTTTTTAATAAATTGTTTATTTTACATATTACATATAAGCTTATAAAACAAATATCGAAATAAGTTGCATCTCAGTTTTGTTTTGTTTAGGTCTAAATTAAAATATACACCATAATGATTTTTTAATGTTATCTTTAAGATTATGAAACATAAAATTATGTTATACAACAATGTGTATTATTTATTCAAAGTTGTTTAAATAAATTGGTTATTTTACATTTCACATACAAGTTCATAATGTAAAATTTTTGAAATATTTTGCATTTTTGTTTTATTTTCACTCATTCTAAAGTAATACTGCTTAATAAATGCATGCCTTTAGTAAAATATTATCATTATAATTATTTGTTTTATATAAAATATTGTCTTTAAGGTTATGAAACATAAAATTGTTTTATACAAAAATGTCTACTATTTACAAAAAAAAAAAAAAAAAAATATTTGGTTATTTTAAAAATATTAAATTATTTTCATAATTCTAACTCTTCGTTTAGAAAATCTATTTTATTTGACAAAGTCAAACCAAATAAATTAAAAATAAGAAAAAGGCCGATGGCTTTATGTATATAGAATTCTATTTAAATAAATTAGTTAAATTAAAACTTATAAAATAAATATTGCATCTCAGTTTTATTTTGCTTATGTCTAAATTAAAATGCATGCCTTTTTTATAATATATATATATTTTTTAAATAAAATATTATCTTTAAGATTATGAAACACAGAATTATTTTATACCACAAAGTATGTTATTTATTACAAAAAATAATTACTTTCAGGTCATTTTTCTAATATTAAACTATTTTCATAATTTTCAATTTTTGTTTAACAAAATACGATAATACTATTTCTTTCTTTTGTTATTGAATGCAGTGTCTTACAAATAAAAGAATTGAATCTCAATTTTATTTTGTTTCTATATAAAGTAATGACATACTTAATGAATGCGCGACTTTTGTAAAACACCATTTTTTAAAATAAAATACATATCAATATAACAAATAATAACACCTTGTAATTATATACTTCTTTTTAATTGCTAAAAGGTTTAAAATAAAAAAGATTATAAACAGTAAAATAGGTTTATTATAAATTATTAATATTACAAATAAAACCTATTTTACTGTTTATAATCTTTTTATTTTACACCTTTTAGCAATAGCTTTTATGAAAAAGAAATATATAATATATACATATCTTTAAGATTAATAAACATAAAATTGTTTTATACATCAATGTATATTATTTACTACGAAAAAGAATTACTTTCTGGTATATGTCATAATATTAAATTATTTTCATAATTTTCGTTTTTTGTTTAACGAAATGAGATAATACTATTCCTGTCCTTTTTTATTAATTGAAGCGTCATAAAAATAAAGGCAACTGAATCTCATTTTTATTTTCTTTATATCTAAAGTAATCATATACTTAATACGTAATTGCGTGACTTTTGTAAAATACAATTTTTTTAAAACAAGATACATATCTTTAAGTTTATGCATTAAGGTTATGTACATATTATACACAACAATGTGTGTTATTTTACCAAAAAAGAATTATTTCCTGATCATATTAAAACCTGTTAAAATCTTATTATTAAATTCTTATCATTATTTTCATTCTACGTTCAGCGAAATGCGATAATAGTATTTCTCTACTTATTATTGATTGTAGAGTCATAAAAGCAAAGTCAGATTGCTTGTTATTTCTATCCTTTAGAGAGATACTTAATGGAAATCATTATTATCGAACATACTCTATTAACTCAGATAATAATTCACTTTATCGGTATACACTTAGTTACTATCCAAAGAAATGAACCTTTAAATTAGACTGTCTCAAATTAGATAAAATTCCAATCTATGATATTCTCAAATAGAATCTAGTCATGAATAGGCTGACAACGTTTTTGCCTGAAAGTCGTTTGCTATTTCAAGTTTTAAAGCTAATTTTCGCCTTATGTAACCGCAAAGTTTCTGTCATTAAACAAGACAAATAAATTCTAATTTAATAAAGAATAATTTGTTGACTTGTGGGCTACACGTTGTGAACCTCCTAATCTAGTGACTAATTTGAAATTGGGGATACAGCGTTATGTAGTTATGGTGTAGAAAAAAAATATATAAATATAATTTAACCCTACACTGTAAAATGATACATAAGCAGAGGAAAATTGGGCGTCCGACCCCGGGTAGCGGAGCTGTGGAGCCGGAGGAGGAAGGAGGGAGGACTGCTCACCGCTCGAAGTGCGCACCCCCTCAGCTTCACCACTGAAGATGCTCCTCCACTCGAAATGTCCTCCTCCACCGCCTAAGATAAGATGAGGGGATTATTTCGGATTAATTTTAATTGGGGGACTTTGAAATTTTTCGAAGCAATTTTTTTTCAACTATAGTAGGATGGGGGGGGGGATATTTTTCGAAGTGTGATTTGTGAATGAAAATTACATTAAAAATATTAATTAAAAATGATTATTAAAATTTTAATTAATTTTAATTGGAGAACTTAAGAAATTTTTGCGAATGTTTTTTTTCAACTAGAGTAGGCTATTCGATATACATGTTCGAGTATATTTGAGGTGAATTTTAAAAGTCAATAATGGTTTAATTAAAAATGGTGATTAAGAAATAATGAGCGCACTTAAGAAATTTTGACGAGATTTTTTTTTCTCAACGAGAGTACGCAGTTTGAATGTGTAGTAGAATGGTGGATGTGAAAGAAAAATATTAATTAAAAATGTTCATTAATTAATTTTAATTCTCGAACTTAAACATTTTTGGGACAAACAGTTTGGTTTTAATGAATTCGATGCATGTTATGGTAAAAAATACAGGGTCCCGTATGAAATATACTGTACTAAATTTAATAGCTCCCCCCTCCTTTTTTTAACCCAGAGAGCCCTTCGATAGAAGTTAGGCAAACAATACGCACTTCAAAAAGTATAGAGTGGTATAAAAAGAAGAATTTTAACGTATATATAAAATAGTAGATAAACAAGAATGAAAAATCATGCATAGCGTCATAATTCATGAATCACTTTCCACAAAAAATGCAGAGTGGTACGGAAAGAATACGAAGAATTCAAATGTTAATAGAAAATAGCAAGTAAACAAGAATGAAAAATCATGTGTAGCGCTATAGTTCATGAATCACTTTCCAACATTATCGAAGTTATGTGAACAAAATATAATTTTACCATTTAGTGCATAGTTAATTAAAATAGTGAACAGATCCCCTTTTGGAATAAAAAAAAGGATCCGTCACAAAAATCCAATTATGCATAAGGGCCAGATCCCTTCCTAAAATCAGATAGTTTACACCTCACCCTTTTTTTAAAATTCAAGTTAGGCTAAAAGTACAGCTTACACATTGATATGTTCAAAATACAGAGGCCCTTCGAAAGAAACTGGGAAAAGTTATAGATATTAAACCATGCTCACAAAATAATGCGACTATTTGTATCCTAGGATCCTTCACAAAATAATGTAACCCTATTTGAATCCCAGAGGCCATCACAAAATAATGTAAAACGTGCCCTATTTGAATCCCAGGCTCCCTTCACAAAATAAATCCAATAGATTCATGTTATATTACGGAGTCAGAAATACGAGGAAGACATTGGCCTTTCATAAAAATTCAAGGTCCGCTGTTTGAATGAAAAGACCCCTTCACAATATATTTTTATTATGTACCCTGTAAACATAATATGATTGTAAAGGTATTTCAAGAAATAGAGTGCTATTTGCAAATGAATACTTATTCATACAATGTAAAAATAGGTTTTATACGAATGCCTTTTTAGTGCAACGTGCAAAATATAGATTTTAGAAAAAGATACATATTTCACCAAATTTATAATACAAGTCTGTAAAATAGGGTACAGTGTTTCATGAAAAATAACTGAATTTCGAGTGATCATGTTTTAAAATATACATATGTTTTAGAATTGAGACTAACATATGAGTGTTATCACTCGGTACACATCTTCAATAGACACATCGCTGAGTCATCGTTTTACCAGAAGGGACGGCATGGTTTCAGATGTACCCTTTCTTGGATTATGAATCACTGCGCGATAAGGAATATGTGTATTGCAGGTGTTCCCAAATTTAATCAGTTTCTGACACATTTTTTGGTAGGTAAATGTGTGAAATTAACTATTTAAAACCGTTGATGCATGCGAATTATTTCGTAGAGTCCTATATAGTTATTAATCTGTTAAGTTTTTAAATGCTTCATTGAGTATTCAATGAAAAAATAATAACTAAGAAATAAAATTAAAAATAGTAATTAAGAGGTATCCTGAAGAATTTTTGGGATAAGAGATGGGTTTTAATTAAATAGATTTGATACCAGTCTTGTTAAAATAAAGATTATAAAAATATAGGACCACGTATGAATTATACTACACTAACTTTAATAGCTCCCAATGGCCGCCCCTCCCCTTTTTCCCTCAGGAAGCTATTTGATAGAAGTTAGACTAACAATACACACTTCAAAAAATATAGAGTGATACAAAAAGAATACGAAGAATTTAAATGTTAATATAAAATAGCAAGTAAACAAGAACAAAAAATCATGCGCAACGACATAATTCATGAATCACTTTCTAACGTTATTGCAATATTATGTGAAATAACTAAATAACATAATTTTACCATCTAGTGTAAATCAGATTTTACTTTCGAATTACATATATGCAGAGGTGCCAAGTTCTCACTAAACGTCCGTAATATGGGGATTAATTTGACCCAGTTTAACAACATTTCGAACCAGAAAACTTATTTGAAGGATCTTTATTTAGTTGTTTTCAGATTTCTACATAGAATATATCATATATTCTAATACGAGCAAATCTTGTGTATGGTTATATATATATATATATATATATATATATATATATATATGCAAATTTTATCTTTAAAACGGCTCTAACGATTTTGACGAAATTTCGTATCCTACCGTTTTGGGGCACCAGAAAACCATTGGGCTAGGTCACATGTTCGAGAAAATTCGATTAGTGGGTCATTTTGGGTCATTTTGGGTCATTTTGGGTCATGATCTAGCTAATTGTATCTAAATAACGGCTCAAACGATTTTGACGAAATTTTGTATCCGACCATTTTCGGGCACGAGAAGACTATTGGGCTGGGTCACATGTTCGAGAACTTTCGATTAGTGGGTCATTTTTGTGTCAAAGCGGGTCAAATTAATTTTATCTAAAAACGGCTCTAACGATTTTGATTAAATTTTGTGTCCTACGAGTTTCGAGCACGATAAAATCATTGTGCCAGGTCACATGTCCGAGAAAATTCGATTAGTGGGTCATTTCTGGGTCATTGTGGGTCAAGATCTAAAAAGCGGCTCAATTTACAGTAAATTTTGCATCCAATGGTTTTCGGGCACGAGAAGACTGTTGGGCTAGGTCACATGTTCGAGAAAATTCAATTAGTGGGTCATTTTGGGTTATTTTGGGTCATGGTCAAGCTAATTGTATCTAAAAAACGGTTCAAACGATTTTGACGAAATGTTGTATCCGATTATTTTCGGGCACGAGAAGACTATTGGGCTGGATCACATGTTCGAGAACTTTTGATTAGTGGGTCATTTTTGGGTCAAAACGGGTCAAATTAAATTTATCTAAAAAACGTCTCTAACGATTTTGATTAAATTTTGTATCCTACGAGTTTCTGGCACGCGAAAATCATTGGGCTAGGTCACATGTTCGAGAAAATTCTATTAGTGGGTTATTTCTGGGTCATTGTGGGTCAAGATCTAAAAAGCGGCTCAATTTCCACTAAATTTTACATCCAATGGTTTTCAAGCACGAGAAGACTGTTATGCTAGGTCACATGTTCGAGAAAATTCAATTAGTGGGTCATTTTGGTCATGGGTCATTATGGGTCAAGCTATTTTATTTTAAAAACGGTTCAGAGGATTTGAAATAAATTTAGCACCCTACAGGTTTAGGGAGCAAGAAGACTATTAGGCTACGTCACATGTTCGAGCAATTTCGATTAGTGGGTCATTTTGGTCATGGGTCATTATGGGTCAACATTTTATCTTAAAAACGGCTCAGACTATTTACATTAAATTTTGCATCCTATGGTTTTCGGGCACGAGAAGACTGTTGGGCTAAGTCACATGTTCGAGAAAATTCAATTAGTGGGTCATTTTGGTCATGGGTCATGATATGTGAACTCAAATTTAATTTTGACCGAGCATAGCTCGGTCTTCCCTGCTCGTTTAATTTTATTTCTTAAAAAAAAATGTTGGTGCGAAACGTATTGAACATGTGTTAAATTAACCCACCTGTCACGGAAGATAAGAGAGAGCTTGGCACCTCTGCATACATGTATCAATTAAAATGTAACATTTAATATATATAAATTTGGTTCTCGCGATCACTAAATTGAAATACAAATATTCTCTTTTCAAATCGTATAAGCATGCTATTAAACTAGTTGAAAAATACTTGTTAAAGTTTCTGGTATAAGACATTAAATATGATTATAAAAACGTGCTACCAGAAGAAAAATACCGAGCACTGTAGGAGGAAGGTTAATATATTGGGCACATAAACATACAGTGATCTCTCGCTTATACGCGATGTTCAGTAATTACTTTCTCATACCACTGATTTAAAACAGTAAAATTCGATTTATAAATTCTGTGATTTAAGAAGTCGAAAATTACCTTTTGAAAACACTGGTGCGGAAAAATGATTTCCGTATATCGCGTATAAGTGTGAGGTCACTCTATTTTGATTTTATAGAATAAATTCCTCTTCAATAAATTAAGCAATTATTTTTTCATCGATTAAAGTATAAAATTACTTTTCAATACTATCTCACAGCTGCCAACTTTTAAGATTTTTGGACCACTTTTTCGTTATGACTTAAAACTAAAAAATTGATTTCTGAGATTAAATAAGGCGGAGATTTATTCTCTGTTAACTTCATAAAAGTGTTACCTTACGCAAAGACTAAGAATAAAAGATAGTAAAATAATCCATTGAATTATTTAAGGAGAAAGTAGTCAATTAGTTTCGTTTTACGAGAAGTGACCAAGACATATATATTATGCAAAGTTGCACAATAAAGCTTAAAATACCATTTGCTTTACATTTTTATTTTATCAGGGTTCGTATGGACTCCTGGAATTTTCAGACTAATATCCAGTATTTTCTTATAGAAAAACTCGCCTTATTAAATCGCGCGATTACATAAGGCCAGTTAAAAAAATATATATACTGGTTATTCCCCTGAAAATTCCGGGAATCCGTACGAACGCTATGTTATTTATAACTAGTGTAATCATATCATATATTTAATAAATGCATATCATCTAAAGAGGTTTAATACCGAAAATAATATAAATTTAGCCATAGTTTTGATGTATAAAATATTTCTAAAAAATTCAATAAACAACAAAATCCAATGTTATTTCATTTTATCGATTGTAGGATCATCAAAAAGAAAGCAGAATGTGTATTATCACTTTCTTTTAGAAAGATGCTTAACAACAATCAATAATCCAACATATTTTATTGGAAGATAATATTTTATTTTATCAATATCAACTTAATTATCTTAGGAAATAATGAAGCTTCAAATTAGTCTGTCTGAAGCTAGATGAACTTCCAAACTAAGATACTTTAAAATCCATCTATTCACTAAATTGGAAATAAGGTTATATTGATATGTTAGTTTAGTATTGATAAGAAATAAGATTTTTTGTGTTTTTCATATTTTTATTTATTAAGCAGTTTTTTTTTAATCTGAAATATATTTATTTTCCTTAAAATAATAATAACATAAATATTAGAGTTTATTTTACAAAATCCAATGTTATTTCATTTTATCGATTACAGAATCATGAAAAAGAAAGCAGAATTTGTTTTATCACTTTCCTTTAAAAGGATGCTTAACAACAATCAATAATCCAACATGCTTTATTAGAAGATAATATTTCATTTTACCGACATCAATTTAATTATCTTAGGAAATAATGAAGCTTCGAATTAGACTGTCTCAAGCTAGATAAACTGCCAAACTAAGATACGTTCAAATGCATTTTATTCGCTAATTTCAAAATAAAGATATATTGATATGTTAGTATGGTATTGATAAAAGAATAATAAAAAATGTTTGTGCTTTTCATATTTTTTTATTTATTACGCAGTTTTTTATTTTAAAATATATTTATTTTTCTTTAAAAAATAATAAGATAAATATTAGTGTTTCTTTTACAATATCCAATGTTATTTCATATTATCGGGAGTCGAGGATCGACTCGGTAGTTTGGCCTTTCACAAAATAAAAAGGTCTCCTGTCAATCTTCTCAGGAATCCGGAAAGGGCATGGAAATTTTCGCTGTTCGAAAAAAACTGGAATTGTTCACGCACGTTTCACAAGGCTGTCACATAACAACCTAAAAATTGTCAGATTCCCTTAAGTTGAAAGAAACTGCAACCTAACTCGAATACTCTTCACTCTTAACTAACTGTTTTGTCTTCATATGTCTTTGTTTTACTCCTCAAACAATAAGATTCTCTCCAGCCACTATAAACTCTTTCAGATGAGGTCATATCGAAAGTCCGTTATGATAGGTGAAATAAGGATTTCGCACGTACTTTCTCTACAACTCATGTCATCTTTGTTCCCACGATACCCTGAGGTAGTCAGCTTAATCAAAGAAGCTCCGCCCCGTTCTGCTCGATCCATTCATCCAGCTGTCTCGAAACTTTCAGGAAGTAAGATTGGTGATGATTGAGGGAAAGTTTTGAAGTCTGCAGGCCGATTACTGAAATTAGTTTTATTTTGGAGGAAATTCCAAAACGCGTGGGATCTGTCTATAAATCCTTTTAGGCTTCAAAAACAGGGGTTTTGAGTTAAATATAGTGAATTTCTCACAAGGTGAAAAGGGTTTTTCTGAAGGTGTGTAGACTCCTCAGAATTTTCAACGAGTATAGCCTCAATATTTCAATTTAGAAATTTTGTATTTAATATTCAAATTGCATAATGACAAGTCTGCGGCATGTAATCGCAAATTTTGTGATATTTTTCTGCGATTTAATAAGGCAAAAAAAAATAGTCAAAATAGTGGTAGAAATATAAGCACGCTGTTTTACATGTTTTGTTTCTAAAATCTATTATGCTTGACAAAGTCAAAATAAATACAACAGAAGAACTTTTATATAAAGTCAATTGAATTATGTATGAAGGTTTTAGCTTAACTAAATTTGTTACATTTATACATCATATTTAACCTGTATTTAACCATATAAAACCTGTTGATTCTAAATTTTCTTTTGATTCTATCTAGTGTAAACATTTATTTTGTAATTAATTGCTTTCTAAAAAAAGATTATTTTTTAAATACACATCCTTACCATTTTCACCTCCATATTATCACCTTCATATTAATCATGATTTTATGATAGATTAAAAACATTTGAGGTGAATTTGTGAAACATACAATCATTTTGCACAATACCATGAATTACTTTACAATATAAATTTTTTCTGTTTTTTTTTTTCCTAATTTCCAAATTCGTTTAACAAAATGCGATGCTACTATTTCACTCGTTTTTATTGAATACATGATTATCAAAATAAAGGAAAATTGTGTATTATATACTCAAAATAAAGACAAAGTGTGTATTATATACTCAAAACACTGTATAATATCCTCAGATAATATTTCACTTTATAGAAATTCATTTAATTATCTTAAAAAGTAATTCAATTTCTAAATAGACAGTTTCAAATTAAGTAAAATTCCAACTTAAGATCTATTCAAAATCATTTTAGCAACTAATTTGAAAATAATTTTATATAGATACACTATATACACAAAACTACTAAATCATAGAAAAAACACTTTGGTATCGCTCTCTCATACTCAGTTTAAAATTATTTAGTACAAATACTTATATATTTAAATTGTAACTGTGCTAATTTTTTTCAATTGTACTTTATCAAGTTTTCTAAAATTGGCGATGAATTTGGTTGAAAACCCTGCTGTAAACAAGAAAGATGCAAACATTTCTCGAGATTTTGAAAGAAACATTTATATCTCCATGAATTTATGTGATATTCTTTCACAAATGAACAAAAATGTTGTGCAATATCCACATGGTCATGTGCTACAGCTACAGACGATTGCGAAACATTTTATTTTACAGCGTGATCCCAAATATTATTATTTTTCTTCAATTTGTAGTTGGCCGTCTAATTGCCCTCGTGATCATACTTTCGCAGAAAAAATATAAGGAGAAACATTTTCTTTATATTGTTGAAGTTCCAGAAGAGTTTGTAAATATTTATCTAGATATTCGGCAAAGCATGCGAAATCGAATGTATCCGGTGATTTTTGGCTATCTAGTGCATTTTAACCCTTTAGCGGGTGGTGTCCACAAAAAAGGACACCTAATTTTAATTCCAAAACTGACAAACGGCACCAAGAATATTCAATTAAATTTTTCGTTTTAAGAATTACGGGAAAATAAGCAAGTTCTTATTTTCTAATAAATTATTTTGTAAATTCTGGTGTCAGTCGATAATTTCATCATTTCAAAACAGACTTACTCCGCGCCGGAAAGGGTTAACCCCTTGCATGGATATGGTATATTTTTATACCAATTAATTTTAAATCAAAACTGTATCAGAATTTGTTAACGGAATTTTACTTTTATAATTTTGGTGAAATATGTTGGAAAATTTGTATTTTCATAATTTACGATGAAAATTTTCGAAAATTCTGGTGTGAATTCAGCATCGCCAAAACACAATTACTTGCTTCTGTAAGGGATAAAGGATTTTAAAAAATAAAAATATAAATTATATACTATTTCTAGAATATATATTTTTAACATTATAAAAAATATTGTAGATAACAATTTACTACACATAGAAGATTTCAATTTGTTCATTTTTACAATGTGTCCAGTATTTTCAAATATGCCACTTCGTTCATCAAAATGTGATATTATATATCAATAATTTGTATTTATTGATTATGGTTTCAACAAAAAAATGCAATTTGGGTGTTATCTTTTTCCTTTAAAAAGATACTTAAAGGCAATCAATTATCCAATTCACTGTATTATCTCATATAGCTTCTCACTTTATCGATAATCGCTTAATTATCTTAGGAAATAATGAAGCTTCAAACAAGACTGCCTCAAATTAGATAAAAATCAAAATTAAGCATAGATGCCAACATTTCACTTTTCTTCCGGAGTCTGATTCATTTCAAACATATTTTAAAATAGAAATTTTATTTAAAAAACAAAATCTACTAAATAAATTTAAAATCTCAATTTACATTTTTTGTACTTCATTAATTGCTAAAAGTTGTTAAATAAAAATTTTAAAAACAGTTAAAATATTATATATATAAAGTCTGTACATGTTTTGGCTTCACTGAAGTCTTTTTCAAGATAAAGAGAATTTTATACCGTTGCACGATCTATGTAATGATTTAAAACACCATCACTCGAACATTTTACAAATCTCTCAGATTAACAGAGGCGTAGCGTCAAGGGGGCACGAT
This sequence comes from Maratus michaelseni, assembly GCA_963931845.1. Lineage (NCBI taxonomy): Eukaryota > Metazoa > Arthropoda > Arachnida > Araneae > Salticidae > Maratus > Maratus michaelseni. The sequence goes on from OZ007595.1 coordinate 269,019,766, forward strand.
CACTTTACTACCAGTATTTTTACATACCATATTTGGCCTTATTTAATTCATACCGTTCAAAGATTAAATAATTAATCTTTGAACGGTATGAATTAAATAAGGCCAAATGTAGTTTATAATTATACTGGTAGTAAAATGATTATACCCCCTCCCCTGACGCTACGCCACTGCAGATTAATCACACGAAGTTATTGAAAGTGTTAAAATTGTAGCCTACACTGCCCGTGAGGGTTACGGACGCGACAAAATTTGTTTACAAATGACTGCCTGTGAAGGTATCCGGTGTAACGATTAAGGTGTTTTAAAATAAATAATATCGGGAGTGACAAAATCATTGAATAAACCATAATATCATGGCAGCCACAAGCAACTATTTTTATAATCTACTTGGACCACTATTCTTAAAACATAAATTTTAAATTAAATTTCTCTTGCAAGTGACGTTAAATTGTATTAAATTTTTTGTTTAGAGAAAGTGGTACAAAATAGAATTAAAATTATGAGGTGTTCAGGTCTGGAGGGTCACGGGCGCGACAAAAATTGTTTACATGAATGTATCGGGCACGACGATTAAGGGGTAAAAAGTAACCTCAATGCCAATTTTCCAGTTTCTAGTCCTTTCGGATCAATATCACAAAAATTATAATTTTGAACGTTTTTTTCTCTTGTATCCTTTTAAATTTCGAATTATTTGTATAACTGGTCTGTGCGTACATTTGCATTTCAAGTTTTTATCCTGTAGAAAATGTTTCTATAGAAATCGTTATTTAGAACGTTTTTAGAAAGCTTTTCGCTTATTTCATTCTTTAAATTTTCGATTTTTTAGAAGCTGTTCTTAGATAACATTTACATCTTAAATGTAACCGCCATTTCAATTTTCAAGTTTCTAATCCTTTCAGTATCACGAAAAGCGTGATTTAGAACGTTTTTTTTCTTCTGTAACTTTTTAAATTTCGAAATTTTTTTAAAAAACTGTTATGTAGGTGCATTTGCGTCTTGAAAGAAACAGCCATGTAAATTTTCAAGTTTCTACCCTTAACAAATCTATAGGAATTGCAATTTCGTTTACAGAACACTTTTCGCTCCTGTCACATTTTTAAATTTAAATCTTACTTTTAGAAACTGTACTTATATAGCCTTTTCATCCTTAAAGTAACCGCATGACAATTTTCAAGTTTCTAGTCCCTTCAGTATTATAAAAATCACAATTAGAATGTTTTTATCTTCTGCACATCTTATGGGCTAGCGCAGGTATTTTTAAAGCAGGGTGTCAAACTGTGGCCCGCCGGATACCACTAAAATTTTATAGTAAACTTTTCCTTATCTAATCATCGAATTTCTGCGATAAAAGAAATCGACTATAACTTTTAAAATTTTGTGGTAACTGGCTGGCCACAGTTTGACACCCCTGGGTTAGCAGCACCGACATAAAATATATCTTATGTTAGAGCAAGGATTCTCACCATTAATTTGTCTCCATTAATTTTAAAATCGGTTCTGTAGTTCCAGAAATTACCCCTTACAAACGATCAAACATTACTTCTTTAAATTATTAATATAAGATTGCAGACATTAAAACAGAAGAAATATAAATTTGTGAGTTTACTGAATATTATTATTTATTTTATTGAAAAAAATTATGAATAACAATAGCAACAAATGCTATAGACATAAGTTTATGCTTAAGTTATAATAAGTTAATATAAAATAAATGCATCTTCATTCCATGAACCGTTTCAGGTTCTAAGTTACTAATACAGAATACAAAAGTTATTGTAATATTATTTTTACAAGAATTCATTAATAATAAATTACAAATAATCCACTTTTCTCTGACAATTCTTTTTTCTTACACTAACGTTTTTAGGCATTGACACGATCATGAGCACCACGTAATGGGACGCAAGAGGCCGAGAGGCAATAACCACTCCTGAATTTTCAAATTTCGCTAAAAAATTTATTTTAATCTCATGATATTGAAAAAATAATACTAATATTTATTCGTTACAAGTGATTTTGAATAAATAAATAATAAGAGGAAACTACGCCGCATATTTACCAAAAATGCTGTCCCTCCATCAACTTTGTTCTGCGGATTCCCATACACAAGATCAAACTGTATGAGAAACTGTTCTCAATTAATAATAATCAAGTTACAGACGTTTTTATTCCGTTTACATCGATAATTAACAAATGTTTAATTTGCTATTGTTTTAATTAGCGTTTTTTTTTTCTGGAAAAGCAAAACTAACTTTTTTACGCCATGGATAATGAGAATAAATATTGATTTAAGTTTATTGTATTATTTCTTTTTTGATAATAAAATCGATTTAAAAAAAATGAATTAAACTGCTAAGGAAAAAATATGTCGGAATCTTTGTTTCTTAATATTTTTCTTTGTGATATTTTCCCCACATTTTTTGTTCAAACACCAAGTAAAAAAAATTGCAACGGATATTGAAACTTTTTTTTATGTATTTTTAGTTAACCCTTAATTGCATAGTGATGTAAATTTCCATCACTTTTTATTTAACTTTTAATAAATAAATCAACAATTACGTTACAACAATTTATTATATTGTTAAATAAATCAACTTCTTCGCCACCACTATATTTATATAGAAATATTAATCCAGTAAATTTCCCGTGAACTATGTTGCTGAAAAAGCTAAAAATCTATTTTAAAATTTCTGGTGTCTAATATTTAATATATGTATAAAAAACACACTTGTAAAAGAAAAACTCATGCAAAGAAGGGTTAATTCATATTATGGAATTAAAAAAAGGTTTGGTTATATATATGTTACGGTCAATATGATTAATCCGGTCATTATTAATAATAACCGGTTATTATTAATAATGACCGGATTAATCATACTGACCGTAACATATGGACTGATCGAATCAAATAAAAAAATGGCATATAATCATTCTAAATATTTATAAATTACATTAGTGGTAGCCTACTTTTAAAATATTAAGAATAATCTGAAAATATATGATAGTCTACAACATTATCAGAAATGTAACAACCTTTCTCTAGAGGTTTTAGATGCATTTTTTAAAATTAATTTTTGCTATGGATATCTTTATTTTTTGTTAATTTTCAATGTTTTCTTTTTATTTGTGAAACCAGAATTGAAGAAGAAAAGTTAATATCATAGCTTCAAACTTCTATGCTTTTTAAATCAAGTTAAATTCTTTTAAATCAAAAAAATTATTTAATTAATTGTGCGATGAATTTATTTAATGAAATGTAGTATATATTTTATTTTATTCTATAACCCTTCTTTGCATGAGTTTTTCTTTTACAATTGTGTTTTTTTATACATATATTAATAATTATACACCAGAAATTTTAAGATAGATTTTTAACTTTATTCAGCAACATAGTTCACGCGAAATTTACTGGATTAATATTTCTATATAAATATAGTGGTGGTGAAGAAGTTGATTTATTTATTGAAAGTTAAATAAACAGTGATGGAAATTTACATCGCTATGCAATTAAGAGTTAAGTCTACCTCTCACTTATAGGCGATACACGAAAATTATTTTTCAGCAACAGTTTTTTTTTTTTTTTAAGGTAATTTTCGCTTTATTAAATCACAGAATTTATAAATCGAATTTTACTGTTTTAAAAAAGTGGTATGGAAAGTATTTACTGAACATCGCGTTTAAGTGAACGGGCACTGTATGTTTATTTATTTTTTTTTAAATCTTAGAAGTTATCAGCCATGGAACATTATTTTCCATATAGTTTTTTTTAAAGCACGTATTATTTAAGTTTACCCGTAAATGCACGATTTTTTTTTATTTTGTTTCGAAAAAATTATATATACTTCTAAGGAAGGTTTATTACACAGCAAAAATAATAAAAAAAAATCAGAGATATATTTTTCGTATAATACGTTAACTTTTTCTAATGTTGAATATCTGCTACAATGCGTACAACATTTCTATGTGACTTCATTTGTGAAAATCTTCAAAGCAATTTTTGTCTTTGTTGAAGCATAGAAATACAAGGCATTCTATGCATGACACATAGGTGAATCTATTGCGACTAAGCATTTTCAATCTATTTCTTTTGGTAATCCAATTTGGCCAGTGATCGACTGACTTTTGTCTTAAATCCTTTGGTGGTACCAGATTTTTTTTCTTGTTTCTAGTTGGATTGTATTTTGTTGCAAAAATATTACGATAAAAAATATCACAATTACAATATATACAATTATAAATTACAATATAATGCCTAACTTTCAAATATATAATCAGACATATTTGTATCGAATAGATTTATATTAAAATTTTATTAAATTCACTATTGCAGGTAATTGATTCAGATATGATACTATTACAAAGTGTCTAATTATGCTAAATTTCTAAATTAATAGTTTCAACTGCTATAATAAAATCATATAGTAACATATCCTAAATTTCGTATTGATGCAATATTCACATGATGTTGCATATTGGCAACACAAGCAAAAACTACTGTCATAACTAAAATAGTGAAAAATTCGTACTTATTTTAATAAGCATGAATCTTGAATTTTTATTTTGCAATAACTTAACTCAATTTACGAATTAAACTATGCAAAACATACGAAAATTCTAATTATCAGTTGTTCTTTGTTACTTCGAACCAAATTAATTAAATACCAGCTCTACTGTCATGTACTGGAGAAAATGTGCAATGAGTCTTCTGAAAACAAAATATAGCAGATATGAACATAGATTCATTAATGGAAACTCTACCTTGTGTCATAAAAAGAACAATTTTTTTACATGTTCCTGATATGCAACAAGATGTATTAAATGGTTAAATTCCAGTGCTCTCAAATGGTCCGTTTTTCGAATATAACTTTTAAAAAATTATACATTTCTTTTCAGAATTTTCTTGCAAATTTTGTAGAAACCTACTCCGAAGGTTATTCATTTTGTAAATATTGTAGAAATTTACCCCGAAGGTTATTTCTTTTGAAAATGTTGTAAAAACCTTACCTCAAAGGTTATTTTTTTGCAAATGTTGCAGAAACATAGCCCAAAACACGGTTGCCAGTTTGGTCTCGTTTTTTATTCAGGAATTCTGATTATTGTTATTTATGACAAATATTTCATGTGTACAAAAAGTTTTTTCGCAATTTTTAATCTGAGTAAAAAATAATTAGAAAGGAGTTAATTATTTGTTTTCATAATAAGGCTTATCTTTTATGTAAATGTATTAAGCTTTTAAAAAAATAAAAATTAAATAAGCATGTAGGGGAATTAAAAAATATGTTTTAATTAAGAAAATCTTTGTTGATTTGATTTTCTGGATTTTTCCCTCACATGCTTGGTGATCAAGAAAAACAATTTACAACTGATGTAAAAATTTCTCTATATTTATTTAACTAATTCCTATCCTGGAATAAAATAAGATTTGATTATATGTATGGTGATAAAGTCGATTAAAAAATCGTAATATATTCATTATAATTTTTTATAAAATGCCATTAGGATATGTTTAAGACAAACGGCAGTGATGGAAATCTGAAACTCAGGAATTTCCAACAATCCAACCGCAGGCTTCAGACATATTAGTAATATTGTAGAGTAATATTCTCCTTATTTAATCGCAGAATATTAATTAAAATGCTTCGATTTAATAAGGAATAAAATCAGTGTTGAAAAATTATTGTTATGTCTGTGACCCACGGTTGAGTTGTAAATATTTGCTCTAACCCACGCGTTTAACTATTTTAAAGAAACTAATTAGTACACTAATTAGGAACGAAAATAAGGGCAAAAATCAGCTTGTTTTTGATAAGTTATGTTTACACTATTTAAATTTATAATTTGGTAATTATTTGAAGTAAACATTATTCCTAAAATAATAGTGGTATCCACAATTTTTTAATAACAAAATAAAATATTCCTTCCAAACACGTATGGCGTATTCTCATGATATTTAAGTAGTTAAAATATTAAACACGATATGAAAATATACAACCAGCCGCAATATTTTTAAGAATGCAACAATTTTTTTTCCGAGCGGTTTTTTAAATGCATTTTATAAAATTGTATTATATAGTTTTTGATATGGGTATCTTTGTTTTTGTGAATTTTCAATCTTTCTGCATATCATTAAAAAATAAATAAAAAAATAAAATATAATAAAACGAGAATATTATTTTCAATACATTAAAAAAAAGATGTATTGTTTAAGATTAAATTACAATTAATTCGTTTTTTCAGACATTTCATTTTTTTTATCATAAACTTAAGATTTTTCTGGTCATTGACATCCTCAAACAATTTTTTTCCAGCTAATATGAGAAATGCTTCCTTAATTACGAATAATAAAGTTACAGACTGTTTTATTTCTTTCGCACCGATAATTAACAACTGTTCAGCTTGTGATTGTTTTAATTAACGTGTTTTTTTTTCCTGGGAAAGCGAAACTAACTTATTTCCGCCAAGTTTAATGAGAGTAAATAATGATTTAAGACCAATTTATTATTTGTTTTCCCAATGAAGTTAATGTTTTAAGAAACAAGAATGATTAAAAAGAAAAAAAATTATCAAAGGACTTTTAGATTATTTTTTTCTCACGACTTAAATTTCTCAAATAATTTTCTACCATAAAAACCATTACAATTTTTTATTACTAATGGTAAATTTTCTATTTATTTCTCAAACTAATTTACTTTCTGAAAGAAAATAAATCATAAATATTAACCTTTATAGTTATTTCAGTTGTTTATCTTTTAAGTACATAACTATTAAGCTTTCAGTAATAAAAAAAGTATTTATTAACTCAAACGTTTTCAATTTTAACTTATATATACATTTTAAAATTTAATGAAATATCTTAAAGAAAATCGTTTGTTTAATACATAGCCTACTGAAATCGACTTAAAAGTCTAATGATCCGATTCTCAGATACGCGTACAAAAAGTGGACTTGAAGTTACTATAATTAGATTAAGTATGAACGCTCTAACTTTGTAAATCATATTTAAATTTTGCTAATTTAGATTCTGGAAGACACTGGATCTATATAATACTCGCATATTCAAGACTAGATGTGTTTTGGAGAAATTGTATTTTTCCTACCACTATTTCTAAAAAAAAATTGTGTATTATATATTTTGATTGTATGTGTTACAGAAATTAACCTTGAAGATTATTGATTGGAGACATTATTAGAAACGATAAATTTTCTTCTATATACGCTTCGAGTCCTGAACAAGGCTGTCATTAATGACTATTTTTATATTCTATGTGCACCAGTATTTTCATCAAATGCACTTTGGGGTAGATTTCCCATGCACATAGGTTCGAAGTGCATACGAAAAATGTTGTTTAGAAAAAAAATTTTCGAATAGGAAACATAGTTTCTAGTGGCCTCCTTGTATTGTTTTATGAATTGAGCTCCCTTTCGTTCAATTTTGGTATGCCAGTTTTTTCAAACAAAAATCTTCTTTTTAGATTTTTCTAACAATTTTTGCAAAAATTTACTCCGAATGTTATTTCTACTGAGAATGTCGTAGAAACTCGCCCCCCCCCCCCCCCCAAAAAAAAAAAGATCCTCATTAATACTGTATATGTACGACTATTTGGGATTCCTGTATCTCACAGCCTAAATTTTTATATACAGAAGGTGTCCCAAAACATTGAATTGGCCTTTTAGTCATTAAATATTGATCATAGGCATATAAATTACAATGTTACGCGAAAAAACGTACAAAAGTTTATGAAATCGATGAACATTTTCAGGGGATTAAATTTGAAGAAATACGAAATTAAAATTTTTATACGGCTCCCGCACAAACTTCCCAATTAGCAAAATGTGCCCCGTACATAATAAGGTCATGTACAAAAGATCAGCATTTTGTAATAAAAAGTCGCAGAGAAATATTTAACCAAAGTTGCTGAGGGGTCAATCATAAATTAAAATGTAATTTTTTCTAGTTAAAGTGCAGATGATGCGACACAGAAATTCATCATAAGCAAATAAAATATGACTCTAATCTTTAGTTTCATTTACAAGTTTACAAAACTATGCTTCCTGAAAATTACCGTAATTTCCGGCGTATAATCCGCAGCTCAAAGAGTCGTTTTTCGACCCAGAAATGTTATTCAATAATTGTAGTTAAATATTTACAGCGATCTTTTAAGTTACATTTTATAAAATAATATTTCTGGGTCGAAAAACGACTCTTTGAGCTGCGGATTATACGCCGGAAATTACGGTACCTTAAAATTTTACATGATGAATTACAGAATAAAACTTGGAAATGGAACAGTCAATAAATATTAAAACAGCTTGAAATCGTCATTTTTTTCGGAATTTGTGCACTACCCCTGAAACGCGATCATCCGACATGAATTATTACCTCTCATATCCAGCCATTGAAAATTGGTTTAAGTCAGCATTTATGTATTTCATATCTTTAAATTTGAAGAAAAATTAATTTGAAGAAATTAAATTTTAAGAAATGATTTTAAAGAAATTTTAAAGAATAAATTGGAAGAATTACAAATTTTAAATTTTTATACGGCCCCACACAAACAAAGTCCCAATGAGTAAAATGTATTAGATTAATAAAATCATGTAAAAAAATCAGTATTTTATCATAAAAAGTCGCAAAGATATTAAAATACATAAATTCTGATTAAAACCACTTAATATGAGGGAAAAAATCATGTCGGATGATCGCTTTTCAGGGGTAGTGCACAAATAACAAAAAAATAATGATTTCAAGCTGTTTAACATTTATTGACTGCAATTTCCAAGTTTTATTCTGTAATTCATCATGTAAAATTTTAAAGTAATTTTCAGGAAAAATAGTTTTGTAAATTTAGGAATAAAACTAAAGATAAGAGTCATATTTTATTTGCTTATGATGCATTTCTGTGTCGCGTCATCTGCACTCTAACTGGAAAAAATACATGACAACAAAATAAGACCACTATATATATATATATATATATATATATATATATATATATATATATATATATATATATATATATATATATAACGGTTGTCCCAAAAATGACCGATGGATTTTAAAATTCAATAACTTGCAAACGGTGACAGATATTAAAATTTTTATTTTTCATGAAAGAGTACTGTATCAAATAATATGAAGTACATACTAGAAAACAAATTTCTTAATATTTTTATACTTATTCTAAAACAAGTGAAAATTTTATGTTATTAGAATTCTATAATTGCGATACACTAAATCAGCTGATTTTTAGATCAATATATTTTCTTGAAAATGACGCCGCAAAGAGCGTTGAAACGTATGTTGAATCATTAAAAAGTTCTTTATAAGCCTTTTGTTGTTTTATTTTAGTATCACTTAAGCATTTTCCCTTTTAATTGGAAAAAATACAGTTAAATTTATGATTGACCCCTCAACAACTTTATTTAAACATATTTCTGCGACTTTTTGTGATACAAAGCTGAAATTTTGTGCATTACCTTATTAGTGTATGGAGCACATTTTATTCATTGGGAAATCTTTTGTATAGGGGCTGTATAAAAATTTAAATTTTGTATTTCTTCAAATTTACTTCCCCTGAAAATATTAATCGATTTCTTAAATTGTGTACTTTTTTTAAGTAACTTTGTAATTTATAATATACGAATGCGATCAATATTTAAGGATTAAAAGCCGAGGTCAATGTTTTTGGGACACCCTGTACATATATGTACACTGGCTTTATTTGTGGAACTAAATGAATGGCTGCTCAATTTTCTCTTTTCTTACCCCTAATATTAAAAAAGAATACTTTACTTTATTTACTGTCAGACAGTTCTCTCATTAGGCAAGTAAAAGATTTCTTGTAAAAAATAATGGTATGAAAATAATATGTGTTTCAGGCATGCATTTAGTGCCCCCCCCCCCAAATGACAGTAACGAGCCACCACTATATATGTTGTACCACTATATATACTAAATATCTATGTTATAACTAACATAGATATTTTTATACAAAAATTGACTTATAAATATAGCTTACCAAGTAATGTTTTTGATGAGTGGAAATTCTACATTTTAAAAGAGTTAAAGAGAGAATATGTTAGAGATTGTGACGGAGTGTCTCAGGAGGATTATACTGGGTTAATTAACTCTATTAAAGAACTTCAGAGTAAATTTATAATTACATATGTCGATAAAGCTAACACAACTTATGCATTAATCTGTAAAAAATTTTATGGTGAAATATTAAATGAGAGTTATAATAATAGCGATAATTATGAGCTGTTGAAGTCGAGAGTTTCAGTGATGGAAAACAGGGTTAAGGCACTATATAAAAAAGTTAAGTTAAAGCAGAAAAGTCAAACTTTCCCATATCTTGTTCTAGTGCCAAAGTTTCATAAAAAACCAGTGAAATTTAGAATTGTAACTTGTGGGTATGGTTCATACCTAGAGTCTTCTAACAAGAAATTGTTGGGAGTTTTGAGTGGTGTGTTTGATAGAGTGTTGAGTACGGAGTCCACATTTATTATAAAAAACAGTTACATTTTATTAGACAAATTGAAAAGATATCAAAATATAAAGAGTTTGTTTGCATATGATTTTGCAGACCTATACAGCACAATTAACCTACAGGACTTAAAGGAAAAGGTTGTAGATTTTTATAATAAAAACGGCAATATAGATAGCGATAAAGATTGGTTTATTAACTTGTTTCAATTGGTAGTGCAAGAGAATTACTTGTATGAGGGGAGCAGAGTATTTAAACAGATCCGTGGAATCCCAATGGGGGGGAGTTGCAGTTCAATTTTAGCTGACATCTACTTACATATATATGAGAATAACAATAATTTAAATAGAGACATATTGAGTTATAGGTATATTGATGATGTTATAATAGTTGGATTAAAAAACGAAAATGTAAACCTAGATTTTAAATATTATCCAAATACTTTAAAACTAGAACTCTCCTCCCGAAATATTAAAAACATCAATTATCTGGATGTGAATTTAGTGTTGGAGAATGACAATTTAATAACAAGGGTTTACGACAAGAGAAATGATTTCGATTTTAAAACTTTAAAAATCTTAAATTTTGAATCGAACGTACATATTTCAGTATTTAGAAATGTATTTACAAACGGTTTAGTTCGTATTGAAAGGTTATGTTCAAGATTTGGCGATGCGGTTGGCGAGTTCATGGAGTGGATTAACATGGCATTGATGCAAGGTTACCCTGTGAACTTTGTAAGGAGAAACACGATCAATTTTATAGGTAGAAGTAAATATAGAAATGAAATGAATTCATTTTTGAATGCTAAGGGTGGTCTTGATCAGTTGTTGGATGGATTCAGATAGAGTTGGTTGCTGCTGTGTGTAGCTTGGTATTTTAGTTGATAGCTTGAATTAATTTGGTCTCGGCAGGAGAAGGGGGACGTTGTTAACGTAAAAGCCGGTTTTAACCCTGCAGCGCATGTTGTTAGCCATGCCCTCCTGCCTTCAGGTTTAATTTTCCTGGTATTGATTTTTCGTTAGTATTTTGAGTTTGGTTATTTTTGTTTTATAGTTTTAATTGGTTATAGTTCAGAGTTCAGTTGATATATTGTTATTTGTTTTGGCTACATAGCGTGGTTAATGTAAATGTATAATTGTGTTTTAGTATATATATATATATATATATATATATATATATATATATATATATATATATATATATATATATATATATATATATATATATATATATATATATATATATAACGGTTGTCCCAAAAATGACCGATGGATTTTAAAATTCAATAACTTGCAAACGGTGACAGATATTAAAATAAATTTTGCACGAGAGTTATGTATGATGTCAGGAGTTCTTTTACTGTGATTCTTGATTTTAGTTCGAATTTCAAATAATAGATGGCGCTGGCAGCGATTGGCGTTCAGTCGAGGCCGAAACTGACGCCACTCTGCATTGGTACACCGCTCCCTGAATACTAGTCCTGAGCGCTGACAACAATGGCGGATGTCGCAGGCCGATTTTTTTTTCAGCGTTTGAACGGTCCCTCGAAAATCCACACCAATAATTTCTAAAAGTTTTCTTTGCCTTGCTTTTCGGAGATCAAATAAGTCATAGATAACTTTTAGATATTATTGGTGTTGAAGTTCGAGGGACTGCACAAACGATTCCGCCTGCGACAGCCGCCATTTTTTTCAGCGCGCAGGCCTAGTATTTAGGGGGCGGTGATTGGCACACCGCCCCCTGAATACTAGTCGGCGGCTGTTGTAGGCGGATTTTTTTTCAGCGTTTCAACGGTCCCTCGAACTTCAACACCAATAATATCTAAAAAAATTTTTAACTTATTTGATCTCAGAAAAACTAGGCGGAGAAAAGTTAAAAAAATTATTGGTTCTGAAGTTCGAGGGACTGTTCAGACGCTGAAAAAAAAACGCGCCTGTGACAGCCGCCATCTAGTCACCGCCCACCGAATATTAGGCCTGAGCGCTGACACAAAAATTGATGCAGTCGTAGGCGGAAAATTTTCAGCGTCTGTACGGTCCCTTGAAATTGAATACCAATAATTTTTTTTAAGTTTTCTCCACCTTATTTGTCTGAGATTCAATAAGTCAAAGAAAACTTTTAGAAAATACTGGGGTGTAAAATTAGGGGACCGTACAAAGGTTTTACAAAATCGGCCCACCAGCACCGCCATTTATGTGTCAGCGCTTAGGCCTAGTATTCAGAGGGCGGTGCATTAGTTCTTAGTGGCAGCAGTTTCAGCCCCGACTGAACGCTAATGTCAGTCAGCGCCATCGAAATTCAAACTAAAATCAAGAACTCCTGACATCATTCATAACCCTCCTGCAAGAATTTTTTAAATATCTGTCACCGTTTGAAAGTAATTGAATTTTAAAATGCAACAGTCATTTTTGAGACACCTGTTATATATATATATATATATACAGGGTGACAAGAAATAACTTGGACACACATGATACATTATACATTTAATGCTAATGAAAATATTACGACCAAACTTCAAAATTAATATGAATACATCATTTCATCTAATATATTTACAAATTTGTGGCTACATTTAGCCTTAATAGAGAGCTTTAAACGTGTCACAAAATTTTCGGCTATGTGCCGCAACTCACTTACTGATATTTTATCTCATTTCTTGTATAAGGAATTCTTTAGGGATACCAGAGTTTTATGAGGTTTGGTACACACCCTTGTCTCCAAGATGGACCAAACAGAATAATCCATTGGGTTCAAATCTGGGGAATACAGTGGCCATTCTTGAACTCCAATGAAGTCAGGAAAATGTGTTTTGCACCAATCTTGAGTGCCTTTAGCTCTGTGTGCAGGTGCGAATCCTGTTGTAAGTTCCATCTTTTATTTCCAAAGAACTCTTGTGACCAAGGTAAGACAACATCTTCTAAAATGAGTTTGCGATATGTTTGTTGATTAATCTTTATCCCTTGATCAACAAAAACAAGTGGTGTTTTTCCACTATCACATATCCCACCACAAACCATTAAAGACTGGGGTCAGTGACGCCGTTCAACAACGCAAGAAGGTCCAGGTGCTTCTGCTGATCAAACTCTATCATTATGGCTATTGTGAGCTTGTTCAATCGAAAACAGTTTCTCATCTGTGAAGACAAATGTTTGCCATCGATCACTTGCAGCCCGCTTTAGCAGTTCTTTACACCTTTGAAGTCTTGTGCGTTTGTTCTCTGCTGTTAGCTTTTGAGCCTCTTTCGTTTTGTAAGGTGAAGACCAAGCTCTACTCTTGCCATCAAACGTGCGGTTCTCTGTTGATCTTCATCTCTCTAGCAACCTTTCTCATTGACATCCTAGGATTTCGACGAACTCGCTTTTTGATAACTACCCGGTTTCTTGGTGTGTTAACTGTGCGGTTTCTTCCACTTCCTGGCCTGTCATCATCATCTACGAGTTCTTTAAACCTTCTGACTGTGTATGAAACCGTCTGCTTAGGCACTTTCCATCGTTGAACAATTTCACATTGTTTCATTCCTTGCTTATGTAATTCAAGTATGGCAAATCGTTTGTTAGCCATAATGATTACCACAACTAACTTACTTGCACCTGTTTAATAACTTTCTAGAAGCAATTCCCTTTGACAATAACTTTATAACTTTAGTAGTAGTTACAGATTTTTGGTTTGAAACTTCGTTGAAGTTATTTCTTGTCACCCTGCATATATATATATATATATATATATATATATTATTCTGAAGAGTAACATGCCTCTTTGTTCGAAATGAAAAAAACAATGTGTTTTGCCTGCACTAATTTATGGAGCAGAAAATTGACGCTAACAAAGCAGATGGTACAAAAATTACAAACAACACAGCGGAGTATGGAAATATGTATGCTAAACAGAAAAGGCAAAAGAGAATAACGATAAGAAATCAGACGAAAGTTTTTGACATCATTGAGAGAATTAAACGGCTAAAATTGAAATGGGCTGGGCACATTGCAAGAAGACAAGACAAAAGGTGGAGCACAAACACCCTACACGTGTATCCCAGAGATGTAAAATAACCAAAAAAACGACCTCAAGTAAGAAGTAGTGACGAAATCAGAAAAGTGGCCGGTGTTAATTGGATAACTAAAGCACTAGACAGGAAAAAATGGAAAAATCTGGGAGAGACCTACATCCAGCAGTGGATTGAAAACGGTTGTTGTTGTTGTTGATGATGATGATATATTATGAATTATATTTTTACAGAATAATCCCAGTTTACAGTTCATAATACTCTATTCGGAATATTTTTAAGTGAGTTTCTTGAATATAATTTCTTTCCTCAAAACATTTTAAAATAAATTTATAAAAACAAATTACATGAAATACATCAAACTTTTATCTGTATGCTGCCGTACTCTAGTCCCTAAATTTAAAATAAGGCACGAAAAAAGTTATTTAAACGATTTTTCATTAGAATTCTTTCAGATTAAATTAAAGATAATTATCTTTTTTCACACGCGTTTTTTATTAATCTATTGTTTTTCTAGTGAACAAACATCAAAAAACTCTTTTCCCACTAATATGAGATTTCCTTTCTTAATTACGAATAATCAAGTTACAAACAGTTTTATTTCTTTTCCATCGATAATCAAGAACTGTTTAATTTGTGATTGGTTTAATTAAAGTTATTTTTACCAGAAAAATTAAACCAACACTTTCCGTCTTGGTTAATGAGGATATATAAGGGCTTACAACAACAAATATATCATTAATTTTCGAAATAATATTGCCGTTCTAAGAAAAATGTTAAACTGTTAAGAAAAAAAAACAATAATGATTAAGCAGAAATAAAAACAAATAGAAGACAAATAGAGTTTTGTTTTTTTTCTAATGATGTTTTTCACATAATTGTTTTAAGAGATTGTTTAAAAAAAAACTTCTTACTCTAAAATTATATTACATCTATTTAGTTGATTCACGCCACGGTGAAAAATAAATATTTAATTTCGGAAATTACAAAAAGAGGAAGAAGAAGAGAAAGAATACAATAGAACTATGGCAACTATGAATAAAGAGGAATTGACATATTCCTTAAAATAGTGACGCTTCAACTCTAGTCGGTATGTTGTTGCTGTTGTTTTATTGAGAACATACATCTGACTTGTGTGCTTGACAACAAAAGCTCGCTTATAAGTCATCGTCAATATACAAGGACGAGATAGCCACAAGGAAATGTATACCATCAGAGAATTACATCCGAGAATTCCACAAAGTGCGTGTAATAGAGCTGACGGGAGTCGAACCCGCCGACTTGACTCCTACGCTCTTAAGCGATTAGCGGAATGGTGTCTTAAGCACTCGGCCACGGCGGCCCTCTGTAGTCGGTATAGTCGAGATGTAAACAAACAAATTAGGAGTCTCAAGAGTCGCCATCTTATGACTACATCCTCAGTTATTTCATTCGTAACCGGTAAACACTGCACTGTATGTTTCCTCGTCGTTTATTCATAGCCCCATTAGTATAACCTGACTAAATATGAAATGGAATCTGGATTTTAAATGATCCTTTCATGGTCTCGGTGAAAGAAATACAATAAAATTATGAGCCGATGTGTACCATTTAAGTTTTTTTTCCTTAGCACCATTTATGAATTAAAAAATACGCTTGATATAATTGTATATTAAATGCAATTTAACACGGGAAATTTTACTTTTAAAAAATACTGGCAGCAAAAAAGCGTAAAAAATACCAGCTATAGGTATACCTTTTAAGACGAATTTTTGAGTAAAGCCAAATAAATTTGCGATCCATTTCGATTCTACCATAGCAGATTTTACTGTAGTTATTAAATTAATATTTAGTTTTAAATAATTCATCCTGAAAGGTATGTTACTACAGATTTATGGAAGTAGTCTATGGAAGTAGTTTTAAATGTCAAGTGATCCTAAGGTTTTACGCGTTTTAGAGAATAAACAAAATTAGTATTAACCTGTTAACTGAGTATGACGAAATATTTCGTCATACACGAACTACTGCCGTAATATTTTGAACGCATTAGTAAGCACCAGTAGAATTTTAATAGAAATTTTTGTCTTATTGAAATGCCCTATTAATGCAAAATTACTGCCATGAATAAGGAAAAAAATTCTATCCTTTTTTACTGGTGGCAGTGTGCCCCGTCGGTAATCAGGTATATCAGTTGAACAAAAATTTATTCCCCGGTTAACATGTTAAACTAGCTGCAGAACATGACAGAAAGAAATGTAGTTTGGTTCCTGTAGCTAGATTGCATTTTGGAAGTAACTGAAACTATGAATTTAAAGTTTTCCAATTTGGTCTAATTTTTTATTCAGAAATTCCAAACTCATACCAGAAATTCAAAAAGGAGAATTTTTACTTTAAGTTATCACAAAATGGTCTGTCATTAAATAAAGTAAAAAAAAAAATACTATTTTAAGTTTCTGGTATTCGGAATTTTAAACTATAAATGTATAGTAATAATGCAAATCTGCGATGAGTAAAACATATTTGTTAGATGATGGCTGTTTCTTAAGCATGTATTTATGGTTTTAGTCGAAGAAATACTCAAAACATTTCATTCCGTACAGTTTTCGTACTAACAGAGTCTATCTCTCTTGATTTTTACGTTTCGTAAATAATAA
Organism: Maratus michaelseni; assembly: GCA_963931845.1. Lineage (NCBI taxonomy): Eukaryota > Metazoa > Arthropoda > Arachnida > Araneae > Salticidae > Maratus > Maratus michaelseni. The sequence goes on from OZ007595.1 coordinate 269,036,895, forward strand.
TTCATAATTTTTAACCCTACACTGCACATATTATGCATACATAAATCAATAACAAATTAATTTTAATAAATAAATTCAGTTCCATGCAACACTATATTTAATAAAAATATTTGCTTTATGTAATTACAGAATTCTTTTTTTAAACAAGGCGAAGAATTTCTATTTAAAATTTGCGGTATCTACATTTAAAAATGGGTAAAAAAAATCGTCCAGTGTAAGGGGAATTATTGTTTATAAACACAGTGATTATGTCGTTTCTAGATTATAAGTTTGGTCTAAAGATAGTCCTAAATTTTAATTAGGAATTTACGCCTAAAGACATGATGTACTATCAAATATGATATCTGATTACCGCGTCGTATAAAAACCGGTTGCATTCACTGCACAAGACAAAAAAATTTAGGTGAGGACTGAAGCCATTTTTCTTTTAGGGAAAGAAATGACATCATAATGAATTTTGATTTTGTTGCAGCCATGAATCAGAAACAATCAATATAAAGCAAGGTACATTTTATTATAAGTTATGAAGGTGTTTCTTTTTTAGGGTTTCGTTCATCTCACGAAACCCTATTACTCCCGCTCCGTTGTCTGTCCGTCACAGAGCTATTCTCAAAAACTAAGTAACTTACAGAGTTGAAAATCTGTGTATATCTAGCTGAATACCAACTATGAAGCTCAAAATATTAAAATTTGAAAAAATCGTAATATTTTAATCAGAGGTGCCAAGTTCCCACTAATCTTCTGTAATATCTAACCCAGTTTAACAACGCCTCAAACCAGAAAAATTATTGGATAAATCTTTATTTGTTTAATTTCGGGTTGCTACATGGAATTTATTTAATTTGATTTCTTAAAAGAATTTCTGGTGCGAAACGTATTAAACCTGGGTCAAATTAACCCGCTTATTACGGAATATTAATGAGAGCTTGACACCTCTGTTTTAATAAATAGAGATAAAAAACCAAAATTCTAGCATCCTTTTCCTATTGAATTTAAACATTTTTCGTTAAAGCAGTTGCCAAAAATTAAAAATCCACAATGAAATTCTCTCTACAATAATTAATTTTCTATTGAACGATTTCCACGTGTAAAATGACAATGAAATAAGAAGTTTCATCAATTGAAAAAAAGATAAATATTAAATAAAATTGATTGACGTCTTAGTGGTAATAAAACGAAAAATTTCTAATATTTCTCAATAATACAAAGAGTATGAGTATGTGTATGTACACAAAGCAGATTAATATCACGTCATTAGAGAATTAAAAAGAAAATCTGACGTCATATTGGAAGTTTAACGAATTTTTTAAATGTTTGAGAATAATACAAAGCAAGTATCAATATGAGTAATTTAGAATAGTAAATATATGAGTTTGAGAAACATATTGAATCGTGATAAAAATCCAATTATGGAAATATTCGCATATTTTAGCATTTTGAAGGTGTACAACATGTGTAATTTTGAAATTATTTTTTTTAATATCACATTTACTCCGCATGACATATATTATTATGACAGAATATAATAGTCATAACTTTTTTTTTTCTTTTAAGCTAAATGAAATTTATTTGGATTTATTAAAGAAAGGATAAAGTGTTTTGAAAGGAACATTAAACGAAATCCTTTGAGCGATCTTTGATCACACTTACCCACTTGTTTTTGTTTTTCTTTCAATAAAGTTATTTTGACTCGTTGAAGTGTTCAGTGTTATTTTTATTTATTCAAAGCCTGTAGTGCCACGCGGGCCAGCTGCACCGTTTTGAGGGTACCACTATTTTTAAGTAGTAAATATCTACTTATTTAAACAGAGAATTGACGTGATAAATTTTGTAAAAATTTTTATTCGAAAATAGTGAAGACAAATTGGAAAATAGTGTCTTGACTACCAGTAATTAAATTCCTACTACTAGCTGACACTCTATATATCTATATCTTGTTCAAATTTTCAATCGTTAATAAAATATTTTCTAGTCATCCACTCAAGTTCAAATAATGTTTTTTTAAACTTGTAGTGGATGACACTTTATGTTAATACAGTTTTTTCAAATATTAATTCATTAATTAAATTTAATTAATTTATTTTAGTTTTAAATTGGAGAAAAAAATTCCTCCCATTGTTTTCATAAATGAAATGAAAGATTTGTCTCAAATTAGTGATGCCACAGAAATAAAATACCGCAACGATGATTATAAAATAATGTTCAATAAAGATAACGTGGGACTTTAATGCTGCACGGGTTTATTTTATATATTTATGATTAAAAAGTAGGAATTGACTTAATTTTTTTTTTATATTACTTGTTCTTAGTAGGGCCATGCTTGTGTCGTTTTTACTCTGTCGAAAAAAATTATGTGGGATAGGGAAATACAGTGACCTCTCACTTATACGCGATGTTCAGTAATTAATTTTTGGTACCACTATTTTAAAACAGTAAAACTGTACTTATAAATTAAGCGATTAAATAAGGAGAAAATTACTTTAAAAAGAAACTGGTGCTAAAAATAATTACCATGTATCGCGTATAAGTGAGAGGTCACTGTACTTACAGGAACTAAGCGTATGAAAAAAAATTACAAACTTCTACAAAGTTGCAGAAAAATAATAAAGAGGAATATTTTGCAGGCCTGTGTAATGTCATTTACTGACATGACACCTCTTCTACAATTTAAATTTCTATAAAATTAATGGAAAAAGTAATGGTATTGTAGTGTGCGTGCACGTTAAACAAACATTTTTATTATTATACTATCACCTTATTTAATCGCAGAAAATATTACAAATTTTGAAAAAGGAAGGAAACAAGGCAACTTAGAAAGTATGAAAATATAAAATTAAATAGAAATTTTCGAATCAGAAAAATTAGCAAGAAACGATGAGAAAGACTGTTTACTATCTCAAGTCATAGCTCTACTAACACCTTCATAACTGGCGTCATTTAATGATATTTTAATTTTTAATACCATTAATAGTCCTATTACCTTATTTAATCGCAGAAAATATTACAAATTTTGAAAAAGGAAGGAAACAAGGCAATTAGAAAGTAAGCAAATATAAAATTAAATAGAAATTTTCGAATCAGAAAAATTAGCAAGAAATGTTGAGAAAGACTGTTTACTATCTCAAGTCGTAGCTCTACTCTTCTACGCACTATTTGTTATTTTTAAGTTCTAATACCCTGCAATGCACTACACAGTAGTATTCTAATACCCTGCAATGCACTAGACAGCATTATATCGCACTTTTATTCATTCTTTAAAATTCTTTTTGTTACTTTAAATTATTATAAAATTTCTTTCATTGCAATAGACTGTAATTTATCGCATTTTATGCTTTCTTTTACATATTTTGTTACTTTAAAGTATTTTAAACTTTCTTCACATGGCTCTCCTAAGGTGTGTTATACTATTACTCATATACAGGGAGTAGAGTTACTTTTAACTGGGAATCCCATTGAAACACTGAACTGGTTCACTGTCATAGCTCTACTAACACGGTCATAACTGGCGTCATTTAATGATATTTTAATTTTTAATACCATTAATCCCGCATAGTATTTTTAGCTTTATTAAATCCAAGAATTCTACGATTTGGCAAAGATTACAACTAAAATATTCTGGTACGAAAACTAAAACTGTACGCACTCTATATGGAACATATACGTGTCACCCGTCCGGAAGGTGCCAAAATAGTTGTTGCCATACCATATCTTATAGTTTTTCCAAAGCGGTTATTATCCCTTTCATATATCGAGGTACGCCAGAGCTTTAAACAGTGTATCATTCGAAAGTAAGTTCATTTCCATATTAAACTATCAAGATGTACTTCAGTAACAATCGTATAAATTATCTAAAATAATGCACAGACTTAACCCATGATCTCCAGAGACTTAACCAGAGACTTAATCATTGGCACAGACTTAACCATTGGCTTTCCCTTTTTATTCAGAAGCTCTGAATTCCTATCGGAAATTCCGAAAGAAGAATATTTAATTTATGTAATAAAGGAATGTCTCCATTAAATAAAGCAAAATTTACTATTTAGAATTTTCAATATCAATTCGGAATTTCTGACTAAAAAAGAAGGACAAAATATCAAATGAGCTTAACACAATAGGTATTTGAATGCGTTAATGAATACAATGAATATTGTCTACATAGAGCTACGGATTTCACGTTAATAGGACTTGCTAAAATTTTCACCCTAGCAAAACTATGAAGGATTTTTTTTTTTTTTTTAAGTTGAAAAAATTTTATTATTTCTTTATTTTTTTAATTAAAAATTCTTTCTTGGGTTAAAAAATAATTCAATGTAATATCAAAACTCGAAATCGATATCGATATAATTTGTAATTAATAGTTTAAATGTACGAAAATAACATGTAGAAACCTGGGGGAAATTTTAATTTAATTTTTATAGCTAGCTGTACATTTAGATAATAAATAATTGTTTCATTGAATTTAAATAACTGTTTAACATGAAAATTGTTTTCTTCAATTATCGTTATTTATTTTAGTATATCACTTTACGAATCGTAATCCAATCATGTGTGTCAACAACAAAATATTCTCAATACTGAAGCTGAAGTAACGTTTAAGTTTTCGACTTTAAGCTTTCATATTGTAGTTTCTGATTTACTTAAATAAATCAAATTTTCAACACATCCTCTAGAGAAATTTAGTTCGGAAAGCGGAGTCTTTAATTAAATAGATGAATTCTACGATGTTTAAAAATGTTGTCACGAATTTGTCTTGCAATTATCAAAGGAATTTCTCGATTAATTAAGTAAGCTTTTTGTCTGTATGGATGTATTTCATTGTAAAGATATTTTGTAAACACATCGTAACTTATTCGAAGTATATAATTAAAGAATTTGATATTTAATTAACGATTTTAAGGACTTAGATATTTATTTTATGACTGTATATGCGTAAAATTTTGTCCTCTTTGCTTTATGGAAACTCGGAATAACCCCATGGGAATTTTTAATATTTTGAATTCTTTATTTCTGCCCTTTCAAACAACAGAAGGTATGGTATAACAAACGGTATATTACTGTTTCTATGGCTACGAGAAGTTTGAAAATTTTAAGCAATTCCGTTTGTTCTATGTGGTTATACTCCTTAACCGGAGAACTTTCAGACATCAAATTACCCAAAGCTATCTCTAAATTTGATTGTCTTGAACACATTTAATCTAAATAAAATTTCAAATACCTAAAAGAAGCATTAACAAATTTTTAAAATTAATAAATTCCTTTAACGCGCTTAATAGAAGGAAATGGGTGAATGGAAAACTTCTCTGTGTTTTCGAGCAGGCCTAAAATGCAACATTTAATACTGAACATACCAACATACGGTCACTTTTTTTACCGATACCATATGAAAATATATCGATTCGAAGCAGAAATTTATATACATCACACATAAAAAAGTTAAATAAAAATGATAAGAAGTCTTAAATAAAAATTATGGTGCAAAATATTTTTTATAAAACTTCAGTTAAACTAACGGTATGTTAATATATAAATATAGATTATGACATCTACAGGGTTCGTATGCTTTTACCATAATTTTTAATAGAATGTTTCGCCTTATTTAAATGCAGAAAAGCATTACAAATCCTGCAATTAAAGATGGCGTCTACGTTTGCTGCTATTTAAATATTAAATAGAAAAATTCCATTACAAAAATTGGGGTAAAAGCGTATGAACTCTGATATACAATACATTTTCAATTTTTAATCCGTTAATTCGAGGAGGTCAAGATAATGAAAATCCCGCTGACACAGAAGTGTATTACTGAGATTTTTTTTTAAATGGCTAACTGATAAAGATGGAAACCCAGAAATACTTCTTGTGTATTGTGTTATTCAAAGCGATACCTTAGTTTTCAAAAACAAAATTCCACCTTTTCGTAATGAAGCACTAAAATCAATTATAAAATGTAACATTGCTTTCAAATTTAAAGTTAAATGTGAGTGTAATAAATCTTGAAGAAATTTTGTGAGGATAAAAATAGAGACCATGTTACATTTTTGTTTCAAACTGCAATAAGTTGGCAAAGAAGAACAGAGCTCATTTTCAGTGTTAATTGTTGCGACAATCGGGAACTTGGTTAAATAACATAGATAAAACAGGAGCAAATTTTCAACATTTTTGAAGGTTATTCGTCGTCTAATTTTTACCGAGGTTCTTTGTCATAAATACGGCAAAAATTGCTATTCGAAAATTATGGTGGAAGTTTGTCCTTATGTAATCAAGCTCTGCTTATGTGTATTAATTCAAGTAATTCCAGTTTGTTATATTTGTTTTGTTCCTGTAGTTTAAATAACAACAAAAAAATCTTAAACGGGACTCTCAGGGTTACCAGTTTGGTCGTTTTTTAAATTCAAAACTTCTGAATTCATACAAAAAATCCGAAATGTAGTTTTTCGTCTATTTAATGACAGCTACTTTGTGATTACACAAAATAAAGATTCTTCTTTCGAAATTTCCACCATGAATCAGTAATTTCTAGATTTAAAAAAAGGGCAAAGTGGAAACGCTGAACTGGCATTAAAATAAATTAATCTATCTGAGTTAACTGTGGCAGAAACTAACGTTAATTAACACATTTATTAATCTTACATAGTGTAGAAGTATAGATGTATATACAAAGTTTCGAAAAAGAACAAAAAGTGTGCTCAATATATAAATTTACACATATTTATTTTTACATTACATTTATTTATTATTTATAGACATATTAAACCTACACATAACTAAATCTGTTTTGTTTTTACGACTTCTAGAAACAATAATTAATTAGTCATTTTCCTTTATTTAAATTTCGGGCATTTGTATTACTTTTGTTTCAATGTCAGATTATGGCTTAACACACGAAGAACTATATTTTTAACTAGTAAGCTACGCCCGCTGCGCTGGTCAGTTTCTACAAATGAACCTTGAAGCAAACAAAATATATCGTTTAATTTGACCTTGTATTTGAAAGCAATCTGTATATTTACCTGGAATATCCTTCCACATTACTGAAAAATGACGTGATTGCGCTATTATATTTTCTAATGTGCAGTCAAAATTTTAGCTGTTAAGGACCAACTCTTTTATTTGGTCATTTACAGTTAAGGTTTGCTAAAGAATGATAAAACTATATGCAATATACTAAAACCATCACTAACAATTATCGAACTAACAATGCAAACTAATTAACAAAATCCATTCAGTAGAAGTTTTTATAAAGGCTAATCTTTTATAATCGGGTTCATCTGATTATAGAACTTTTCCACGTAATTCTAAAACAGAACAATATAAAATATACTAAAACAATCCTTACAAATTATCTACTTAACAATGCAAGTCGCAAAAAATACGCCCAGTAAAAACTTTCAAAAAGGCTAATCTTTCGGAATCGGGTTCTCCTGACTGTATAACCTTCACACAACTGTTTGACTAAGCAGCGTAGAACAATATGTAGTACATTAAAACCATTCCTGAAATAGCATCTGACTAACAATACAATTCTCATCAAAATCCGTCCAGTAGAACTTTTTCAGAAGGCTAATCTTTCATAATCCGAATCAAATACTGAAAAAGCTAATATTTGATAAAAAAAAATATCACCTGATTTTCGAATTTCCCCCCATAATTCCTTTCTTTTTTTTAAATAAAATTAATAACAGCTTTTTCTTTTATTTTTCCAGCTGTATAGCCATTTCAATTCTTTCTGCATCAAAAAAAAAAAAAAAAAAAAAAAAGACACCTTTTGGCTTAAAATCAAATTGTTTAGGATCAAAAGTAAAATCAAAATCGCCAAAAACAAAAGATAAATCGCGAAATATTGTTTCGATAGCAATCTTGGCCCTTGAATAATTTTTTAAACATTGCGAACATTCCCAATCATGTTTAAATTAAATATTTTCGTTTTATAATATTCTCTCATCAAAACTCTTTTTTCTTTCTTTTTCTTTTTTTTTAAATTAATTTAACGCAGTTTTTCTTTTATTTTTGGAGATGTATAGCCTTTTCATTTCTTTCTGCAACAATAATGATCGCCAAAAAAATAGCAATGGTAACCTTTTCGGCCAAAATAACAAAATTTTCTATCATAATTCAATAACTAATCTACGTAGAACGTCGTGTTATACATATAAACCTTCCTCTTGAATCACTCTATCTATTAAAAAAAACCGCATCAAAATCCGTTGCGTAGTTTTAAAGATTTAAGCGTACATAGGGATATAGGGACAGAAAAAGCGACTTTGTTTTATACTATGTAGTGATAGTGATATGTTACCACTTGCTTACTACCATATGTATTATAAACACTTTCCTTTTTCATGTATCAGAAGCACTTGTCAAATCTTCGATGAAATATTGCTTTCCCTTTTCTTAAAAGAAATCCTCTGAAAAGACTCGATGTTGAAAATTTGCATTTCTGTTTTACGATAACATAAATAATCTATAAAAAATATGTCACGAAACTTTATAATAGTATAATTTTAAAACTGAAAAAAAAAATGTGCCGAACTTTATGATAATATTTTAATCTTTATCTAAGCTTAAAATGTTTTTTTTAAAGTATCGGGATATCTTGTGTGCATTTATATTATAAAAAATTTCTCTCTTAAGTATTAGAATTTTGTGTATACGAAACAAGATATCGAAAAGAATCTTTGGCTATCATATTTTTAAATTTTAAGAATTTAAATGTGAGAGTAACACAACATTTTACATCTTACTTGAATTATTCATATAAATAAATATTATTCGTACGTATCAGGATACGCAGAGTATTGTAGGGGTTTGAATACCATACATTTCGTAAAGTAATAGTCGCCATATTTAAATACGGAATTGTTTTCATTAAATAAGGTATATATTACTTTACGAAAAATATGATAATCATCCCCTGAGACGTACGATTTTTGCTAAATGCATAGTTGGAACTATAAGATACAAGTAGTTTCCAATATTTAATTTAAATCTTGCAGATTTCTTCTTCTTCTTCTTCTTCTTCTTCTTTTTTTGAAATATATGTTGTTGTTGTTTTTTAAGTAGATTAAAACATATGTCAAAAATTAAGTTTAACCCATTCGCTAGTATACTCGTGGTTTTTCAATCTAAAATTAGGAATTCGTACCGGATATTTCCAAAGAAGAATTTTTATTTTATGTAATCACGAAACGTCTGTAATTAAATAAAGTTAAGTAGTATTTTCTGGTATGAATTCGAACGTTCTAAATAAAATACCGGTAATTTTAACCCGGCAGTGAACGTGTTAACAGAAATCTCTAGTAGAGTTTAGAAGTTGGGAAATGCATTGCTGTGGACAACTAGCTTTACACAACATTAGCATCAATTTAAAACCTATTGATATAACCTTGTTTTTTATGGATCTCATGACGTGTCCAGATTGTCAATTAACCAGAGTTACCAGTTTGCGTGTCAAGAACATTTAATATATTTAATTCTAACACTAAAACAATAATGAAATAATATTAGAGAAATAAATTAGACAAAAATCATTTGACCTATAAAAAATACTAGCATAGCTGCCAAATTTTACTCTTTTTTGTTACTACTAAAATTTAATAGAATTTTTTGTCTTATTTAATAGCACTTATCGATGATTAATTAAGCTAAAATTTACTATTAAATTTTAGTAATAATACAAAATACTTGGCATCTATAGTAATAGAATAATATTTGATATAAGCAAACACAAATAAATGTATTTTGTTGAAAACATATAATACACTTACAAAAAACAAAATCATTACCTTATTCGCCTAACTAATTGGAAGAGTAAAAAACTTATTCATTTGCAATTTTCACAAGTATACAATCGGTATATTGACATTATTGAAAAAAATCACATTGCTATTTTTATAAACTCCGTAAAAAATTATTAAAGTTAATATTTTATATACAAACTATTACAGTCGTTTATTATAGATTTTGTTTTAGTGTATTTATGTTAAATTCATATGACAATTAAAATAGTTTTACAATTTTGTCAAAGAGGTTATTAAAAATCACATTATAAAGTGCGGAAGATGAAGATATTTCTTATAGAAATCTTAATGGAATTTATTATTAGAATATGATTAGAATATTACTTTCAAAATAATGCATTCAATTTTGCAATATTAATTCCGTTTCCAAAAATGCAATTATTAAATGTTTTGAAGAGATCCGTATTAAACGTTTTGATTAATTATTCTCATCGAAGATTTGAATACTTTAGCGAGAAAAAAATCGAAAGTATTCTATGAAAGATACTGTGGAATGTCGAACACTTCAATGGATGAAGTTGGTATAAATAGATACATTTTTCTTTTTTACTCCGTTTATGTTAACCGTATATCATTTACATAAAAATAAGTTATGTGGGAGGGACGATATGAGAGTTTTGGAAAAGGGAAACATAGCGAAAGAGTTGTGCAGATCATTTTTTTCATGAAATTTACATAAATCAGAGCTCTCGAATGGTCCGCCAACTGAATACCAATATTTTTTAACCGAAAAATTCATAGTAAGTTTATACAACATTTCAGCAAACATTTATCTCCGAAGGTGGTTTTTGCAAAATTTGCAAGAACAATCTAAAAATAAAAATTTTCTGAGAAAATACAGGTATTTAAAAAGCGGACCACTTGGGAGTCCTGTCAAATGGATAAAGAGACTCTAAGAGACTCTCTCTGTTACGAATCCCTTAATAAACAGGTTATGGAATCAAATATTTGTATCAACGTAGTTTCTTATGGCTTTGAATTATAAAAAAATTATGGTATAAATTACGATACACATCAACTGATTCATGGTGAGAACAAACGATGAATCATTGTTGTAATGCATAGGACAGTATCTTACTGATTGATTAAAAAAATTAATCCTCATGTTTTTTGTTTATAGCATGAGGTGTTTTCAATAAAATTTAATGCAATTTTCAGAAAACGTAACAAAATGCAGTAGAAACAACATACTGCATTTATAATAGCAATACATTCAATATTTAATGAGAGATGAGGATTCATGCAAAATAACTTTCTTGCATAAAAATTCAATAAAATCTTTCGCAAAAGTCAGTAGACGTTAGCATCAACATCATTACAGAAAACTGGATATTTGCATAGTCTGATTATCGCAAGTGCAAACTTCCGCCATTATTTTATAAAAGTAATTTTCTTCTTATTTAAGAAAGAAACTCTGCTTTTAAATTAGGTATAAATTTAAGCATGCATCAACATTATGTAAATAAAACTGGGGATATTTGCATAGTCTGATTATCTCAGGTGCAAACTTCCACCAAGTTTTTATAAAAGCAATTTTCGAGTCATTTAAGAAAGAAATTCTGCTTTTAAATAAAGCAAAAATTAAGTATGCATCAACATTATATAGAGAAAACTGGGGATATTTGCAGTAACTGATTATCGCAAGTGCAAACTTCTACTATTATTTTATAAAAGTAATTTTCGCCTTTTTTTAATGCAGATATTTTGCTTTTCAATAAGTCGAAATTTTCGGTATTAAAATATTGGTACAATTTCGTAGAATTTCGCCCTATATTGTTGACTACCAAATTATTACAAAAAAGTTACCGTTCGCGCATGCGCCGTTAAAGTTATTTCACACAAATCCTCAGATCTCATTAAATATTTAAGATACTGCTATTCTAATTGCAGTATGTTGTTTTTACTGCATTTTGTTACGTTTTTTGAAAATGACATTAAATTTGATTGAAAACCCCTCAAGATACAAACAGAAAACATGTGGATTCTTTTTTAGGGTCCCGTTCATCTCACGAAACCCTATTCGTATCGCTTCTCTGTCTGTGTGTCACATAGCCGGTTTTCAGAAACTGTATAATTTACAGAATTGAAATTTTGTGTACTTACCGCTGAATACCTACTGTCACGCTAAAAATCAGAAATTTTCGAAAGAATCCTATTATTTAAATATTGAGAGATACAAAACCAAAAATCTAACAGCCTTTTCCTATCAAATTTAAATATTTTCGTTATAGCAGTCTCCAACAATTAAAAATCCAATATTAAATTCCTTCTACAATAATTAATTTTAAATTGAAAAATTTCCACGTGAAAAATGAAAATGAAATAAAAAGTTTTACCAATTGAAAAAAGGATTAACATGACGTCATATTAGTAATAAAACGGAAATTCTCAAACATTTCTCAATAATACAAGGAGTATGAGTATGTGTAAGTATACAAAGCATGTTAATATGGCGCCAATAGAGAATTAAAAAGAAAATTAATCTGACGTCATATTGAAAGTTTAACGGACTTTTTGAAATGTTTGAGAATAATACAAAGAGAGTATCAATATGAGTAATAGAGAAAGCAAGTAGATATGACATCAGCAAGTGCATAACGTCATATGATTTTGAGGAACGTACTGAATTATAAAAACTCAATTATGGAAATATTGACATATTTTAACATATTGAAGTTCTCTATACAACATGTTTAATTTTGAAAATGATTTTTCTCTAATATCGCATTTAGTCCACATACAGATATTATTATGACAGAGTGTAATAGCGGGCGATCTAGTTCAGATATTTGAAAAAAATAAAAAATAGACCGGTGAATTTTTACTTTATAAAAAACATAACTTTTTTTTTTTTTTTTTTTTTGAAAATGAAATTTATTTGGATTTATTAAAGAAAGGATAAAGTGTTTTGAAAGGAATATTAAAAGAAACCCTTTGTGCGATCTTCGATCACGCTTACCCACTTTTTCATGAATACACCCGCTATTTTTACACGAATATCGTAGAAGATCTGCATAGTTATACTAGAGCTTCAGATCATCCAGAGCATTTTCTTTTTTAGGATGATCGTACATATTTTTTATTGGAATTGTTGTTTGCCTCTTAACCTTTTGGTTACTGGTCTTCACTGGCGATCATTTTAAAATTAATTCTTACCACAATTTATAAATCATTTTCATTGTGGTATATATCCTATGAAAGTATTCTAGCATACGTGTATGACAAGGATTATTTTTCAGAAAGTGGTCAAATAGAACATAAAAATAGATCCTTGGACGTACAGTGTCCCAACCCCATAATCAAAAGTTTAACTCGTTCACTGCCGGGTTAAAATTACCGGAGTTTTATTTTATTTAGAAAGTTCGAATTCATACCAGAAAATACTAATAGCAAAGTTTACTTTATTTAATTCCAGACATCTTGTAATTACATAATATAAAAATTCTTCTTTCAAAATTTTCGGTACTAATTCGTAATTTTAGATTGAAAAACCATTAGTATACACGTGGTTTTTCACATACCCATTCACGTACCCCCTGCCGACGAGTATACTCGTTCAGCGAATGGGTTGATGGGAAAAGTTAATCAAACATCCATAGTCCGCACTATTTATTAAGTTTCAGTTAACTCATATTAGTATAGTTTTGCATTAACCCTTAATTGCATAGTGATGTAAATTTCCATCACTTTTTATTTAACTTTTAATAAATAAATCAACTTCTTCGCCACCACTATATTTATATAGATATATTAATCTATTAAAATTCCCGTGAGCTATGTTGCTGAACAAAGTTAAAAATCTATCTTAAAATGTCTGGTGTCTAATATTTAATATATGTATAAAAAAACACAATTCTAAAAGAAAAACTCATGCAAAGAAGGGTTAAAGCAATACTATAGTTTAAACCACTTTTGTTGTTTGAGCACCAGTAATTCTGAAGCGAAATACTTATTTATTTGATTAAAAAAAAAAAAAAAACTCTCATAAAATAACACATAAAATTTTTATTCTAAAAAAAGGTGGTATGAAATGCATTTTTTTTTCACTTTTAAGAGAAAAATAATTGTTGTTACAGTGAGTTAAATAAGGTTTATGAAAGGTTATACCTTAGTGACTATAAGGTTAACTTTATGAATGAAACTGATGATATATTTGTTTCTAGCTGCGTAGTAACCTGTTGTGTTGCATTTAAATTCTATGATGTCTTTCGATTATTTTTATGAGAAAAATCTAGATTTTTTTTATGCATTTCTTGCTTTTAGTCCTAGGAATTTCAAATAAATCATAATTTAGAAAGTTTTTAGAACATTTTCTCTCATTTCCTCCCTTAAAATTTTGATTTTTTTTTAAACTTGTCTGTGTGAGTATTTACGTCTTAAAAGTAAATGTAATTTCAAATATTACGTTTCTGTCCCTAAATGTTCTATATAATTCATAATTTAGAACGTTTTTAAAATATTTTCCACCCTTATTTTACCCTTTTATATTTCGAATCATTTAGAGACTGTGTTTAACGAGCATTTACTTCTTATAAGTAACGACTATACCAATTTTAATGTTCCTAGCTCTAACATAATCACAGAAATCGCAAGTATCGAACTGTTTTAATGGTGCACCTTTTTAAATTTTGTTTTTTCAAAAGCTGGTCTATGCGAGAATTTACGTCTTAAAAGTACGTCTGTCTAATTTTAAGTTTTGATCTCTAACACTTCTATAAAAATCGTAATTATAAACGTATTTAGGAAGTTTTCCGCTCATATTTTACCCTTTTAAATTTCGATTTAAAAAAAAAAAAAAACATTCTTATTGAGCATTTGCATCGTATAGGTTGCCAACATGACAAATTTTAAGTTTCTAGTAATAACAGTATCAGAGAAATAGCAATTTTAGAACTTTATTCCCTGTTGTATACTTTTAAATTTCGATTTAAAAAAAACCCTGGTTTGTGCGAGCCTTTACGTCGTAAAAGTAAAAACCATGCAAAATTTCCAGTTTCTAGGTTTACCAATCACCAAATAAATCTTAATTTAGAACGTTTTTAGACCGTTTTTCGCTCATATCACATCTTTAAATTTCGAACTTTTTTTAAACCGTCCACAGCTAGCATGTACATCCTAAAAGTAACCACCCCACCAAATTTCATGTTTCTACCCCCAACAATATAACAGAAATCGCAATTTTAGAAAGTTTTTTGCTCCTGCACCCCCTTGTGCGTTGTTGCATTCATATAAAAATCACCGGGAAAACCATTACTTTTTTATATGCCAGACGACCATTTTTATTCAAAGATATTTTTTCGAATAAAATTGAATAAAAGTTACATTTTTAGAAAAAAACGTTCAAAAAAATTGTTTGTTTGAGAGAAGAGTTAAATTAAAAAATGTATAGATTCTGAGATAACTTCAGTGGAAATTAGGTTAACAGCCGAATATCGCAATCCATTAGAGTAAATAAACACAGGAGATTCGTTCATTATGAGTCATAAAAATAATAAACCATGGAGGTAGTCATTCGCAAAGCAAGATCACCATGGTGAATTTTGCAGCGCTGTCTGGTGTAAAAAAAATTGCATTTGTAAACATGGCATGCGTTATAAGAAAAAAAGGCATGCTCATATCGCTCATAGCAGGCGATGTAATTAATTTCCCTGAAATAATAAGGATGATTTTTTTACATTTTGAAACTAGTTATAAAACTTTATCACGTTTAACGTACAATTTCCAGCTTGTTACAATATAATGATAATAATTTTGCAACATAATGTGTTCAACTTTGCAATATTAATTCTAATCCTAAAATAAGTTAATATATTACATTTTTTTTAAAAGATGAGTATTAAACTTTTTTATTAATATCTCTTTTCATCGAAGACTTTATTACTTTTTAAAAAAGAAATCTGAAAGTATTTTATGAAAGTCATTGTGGAATATTGCATACTTCAATAGATGAAGTTGGTATGAATAGAAGCATTTTTTTTTCCTCGACTCATCTAATATGGGGTGTATCTCATTTGCATATCAATAAGTTATATGAAAGGCACGGAATGACAGTTCTGAAGAAGGGGAAACATGCCAAAGGAGATATGCGGAACATTCTTATTATTATGAACTTCGCTTAAATGAATAAGAGGATGACACGGGATAAATTATAAAGCTCTATTAAAAAATTTTTAAATTTAAGATCCTTTCAATTATGTGTGAGATATTAATTGAAAAAAAAATGCAAAAGATATATTTTTCTACCTGAGTTAGAACAACATTGTAATGCCCAAGGTACTATACGTCGCTAACATGTCAAACTATCGAATATTTGAAAAAACTACATTTTTCATTACTTTTAAAAATGGTACGATTGTCACCACTAAATTTTAATACTATTCATCCCCAGGGTTACCAGTATGGCCTCCTCTTGCATTCAGAAATTCCGAATTCATACCAGAAATTTCAAACAGAAAATTTTGTTTTATTTAATGTCAGACATTTCGCAATAACTTTAGAGTAAAAAATGTTTCTTTCAAATTTTCCGGTGCGAATTCACCATCTTTAAATAAATAAAAAGCCCAAATTGGCAACCCTGTTCTTACCAGAAATTTTATTAGTATTTTTACTAGGCAAAGAATTCTAATAAAAGTTAGTGGTGACTATCGGCCCATTTTTAAAAGTAATGAAAATTAATTTTTTTCATATTCGATAGTTAGACATGGTAGCGACGATTAATGCAAGAAATATCGGCATTTCGAATAAATATTTTTGATTTATTTAATCCTTTGATTACGGTTCAGGACTGGCGACAATTTTTATATTCAGCTGTACCGAAACTGTACAAAAAAATTTCTTTTTGGTGGGTTCTTCATTAAAATATACTAGTATAACTGTATAGAAGAGATTATTTTTCAGAAAGTAGTACGGATAGAACAAAAAATAGTCCATTGGGTCATATATGTTCCAATCCGAAACAGGGTTCGTACGCTTTTAACACTTTTTTAATATAATTTTTCTATTTAATATTTAAATAGCAGAAATTGCAGACGCCTCGTTTAATTGCAGGATTTGTGATACTTTTGTGCATTTAAATAAAGCGAAAAATTCTATTTAAAAATTCTGGTAAAAGAGTCCGAACCCTGCGTAATCAAAGAGTTAATCACAGAATGTCTGCCATCAACTAAAGGAAACATTACTATTTAGAATGTTTGACATGAAATCGGAAAATCTAAATACAAAAATCGCTATATTGGCAACAGTGATGGAGGGCATTCGAGGGTAAAGTATTTTCCAGCAATTAATATCAAATATGCAGAATTAAGACATTGACCGTAAACGTTAATATAAAATACCCTATTATTATATGAAGTCAGTGGAAAACAAGAGAAATCATTATTATTACCAATATTGCCAGTCTGCTACTTTTTTTAAAAATCAGATTGCTCGATTTCCACCAGGATTTAAAAATAGTAATATTTTCTTTATTGAACACGTTTGCGTCAACGGCACAATGATGTTGCAACGGCACGTTGAATATTTGAGGTTGGAAACCGGTATTATTGCACAGAAAATTTCGCCTATTATAATCACAGAATATCAGCAATAAGTAATACAGAAAAAAAAATAACAGAAAAAGTGGTGTCCAAAACATTTCTGTATTTTTACGATATGTTATAAGGCGTTTAATATTGTCATTTTTATGCATAATGATGACAATATTCGACGCAATATATTTGTGTGTGTGTATGTGTGTGTGTGTGTATAAATTTAAACGGCTGCTAACTTTTACCCCCGCTGTTTTTTACCACTGTTTTTAAACAGAACAAATTTAATCATTGAAAACTTAAGTTTAATTATTGAATTTTTTTCTGTTCAGAAATAGTGCAAGTAAAAAAAAAAAAAAACATAGAAATTGGGAGCTATAAATTTAGAATTGTTTTCATTTCAACATTTCCCATCTTTTAAATACATCATTATTTATCATTATTCCATAAGAAAAAAAATCGACCATAATATTCTTAATATAAAATACATATATTTGATTATTTATTGATGTTGATTATTTCATTTTCTTCCACTATCGCGAATAGTTTTGCGCATTTTCCACAAAACTCTTTCTTTTATTACAAACTTCTAACCCATTATAAATCATAAAGAAACGTGATCGTAATAACATATATTTACAACTGATGTATGTCAAAAAACTTTCAGGAAATTGATTAGCCATTAGCGATGCCATCAAGAAAAAGAACAAGTTAGGATAATTCGGTTTTCTTAAAAGCGAAATATTTCAAATGTGGTAAGTGGTTATCGATTTAAAAGTAATACAACTAGAAGGGCAATAGATTTGAAACAATACACTTACATATATGTTTATATACAGTGTGACCGCTCTTATTGTTGTGTTCAGCAGCTAATTTTAAAACCGTTGGTTAAAAAAGAATGATGCTATATATACAAGAAATTCGTTTAATCTTGACTCATAAAATATTGTTCTTAAAACTTAAGGTATATTTACACCTATTCAAAGCTTCTAAACTAAACGTTTGTGAAAATATAAATAAAATTTAACGAAAAGTGTAATTTTTTTAGGTTCGTTTGCTCTTTTGAATCAGCACTCAATATTCAATATATAATGTTAACCCTTCTTTGCATGAGTTTTTCTTTTACAATTGTTTTTTTATACATATATTAAATATTGGACACCAGAAATTTTAAGATAGATGTTTAACTTTGTTCAGCAATATAGTTCACGGGAAATTTACTAGATTAATATTTCTATATAAATATAGTGGTGGCGAAGAAGATGATTTATTTATTAAAAGTTAACCTTCCTACCCTGTTGAAATTTTACTCAACCTTGATAAAAACATTTCACACCAGAATTCTTATTTAAAGCTATTTAACATTCTTATTTTACTTAGTTACGTCGATCTTTTATTTAACTTACTTTATGAAAATTTTTCTGGTTCGAATCGAATGAAATCAGTTATTCAAGCGGGTCGATTAGACCCATTCAGGGTAGGAAGGTTAAATAAACAGTGATGGAAATTTCCATCACAATGCAAAGAAGGGTTAATATCTCGAATATACATACATATATATATATATACAGGGCGTCCCAGCTAAGATGTTACAAACTTCGAGGGGATGTAGGGTACACCTAGACGACTCGGTATCGACTAGGAATGCCGTGTAGGAAACGCCTTCCTGCCCCAGTAAGGTGGATCATTTTAAGAATTATTTTACAAAAAGGTTCGTAAAATTATGAAATGATTAACTGACACCAGAATTGAAAAACGAACTTCTTCGACAGTAAAAACTTGTATTGTTAGTATTCACTATAAATGCAAAATTTTATTAAAATATTCTTGGTGTCTTTTGTAAGTCGGAATTAAAATTAGGTGGTCTCGCCGTGGGAACACTGCGCTTAAAAGGGTTGACACTCTCTCCCGAAACTTTGCGCCGAGAACACTGCCCGTCTTATCCGCTGGCACCACTCTTGCAACACCAGGACAGGGTCAACGATCATCTTTGTGTTAACCAGCCTTTCCATTGCCTCTACTGCACGGGGTCAGGAAAGCGTTTCCGACCCGGCATTCCTATGTGATTCCGAGTCGTCTAGGTGTACCCTACCTCTCCTCGAAGCTTGTAACATCTTACCTGGGACACCCTGAACAAAAAGATGAAAATATTTTGTATTACTTGTTAGAACAGGAAGACAGAAAGAAATATTTTCTAAGCATAACATATAGAATCCAAGCACGAAAAAAAAAATCCCTAAATTTAATGACGTTTACAGAAAGAAATATTTTAATATAAATGGCTTATAATATCCACTTCAACTTCCACCCCGAGTTAAGTCGGGGGTAATAAAACTGTTTCCCTATCTATGCGGCCGTTGAAATGGATATGATGAATAATCATAACCAACATGAGTAAACTCCTTGGAATTTCCCTGGAGCCTTACATCACTATTTCTGATCAGTATATATATATATATATATATATATATATATATATATATATATACATACATATATATATATACATACATATACATATATATATACATACATATATATATATATATATATATATATATATATATATATATATATATATATATATATATATATATATATATATATATACATACATATATACACACACACACATATATATATATATATATATATATATTTTTTTTTTTTTTTTTTTTTTTTTTTTTTTTTTTTTGTAGAATTTTCAAGGAGTATAAGTAGAAACGCAGTCCCTCATAATACTAGGCTGACTCAAAAATTATGGCTGTCGTAAGAGAATTTTTTTTCTCCATTTGTACAGCCCCTTGCATATGAATATCACAATTTTTAATCTTGGTCTTCTGCGATTAAATGAAGCGAAGAAAACAATATCAAAATTGTTACATTCAAATTCAAGGGATCGTACAAATCCTGAAACAAATCCTTATACAACAGCCACCATTTTTCAGTGCGATCCTTCTATTCAGGGTCTGTGTTAGAAATGTTTGTCTGATATTTTTTCTTGCGATTAAAAATCTTTTTTCGATTAATAGCATAGTTTTTAATATTCTCATGTGATTAAATAAGGCGAAAAGTTCCATTTAAAAATTGTACTAGACTTGTACGCACACTATACACGGATGATAGAAATGGTTCTTTAATTAATCTTTATTAAACTTTTTAACATCAAGAATTACGTATTAAATAAGAAATATTTTATACATGTAAATTAGAATTTTATTTATGTTTATATAGTATGTTTAGAATTTAATATATGACCTCTTACATATTTTGACGACAGTAAAATTAATATATGAAATGTATGTTTAAAATTTATATATGCATAAATATGTTTAAATATGAAAATATATTTAACAAACTATGAAAATAAATATCTATACATATATTTAAAAATTACTTATTAAAAAAGCTTCTGTAAATATGCTGTAATTAAAAATTTCCCCAGTAATTTATATAATTTGTATAAAATTTTAGCAATTCTGAATTTTGAAGTCTTGCCAAATCTGCAAAATTACATTTTTAATTAAATTTTGTTCACTTTTATATAACTGTACTTAGAAGTTTTAGATAAGCGTAAGTATCATGTAAGTTACAAGAACAGTATCTCAAAAGTCAAGATTAAACTAACTTGCTTTAATACATAGCTGATAAAATGTCTTGTTCGTAAAACTTTAATAAACTTCTTAAATTTCGGTTTCAAGTATTAAGAGCTTCTTTAGAATTCGTAACTATAAGCACGAACCAGCGCTAAGAGTAGCGGGTATAACAGAGATCTTGAGTTTTAAAGAGCTTTCAATGTTTCTTAGAGTGAAGATGTTACGTGTAAAGAAGATTTTTAAAAGTAATTTATTAGTAAAATATTTAACACGTTCACTGCCAGGTTAAAATTACCGGTAATTTATTTTATTTAGAAAGTTCTAATTCACATCAGAAAATACTAATAGCAATATTTACTTTACTTAATTATAGACATTTCGTGATTACTTAAAATAAAAATTCTTCTTTGGAAATTTCCGGTACGAATTCATAATTTTTTGATTGAAAAACCACGAATATACTTGTTGTTGGCAGCGAATGGGTTAAAATACGCGTTCTTATGTACCGTAATTTCCGGGTTATAATCCGCAGCTCAAAGAGTCGTTTTTCGACCCAGAAATTTTATTCAATAATTGTAGTTAAATATTTACAGCGATCTTTTAAGTTACATTTTATAAAATAATATTTCTGGGTCGAAAAACGACTCTTTGAGCTGCGGATTATACGCCGGAAATTACGGTAGTTTATAGATGTTAAAATTCAACTATCAACATTCAAGTTATAGTATATGTAGGAATTATTACAGATTGATTCTTTACTGCGTATACGAATTTTGGGGGCTGGTACAGCTCACTAAAACGAAAATTTTTTGAATACGAAAGTTGTGTCGCAATCCCTTTTTTTTCAATGCGAATTACGCCTCATCGCCTGTCGAACCCGTGTTTTCGTTTATAGATTTAACAGAATGATAGAATTTAATAAAAATAAAAATATAGCAAATTATAACACTTTGTAATAATCTACTTCTAATTGATAAAAAGGCTGAAAATAAAAATACTATAAACAGTAAAAAAAAGTTTTATCAGACTATTGCCATGTTTCGGCTCTATCTGAGCCATTATCAAAACAAACAATTTTTTTTCTGATAATGGCTCAGATGCAGCCGAAAAATATCAACAGTCTAATAAAACTTAATTTACTTATTTTATTACTGTTTATTTAGTCACTGTTTTTATTTCACGCCTTTGAGCAATTAAAAGAAATAATGAAGTATTTTACCAATATTTTCATCACACATACTTTGTTTTCTATGAAATATGATAACGTCCGGAGAATTGTTGGAAATGGCTACAATCTGCGTTAAAACAACATTGATTTGGCCACTTCGTAATTTGGAGTTTAGCTCACGGTACATATGGGGTCACTGACCTAATTACAATGGACTTCCGTTGAAATCTGGGATAGTTTACTTAGGACTTGCCTTGATTCAGGTAGCCCAACTGTTTTTCTCTTTGTATACATTTCTTTTTGTATACACAAGAAACACTCTGTAGAATAATTTAACAATAAAACGATATAATCTTAAATAACATATCTACAGAATGGCTAAATCTTATATAATATACCGTATATTTCGACGTATAACGCATACCCAGGATTTCACACTTTATGTTTATCTTTTAAAGTATATTCACGTAAAACACGCAGGTACTTCTTTAGCAAGCAACCTTCACAAGATGACTAGCAAAAAAAAAAAAAAAAAAAAAAAAAAAAAAAAAAAAAAAAAAAAAAAAAAATTTTTTTTTTTTTGTAAAAAATGACATGTTTATTAAATTAGAAATGTTTGTTCGCATGATCATTTATAAGTTTTCTCAGTTTTTAATATTTCATGTTTATAAACGCGTATAACGCGCATCTGAATTTATTTTATCAATTTTCTAGCATAAAATGTACGCGTTATACCCTGGAATCTACGTTATCTAAAAAATGTCTAAATCATACGTGCATATCACGCCATTATTCGTCCGAAAAACGTTAATTAATTTGACCCAAGTTGAACAAGTTTCGAACAAGAACTTTTTTAAGAAATAAAATTGAACATGTTCTACTTAAAAAAATGAAATTCAACAAACCAAATAAAAATATCAAATCAAATATAAAATAAAATATCAAATATAACTTTTGGTTCAAAATTTGTTTAATCTCGGACAAATTAAACGACATTTTGTGGATGAATAGTTGAAGGATCGCAAATATGCTAAATCTTAATTTTTTTTAAGCCATAAAAGAAATTAAATTGTTTAGATTTATTCAAAAACTGGCGTGTCATAATATAAAATATAGTTTTTACTCCCGTATTTTGCTCATGTTCCTCAGAATATTCCTCAGAAAATTTCTTATTCATGGTAGAGTGTTCTGTATGCCAAGGTGTTTTCATGCTTCAAAGCATTAATAGTCTTTTCCACATTTTATTGTAGAATGCTCTTGAAATCTAATATATATATATATATATATATATATATATATATATATATATATATATATATATGGGGGGTAGTTGCAGCTTGATACTTGCAGATATTTATTTTTATACGAAGTTAATGATACATTAAACAAGGACTTTTTAAGTTTCAGATATATTGATGATGTTTTGCTGGTAAAGATTAACGATTCCAACAGTGAATTAAATTTAGATTATTACTCCCAAGGTTTGACATTAAAGAGAACTTCATATGATACAAAACATGTAAATTATCTAGATCTTGCTATCGACATCGAGAGGGGTGACTTGCGTACTTGCATTTACGATAACAGAAATGATTACAACTTTGAAACAATCAAGATATTAAATTTTAATTCTAATGTACATATTTCAATTTTTAGAAATATATTTATCAACAGTTTAATTAGGATAATAAAATTAAATTCTAAACATGATAGTATAATGAGTGACATAATAAATCTCTATCATGGTGCTATGGTTCAGAGCAAAGCCATTAAATAATAAGCCCAGTCAGATAAATGGGAAACTTTTCGCAAGTTCTAGCGGTTGGGAGTGCAGCATTCGGCACCAAGAATATTTTAATAAAATTTTTCTTCTAAAATTAAAGCTTAAAATAAGGAGTTCATATTTTCTAAGAAAGTCGTTTGTAAATTCCGGTGTCAGTCAGTAATTTCACATTTTACGAACATAATTTGTCTGTGCCGGAAAGGGTTAATTGCATAGTGATAACTTTTTATTTAACTTTTAATAAATAAATCAACTTCTTCGCCACCACTATATTTATATAGAAATATTAATCCAGTAAATTTCCGCATTTTTTTTTCATTATAGTTTTAGCTTTAATGTAAAAGATCCCAATAATTAGCAAGCTTTTAAAGGAAGTGCAAAACAAAACATCGATAAAAATCGTATAAAATATCGATATAAATAAATCGTATCGTTTCTCTGCGACCCACTTCTGTTTTGTCCTCCTTCCGCAGCAGAGGTTTGGCGCTAGTGTGTCGCTAACAAATTTAACACTATCTGACTGGGCTTATTATTTAATGGCTTTGGTTCAGAGTTATCCTATTGCTTTGTTAAATAGTTTGGTGAATAGTTTTATCCAAGACTCCCTTATCATAGATCAGACTTGACAATCCGGAGAAAGTCTATGGGAGAAAATGTCCGCGGTAATTGCCAACTTATTAATTGACTTTCTCCGGAAAGTATCGCCGCCTGGTGGATACTACCGCACAGTTGCCATGTTTCGGGCTTTTTGAAAACCAGTATATTTTTAGAGAAAATGTTGTTCTTTTAAATCCCAGAATTATCCGATCAAACAAAACAAAATTGTCTCTACTAAAAAACTGGTATCCAAACATATAATAGAAAAATCTATCGAAAAATCTAGCTGGTCTGCTACCGCATAGCTGCCAACTCTTACGCTTTTTTCTTACCACTAAAATTTAATAGAATTTTTTTCGTCGTGTAATCACACGATCTTGTTAATTTAATAAGATAAAATTTACTATAAAATTTTAGTGGTAGGAAAACTACTAGTTCATAAGCAAATGCATAGAACAAATGGAGCTGTGAAAAAATTTCGTGTGATTTCGTGTCGTAAATACTATTACTGACGATTGATGGCGCTAGTAGCAGGACAAGTATAGCGGTCAAAGGCAACTTGCTGATTGAGACGTCTGATACTATGATAAGGAGGTCTTGGTTTTGTCAAAGGTAAAGAATACAGTGATACTCTCCTTTTGGCGATTAAAAAAATCGCCAAGTGAGTGTAGGTTTTATAAGGAGCTTCGTCAGGCTGAGTAGTTCTTTTCATCTTGGTTTAATGCTTCCTATGGTCAGTTTGGTTGTGACAGGCATGGGGGGAGTTTCATGTGTAATTACCGGTATAACCCAGCATGCAAGTCTTTAGCCTTGCAGCCTGTCTCCATTGGTTGTGTT
This sequence comes from Maratus michaelseni, assembly GCA_963931845.1. Taxonomy (NCBI): domain Eukaryota; kingdom Metazoa; phylum Arthropoda; class Arachnida; order Araneae; family Salticidae; genus Maratus; species Maratus michaelseni. Next base: position 269,062,196 of record OZ007595.1, read on the forward strand.
TTTTCTGTTTATAGTTTTAGTTTAGAGTTTTGTTAGTTCCAATTTTTATGGTTATTTGTTTGTTTTCTCTCTGGAAAAGTATGGTATGTGGTTTTCGTATTATATATATATATATATATATATATATATATATATATATATATATTGTCTCAGTTAAAAATTTATCTAGAAACTTTTGAAACTGTTATACATTTTGTATATTCTTAATTATACATTCATTAAAACTCTTCTTACACAGAATGTCATTTCTATTTTTATTCTAAGCTGTCCTTCGAGAAACATTTATACTATGAAACACGTTTGTCCAACCTGGCACCCACTGTGTACTGTTAATTTCTGGCAGACAATTTCTCCTTATTTAATCTGGGAACTAGGAAGATTAAATAAGACGGATTTTTCTGTAAGACTTTACTGGTATTTCGTGAGCAGTAGGATGAACATTCTTGATATAAAAATTTTCGCATATCTTCTGCATCTTTAGAACTAAAGGAATGGTGACAAAAGTGCGAAACATACGTCAGCATATGCGGTATTATGTTTGCAAATATTTTAAAGTTAAAGTCATCCGTCAATGATATTTTATACTAAAACAAAGGGACCCTTAATAAATAAATTCCGGACTTTGCACTATAATCTGCTGCAATAATAAATTTAATCCCTTGGGTACATTTAACGACTGAGATTCGTCATCAGTATTGTCCACGGATTTTTTTTTTTAATTCAGAAATTTCGAATTTATATCAGAATATTCAAAGAGTACTTCTCGCTTCTTTTTAGTCCGGGAATATCTGTCAACAAATACAGAAAAATCACTGTTCCAAACTTCTGGTGTGTCTGTTCTGTATGTTTTTTTTCTTCAAATAAATCTGTGCCCAAAGGGTTAACAGCTATCCCGTTCGTTTATTAGCCAATTCTGCAAAACATCAATTCATTTTAAAACATTCTGTACGTTACGTATACACGTCTGTATATACGTTAAATAAAATCACGTAGGAATTATATCGCAAAAAAAAAAAAAAAAAAAAAAAAAAAAAAAAAAAAAAAACATGCATTGTATATTAATGCACTAGTAAATAAATCTGTGCCTGTAATTCAGGGGTCGCAGAATTTCCAATTTTTTTTCTACACTTGCTACACCTTTTCGAAAATGATAATCTTCGTGGTACATTTTTCTGCATTAGAAAACTACCCTGCTTTCATTTTAGCAATACACTACACACACCGGAAATTTTACTCAAGTTTTATAAAAAAATTGACACTAGATTTTCTAGAAAAAGCAAATTAATTTTTATATTACACTTATTATAGTATGATTCACATTTTATTTATTTTATGAAGTAATTTCTGGTTCAACAGAAATATTTTCTTTGGAACCAGTGAAATGACCGGTTTGATGTATATGTTTATTGTTAAAATACCATATCTTACCTAGAGAATTCTAGGAACGCTGTGAGCTATGGTAATTATATCTTATATACATAAGTATCCGGATACAATTTAACAGCAAAAACATATATAATACTTATGAAAAATTCAAAATTTAATAATGCGCGAGTAAGAACACAGCACATAATCATTAAATTACCCCAAAATTAGCAGCAATATGCAAGCCGATGAAACGTTTGCTTTTTCTTAAATTCAATACTTGACACAAATTAGATTAATTAGCTATGTTAATGGATTAAGGAATAAATTGTCAATCCTTTTCACTTATAGATAATGTTAAGATAAGATGTAACATCAATTTTCATGGTTCATTAATGTTCCAGCTGACAGATTTTTAAACAAATTTAAAAGGAAGCTAATTCAACTAACGCGTGTAAAACGATAAGTGTATCATTAATTTCTGTTTAAAAAGTTTACTCTAATGTATTACATTAATCAAAAGAGACATTGATCAATTAACTTATATTATGTATTCAATGGTGAAAGAGAAAAATTTAAAAATGATTTAGCTACACGGCGATATTTTATATTCTCTACTGAAGCATTTTATGTATAGAATACATTATTATCATTCACATAATTTTTATAAACTGCATTTCTAAAAGAAATAAGTATATCTGTGAATAAATAAAGTACCTTCTTTATGGCTCTGTTGTTATTTTTTTTTAAATATGTAACTTTACTCACCAATGAACATAATATGAGTATTTTGTTATGCTTATGTTATTACGGTTGTAATACAACACTATCTGGCATAATTGATTTTTCACCTGTTAAAAAACAAAGATCGATAAATGAAATATAAAAAATTAATTTGTTAAAGCTCAAGAATTATACCGCGGTTTTTTTTAATCAGTCTTTCTTCAGATATTGCTTTGTAATCTGGCCTACCACTGGCGAAAATTTATTACCTGTTTTCGATTGCTATTAAAAAATAATATTAGAGCTTTATTTTACTTATCTTCTTGGGAGATTATTACCATATAGAAAAAATAATAATAAAGTAGTTCCCAGTAATAGTCCTATATAGAATATTTTCAAAAAGAAATGGTTAAGCATTTCAAGGGAGCTACTTTCCTGCACCTTTCATTAGAATTGCTGAAATTTTATGAGATGCGGTATTGAATTTTTGTCTTTGGATTTATTATTTGAACAAAACAACTCCAAAATAAATTATTTTAATGAAACAATATTATAAATAGAATTGTTTTCGCGATGAATAAGTTTTAGATGGTACCATGAAGACGAAGCTCCTTGGAGTTATGTTTAATGCAAATATTCGTATTATTTCAACCATGTAGGTTTCAGTAATGTCAAGGTACCTCTATAAGAAATGTAGTGACATATAGACAGTAAAAGTTTATTCGTCGAGATGATTTTGGACAAAAACGAAACACCAAGTACCTTGGGAAGCATGCCATTCGTGCCTGGTTAATTTTTGTTTACTCGACTCATTAGGGCTCCACTATATGAAAGTGGCGAGATACGCACAGGGAGGATGCTCAGCTTGTGTTCAGATTGAAATATTTGTCCAAACTATGACAAATTTATATTTGAGAGCTTGACTATATTCGCTTTGACGAGTTCGATTAATATATGCAATTTTTATCTTAAAAACGGTTCTAACCATTTTGACGAAATTTTGTATCCTACCGTTTTGGGGCTCCAGCAAATCATTGGGCTAGGTCACATGTTCGGGAAAATTCGATTAGTGGGTCATTTTGGGTCTGGTTCAAGCTAATAGTATCTCAAAAACGGTTCAAACGATTTTGACTAAATTTTGTATCCGACCATTTTCGGACACGAGAAGACTATTGGGCTGGGTCACATGTTCAAAAACTTTTGATTAGTGGTCATTTTTGGGTCAACGCGGGTCAAGTTAATTTTATTTAATGAACGGCTCTAACGATTTTGATTAAATTTTGTGTCCTACGAGTGTCGGGCATGATAAAATAATTGGACTAGGTCACAAGTCCGACAAAATTCAATTAGTGGGTCATTTTTGGGTCATTGTGGGTCAATCTAGTTTATCTAAAAAGCGGCTCAGACTACTTACACTAAATTTTGCATCCTATGGTTTTCGAGCACGAGAAGACTGTTGGTCTAGGTCACATGTTCGAGAAAATTTAATTAGTGGGTCATTTTGGTCATGGTCATTGTGGGTCAAGCTATTTTATCTTAAAAACGGCTCAGACTATTTACACTAAATTTTGCATCCTATGGTTTTCGAGCACGAATAGACTGTTGGGCTAGGTCACATGTTCGAGAAAATTTAATTAGTGGGTCATTTTGGTCATGGTCATTATGGGTCAAGCTATTTTATCTTAAAAACGGCTCAGACTATTTACACTGAATTTTGAATCCTGTGGTTTTTGTGCACCAGAAGAGTGTTGGGTTAAGTCAGATGTTCGAGAAAATTCAATAAGTGGGTCATTTTGGTCATGGGTCATTATGGGTCAAGCTATTTTATTTTAAAAACAGCTCAGAGGATTTGAAATAAATTTAGTATCAATATGTTTTAGCGAACGAAAATACATTGAGATAGGTCACATGTTCGAGAAAATTCAATCAGTGGGTCATTTTGGTCATGAGTCATGATATTTGAACTCAAAGCTAATTTTGACCGAGCATAGCTGCTCGTCATATTTTATATCCCGTGTGAAAGCACTCTCAAGTGATGGCACCCTATACTCATTCGCCTAATTGAATTCAACGGCAGACTTGCCAAGTCTCCGTATTTTTACACACCAGTAATTTTTTAAATAAAATGTTGTTCTGTAATATCGCAAAATTCTCTGATTAAATGAAACAACATTTTCTGTACTAAATTACTGGTATCCAAAAAGCCGGAGACTTGGCAGGTCTGCATCGAGCGAATACCATCAAGTCATAGGATGTGGATTGTCATTAATTAGACAAATCTGACCATGCAAATTCTGTGTATGTTGCCACTCTTATGTATATGGACAATGTATGTAACTTAGCTTCTAAAAATTCAAACAGTGTTACGACTTCATTAGCAACGGTGGGATTTCTGTATATCCCCAGAGAAAATTATTTAAAAAACAAAGAATTTCTTGATTATTTTTTATTAGTTTACTCCCAGTTTCTAGTTGCATATCCTATTTATTGGGATTATCTCTTATATCATGATTTTAGAACTTAATATTTCATCACAATTTACTTATAAAAAATATTATTAAACACCTTTTATTGTTGATACGTTAAATGTGTTCTCTTAATATAAATACAAGATTATTGCATTTGGATATTTGTTGTTTAGAAATGATATTCAAGCAGCCTTAGATATATAATGAGACTCGTGCTTATTTTTATGCTGAAAATTTGAAACAACTTACCTTTTATTTTATCAAACTTATAAAAGTACTAAATAGTCCCTGAAAATAAATTTGAGCGTGAGTTAACTGGAAAGCTAAATCAAATTTAAATAATATAGAACAATGAGTGATATTTACACATTACATTTATCCACGAAAATTAATATGTAACTCTGCAGGGTGCATACGTTGTTACCAAAATTTTTGAATTTTTTTTTTCAAAATTTATAAATGCCGAAGTGAATTACAAATTTTGTGATTAAACGTAGTGATTGCGAATTCAGGATTTGTACACTTGTACCACAATTATTAAATATAATTTTTTTATTTAGTATTTAAATAGAAGAAATTATAAACGCCGCGTTTAATTGCAGGATTTGTAATACTTTTCTTCATTTAAATAAAGCGAAAAATTCTGTTAAAATTGTGGGAAAAGCGTACAAACCCTGCAATTTTAATAAAATTTTAAATTTTTGATAAAAATACTTAGAAATTCCAAGATGTTTACCCACCTTGACTAAGAGGATAGTGTAAGGTATGTATAATTTTCCATCTGACGGGAAAAAAACCAATAAAATAATAATAAAAAAACATTTAGGAAAACACGCTGTAAAAAAATTCAATGTACTAAAGCCGAAATTTCTTTTAGAAATATTAGATTTTTTTTAGCTTTTTTTAAATTTAAACTACTGAAATATTGATCGATAACAATTAAACTCAATAATCAGAGCGGTTAATTAGAATTTAATACGTAGTTGCAAATCTCCCTATTTTCTTCATACCAATATTTTTATGTAAAAATATTCGTTTTATTTAATCGTACAATTTTTGCAATGTAATACAGCGAAAATTTTTGTAATATTTTACTTGTATTCAAAAAATCGGGTGTCTGTCAACTACGTTATTATATTGAAGTGCGCATGTTTAGGTTATATGTTTCCTAGCCTTAATTTTATTTTTCAAATTAAGAATGAATTGAAATTAAGATTGTCCTTAGTCCTTAGATTAACATAGTTTCTACAGAAAGCAGGATTTTTAAATTCGACCATAGAAAACATTGAGCAGATATATATTTTTTAACAGTTTTCGAATAACATATATTAATGAAAATACGCTTTTTGTGAGTAACATCAATAGTTTTTTTTAAATAATCGAATGCTAAAAGATTTCTGCGTAAATATCTTACTCGTATTTTTTAACAGAAAATTTTATACTGATAAAATATATGTATCCATCATACAAAACCGTTTCATCGAAATCCAACAACTAATCGATATTCATATCGATGCCATGGGTAAGATGATGAATTAGTGTGTTTGTGTCATACAAATGCGCTTTCACATTCATAAATTTGTCTTGTTTCTATGCATAAAAGTGGCAAAAGTAAAATTTCAAAATCTAAAACTTCCGAACTAAAGCTCTTCTTCTTTTTCAAATTTAACTTTGCAAGGGGCGTTCACCGAAATATTTAAAATAAAAGAAAAAGATTTAAAGTTTAAGGGAGATTAATTAATTTATATTAGACATATAATTAAAGAAATCAAATATATATAAGGCAGTTAAAGAAAATTTTCGGCCATTTTAAAAAAGAAATTAATTTTTATAAGAAAACTTTAACAGTCAACTGATGCTATAATATAAAATACGTGATAAACTCTTCCCCCCGTTCTTTAAGTCACACTTTTTTGAATAGAAATATTAGCTTGATTTAATGACATAAATTATACTAGTCAATAAGATGACGATTACTGATCGGAAATAGTGGTGCTCAAAATACGGAAAACTTAGAAGTTATGATATATTATATGGAGTTGTAAAATGTACACACGTAAATTTTCTTTCCAAATAATGATTAGAGAAGACAACTATAGTTTCGAGATAAATTAATTATCAGTTCTCATCATCAGGCGATTAGTTGTCGAAAGTAGTACTAAGGTAAGGATAAAACACATTCGGCCTTTTCTTCTTGTGATACTAAATACTTTCTATTACTAATCACTTAATAATAAGAGCTGATAAATGTTATCGAAACAGTAGTTGGCTTCTTTACTCATTATTGGAAAAAAATAAAGCTGTACTCCTGTATACAATAACTGCGTGTTTTTATAACAAATTATATTAAAATCTGTTTATATGTTTGATTAGCTCAATCCAGAACATGACATGCAACGCAATGACATTAACAACAATTATCCGCATAAATCTAAGAATGTCGTATAAGATCTCAGAGGTTTAAAATCGGAAATATTTTTAATACATTAATATTAATTTCTTGTAACTTTTAACACAGATTCTTTAAATATGGCATCTAAATTTCTATAATTATCTGAATGAAAGAGGGAAAAAAATGCATATTTATAATATTAATTGACATCATTTCATCATTAAAATTAAAAAGGAAATTTATTTTCAATTTGAAAAGATGGTGAAAATAATCTTAATTAAATTATATTCTCCAAGAAAACTCTAAGAATTAAAAACATATTTTCACGTATTTAATCTCCATGAATCAATTTTTTCTAAACAGTGAAGAGATTTCTGTTGACATAGTGAGAATTAGAAATTGTATTTTTTTTTCAGCTTCTTTACCAAGAATTAGCCGAGAATGAATATTTAAGCTTCTTGCATTTAGGTGAACAACTATTTTTCACTTTTCGCAAGAATTGTATATAAAGCAAAAGCACGTATTATTTTCATTTAATTACTTTTGAAAGATAACAGTTTAAAATGTTTCACACGGGCGATGAAAGTAAAATGATTTATTCGTTAAAAGAACATAATTTTTTCTTGTAAATAATTTATTTTAATTGAAAAAAAAATATATTTTTATAAGTTCGTTAAACTGACGCCATTTACATTTACATCAACTCCGAAATTACAAACAATATCTTAAAAGAACAATGTACATTTGCCAAAATAACTTTTTGTCTCAAAACTTACGTAATCTGCAAAATGCAATTTTCGCATTTTCTATTTAATCTACATTGTAATATGGTTTCTTATTTGAAATTTAGTATTTTAATATTTTTGTTATGAACTTTTTCTAAATGTACAATAAGATAAGATTTCTTTTTCCATCTAGAAATTGAAAGATCTCACGCAACGTAAATGGGGTTGTCACATACCTAGTTAAAAACAATAACATTTGAAGCGTTTAAACGTTATTCTTAATCGTTATCAGTGTCGGCTCGCGACTAGCTTTATATGGGGCACTAAATGTGTAGTTGCAAAATTTATTCTTTTCTTACCACTATTTTGTAAAAGAATTATTTACCTTATCTGTTAGTATAAAAAGTTTTTTTTGCTATTAAACCAACAAAAAGTTAAAAAAATAATAATAATGGTAAGAAAAGAATATAAATTTCAACCATGTATTTAGTGCCCCAAAAACAGCGAGTCACGTGCCGCCACTGATCGTTATAATTGCCAGTTTAATTGCTAATTTCTGCTACTGATCACTTGGTGATGACTGCTGATAATTAGTTGCTTTTAAAACTACCGTTTTATTCGTTATTCATCATCCGTTGCTACCACGTCAAAATATCGAATGTAAAAAAAGCATTTTTCATTACTTTTGAAAATGGCCCGATTGTCACGACTAAATTTTAATAGTATTCTTCACCAGCATAGCCAGTTTGACCTCAGTTTTCTTTCAGAAATTCCGAATCCATACCCAGAACGCTTTATTCAAGAACAGAAATTCGTGATTACTTAACGTAATTTTTTTCTCAAAATTTACGGTATAAATTTGTCATCTCTCAATAAAAAGAAGGCCAAACTACAACGCCTAGAATACATAGTGTGGAAAACGGTTTCACCGTTTTTTAATTCAAAATTTTCGAATTCAAACCGGAAATTCTGAAAAAAAAAAATTTACTTCAAGAAGTCCCGAAATATCTGCCATTAAGTAACGAAAAGAACATTCTGGTATGAATGCGAAATTTTGGAATAAAAAATAAGCCAAACTGGTAATGCTTTAAAAAGTGCTAAAAAATTGTAGCCGATAAATTGTGCAACGATGCGGTAAAATAATAAGGCGATCGCAGCGACATCTGCTTTACAAATAGATTTACCTCTAGCAAAAGTATTCGTTTCACTATTGACAGCATGACCATAATTTCTGTTAATAAAATCTTATTGTAAGTGTATATTTCAGATGTACCTGATTTTGAAGTTAGTTTTTTTTATCATACATGGGAATTAATCTTTTCCACCCTTCTAGCAGAGATTCATTCTTTGGTATGCTAAATAGGGATAGTTTCTAGTTTGCTCTCTCGTATCGAGTACTGCAACCAGGCACACAAGAATGCGTATCACGTTTTATGACATGATCAATATCATTCATATTTTCAAGGCTTATGAAAATCACTATACAAGTCAAAGGAAATGGGGTATAATTTAATTATTTAAAATCTTTACCATCAGCTGAAACGTTTTCTCAGTTCGATTCTTATAAAAGATTTGCGTTGAAAAGAGCTATAGTCTGTTCAGGGAAAGGAGATAACGAAAGTAAACAAACGGGTTGCAGAAAAATCGCCAAGGAGCCACACATTTGGCACAAATCCCTAGGTTGGCGAATTTTATTTTTTATTTCGATTTGTTAATTTTTTAAACATTTATTTTGATAACTATATGAAAACAACATAAGTTGCTAACTGACTTACATCGAGATTTTAAACAAAAATGTAAAAGTTTAAGACGTCAAAATATAAATTATTCTCTATTTATTTTAAACAGCGTTGAATTCAGACATATTTTTTCCTGGTGGGATTTCTGTGCCTCCAGGCGAGACATTATATAGTTTCGGGGGGGGGGGATTATACTTTTTGACCATTAAAATTATAAAATCTGAAATATTCCGGGAGGGGACATTTTAATGCCCCGAACGGAATTTCCTCCCGGGGCAAACTTTCTGAATTCAACATTCTTATAAACCATCATCAGGAGTTAATTTTGTTAAATACAAAATAGTACAAAACTATTTATATCTTACATTATTGAAGCCCATTTACCTCATAAATCATTCAGAAGATGAAGTTGAAGTATCGGAACTATTAGAATCTAGATTGATTATCATGGAATCTACTATATTATCTACACTCTAAATAAGAAAGAGTGACAATTCACTCCGGAGGAGTGGATATTCACTCTATCGCAGAGTCAAAATTTGCCCAACCTCTTTAGAGTGACTATTCACTCTAGGCAAAAGTGAAATTATTCACTCTCTGAAAGAGTGAATACTCACTCCCGAGAAGTGAATAGTCACTCTAAACAGGGGTGGATACTCACTCTTTCAGAGGAGTGACTATCCACTCTTGCAAAAAGAGTGGGTTTTTTCACCCTGATAGGAGTGAATAGTCACTCTTTCATAGGAGTGGCTATCCACTCTTTCATAGGAGTGACTATTCACTCTGGCAAAAGGAGTGGATTTCTCACTCCTAACAGGAGTGTATAGCCACTCTTTCATAGGAGTGAATGTTCACTTTTTATGGAGTGAATAAAAAAAAATTTTATGTTTCTTTTTTGGGCATTTTAAAAGAATCATATATTTTAGAGCATGCAATGAAAATAGACACAAGCGTGGTAAAGATTGGACTAAAATACTTTATTGGCAATATTTATTTAATTCAGTTTGTAACAGTAATTGAACTCTTAAGGAAAAATTCAATTAGAGTTACATAATGAATTAAATTAGATTACTGACAAAAAACTAAAATATTTTATTCCAAGCTTATCACTATTGTGTTTTCTTTCATTGCATGCCTTATAAAGATATGATAGTTTTAAAATGCCCATAAAGGCAAGTAATTAACCAAAATCTTAATCAGTGTATATTATTTCTTTCCTTTTCAAATACCCATTAAGTTTTACTTACACTGTAAACTGAAATGTCTGAAATTCAGACACTTAAGTGTCTGAGACGGATGGTTAAAAAAAGAGACACTTTAAAGTGTCTTAAAAATTTAAGACACTTAAATGTGTCTGAATTTCAGACACTTGAAATGTCTGAATTGTGGCCGTTTTTGTGCTCTGATTTGTGAGGAATATGCAGATATTTCTGACCACACTTTTTTTAGCATTAAATACAGCCATGTTTGACCACAGTGAATCCTGGATAAATTGGAAAATATTTGACCATAAAGCAGGGCTGGGGTTTGTTCCGGAAGCAGAACCTGATTAAAGCAGGGGCAAACTGGGTCATCCCCCCCTCCCCCGATTTGAGGGGGCCCCAAGTTTGGTATGAAATTTTTGTAAAGCTGATATTTTAAATCTCTTTTGACTCTGTACTGATTATAATCAATATTTTGAACTTTTAGAGTAGGATACGTTTAAAAACTAAAAATATATTTATCTAAATACAATAAAATCTTTCAATAGTGGACACCGCATCATCGTAGAATTTGTGTGCTATTCGGAGAAAGCGGACTCTTCCGAATAACAGACAAATTCCGTCGTCCTGGGGTGTCCGCTATTGAAAAGTTTTACTGTACTTAGATAAATATATTTTTGGTTTTTAAACTTATCCTACTCTAAATGTTCAAAATATTGATTATAGTCAGTGCAACGTCGAAATAGATATAAAATATCAGCTTTATGAAAATTGCATACTAAATTTGAGAACCCTAAAATCATAGTGGCAATGGCTAACGGCCCAGTTTGCCCATGCTCTTATGGAAGAAATCGAATCTTGCTTTATGGCCAAATATGTATTCTAAAGCATGAAAGTGTTTAATTTTTTGTCATAGTATAGAAGATGTGCACTAAAACAATTCGAGGGACAATGACTACTCCCCCCCCCTTCCCACCCTCTTTACATACTATCGCAAAAAATTAAATTCATTCGATTACTGAGCATATAAAAAATATGTTTTTATAAAATATTTTTTATATTCAACTTCATTCTATGCTAAAAGCATGTACAATATTGATTACAACTTTTCTGCACCGCCCGATTACACGAATTAAGTCATTGAATACTGCTGTCGGCAACGACTTCATTAGCGGCGCACATTAAAATGGCCAGCCATTAAAAAAAAAAAAAAAAGAAAAAAAATCATTTTAGAATGAAAATTTAACACTGCAATATTAGATTAAAACTGTAATGTTGTTTAAGAAGAACAATGCAACTTTTCATCAAAATTGACTATTTATTTTAGATAGAAAATACTTCTTTTAGAAAAATACTTCTGATTAATTGTTTTAAAGGATCATCAAATTAAAATTGATATAAAATAATTTTGTACCACATAGTTCGTTTTCTGAGTGTACCATATAGTTCGTTTTCTTAGAAGAAAGTACAAGTTTATTTCCATGAAGTATGCTTTGAATTGTTTTAAGACTTGAATAGAACAGTTCAATAATGATAATAAAAAATAATAATGGCAACTATAGTTTTTTCATTCTCTGAATGTTTTATATATTTTTTAAAATACTAACATATATAAAAACCAGGTTTATGCTATGGGAAACTTTATATATATATAATATGTGTGAAGAAATATATTTTTTCTTTTTAACGTAAAAACATATTAAAATTTACTGAAAACCCTGTATTTTAGATCTTATACAACACAGTTAAACAATCTAGAGTTTTAAAAAAATAAAAAATAAAGAAAGAAAAATAATAGAACCAGTAAATTTAGATCTCGAATTTTATTATAACAATGAAAACCATTTAGAAAAATATTTGGACCAAAATTATGCAAAAATGCAAATGGCTAGCTTTTTTTATTTTCCATTTTCTATTTTTAACCTTTTTACTAAAAATATTTTTTAAAAAATATTAAAATTTGTTTTCAATATCTCAAGTTTTGCAAAACCGAAAGCTAAAGTTTTGAGCAATAAATCAAAGTAAGTAAAGATATATTTGTTTTACAATTAAAATTTGCTTTAAAACCAAGTAATATTATGTGTAACTTAGAAGATTTTTTTAAATTCACATTCTCAAATTAAAAAAAAAAAATATGTTCTGCCAGTTTGCCAATAAGTTTTTTAGGTTTAACAAATCAGATTTGACAAAAATAAATTCACCCCCCCCCCCCCCAGAAAAAATGTAAAAAGATTTCTCGAAGAAAATTGTACATCTCTAATTATAAAATATAAAAAATAGGTCACCACAGGAATTTGACCGCGAAAGAAAATGTTATAAGTATTCCGCATATTCATCAAAGCAACATTAAAAATTCCTTTACATATCAAAGTGTTAAAAAAAATTATAAACACAGCATTTTTTTTTTCAGCATAAGGTTTGATAACTTTCTGTTATTGCTTTTTTAAAAATACATATTTTAAAGTACGCATTTAAAATATATATATATATTACTGATATTTTACAGTCATAGTAATAACATATAATTGCATAATATATATGTATATATATTTCTGAACTTCAATAAAATCAATGCTGTGAGTTATAATCCAGATTCTTTACAATAAAAAACTTTTATTGATAAAGTGGAGATCTAAAGATATATTAAACAAATTTGCTAATTTTGAAATTGATATGAATTTGTTTGAAAATCATAAAAAATACACAAATATTTTAAAATTAAAATATATTTATTTGGATTTAAAAAGATACAAATATAAAAAATACATATTATTCTTATCAAATTAATTTAAATAGTAATTAAATAATCTTATATAAGCAATTATATTCCAACAAAAGCTTTATTTGAAAACGAAAATTAGTAGTTGTTTATAATCCTACCTACCTTTGATGAGTTAGTCATAACCATAATAGTAAATTATTTTAAACAAATATAACACGAAAATAAATAATTATGAGATTAAATGTTGATTTTATAATATTTATAACTTGTCAATGGAATAGTCAGAATTGAATGAATATTATAACAAGTTGTTGAGCGTACTCGCTCAATTAAGGTAGTTGCACACTTCTGGCAAAACATAAAAAAAAGCACTGTTTTGCAAACCGATTTGTAAAAAATATTCATTGTAAATAAATCGCACATATTTTCCTTTCGAAAAGGGGGAAAAAAACACATCCGACTGCAAAAAAAAACTCACCAGTCGGATTTTATAAAAATAATATTCAAAAAGTACAATACGAAAATAGATAATTCTCAGATTAAATGTTGATTTTATAATATTTATAACTTGTCAATGGAATAGTCATAGAGCGTACTCCCTCAATTAAGGCAGTTGCACACTTTTGGCAAAACATAAAAAAAAGCACTGTTTTGCAAACCGATTTCTAAAAAATATTCATTGAAAATAAATCACACATATTTTCCTTCTGAAAAGGGGGAAAAAAAACACATCCGACTGCAAAAAAAAACTCACCAGTCGGATTTTATAAAAATAATATTCAAAAAGTACAATACGAAAATAGATAATTCTCAGATTAAATGTTGATTTTATAATATTTATAACTTGTCAATGGAATAGTCATAGAGCGTACTCCCTCCATTAAGGCAGTTGCACACTTTTGGCAAAACATAAAAAAAAGCACTGTTTTGCAAACCGATTTCTAAAAAATATTCATTGAAAATAAATCACACATATTTTCCTTCTGAAAAGGGGGAAAAAAAACACATCCGACTGCAAAAAAAAACTCACCAGTCGGATTTTATAAAAATAATATTCAAAAAGCACAATCTTCGTGATGAACGGAAAAAAAAATTAATAAAATACACACCAATGTTCTAACAATTATAACATTTTATAAATTACAAGCATTTTCTTCAGCGTATATTATTTCTATGTATCGTTTCATGATTACTGTAAATTACTTGTAATCCACATCCACACATAAGGACTGACACAAAATTATAAGCACATAATTTTTCAGTATCAAAGTTACGAACATCTCTTCAAACTACTAAACCGTTGAACTAACATTTTAAATCGAAGTATTAACGCGTCAGCCAATCGTCATAGACGTCTGCCAAGAATGAAAATGGTCCTCGTCAGCGGTCTGTTAAAAAAAAAAAAAGACAATATTTACGTCAGCATTGCTAATGGTGCGATCTCTGACCCAATTGACTCATTAAACTTTTTTTTTTTTTTATCAGCGCAGCGGGCAGAAACTTTTTATTTTCTGGCGTTAAATTTATCAATTATCAAAATATAATTACTACAGTTGTTATATTTTCAGACAGAGGGAAAATAGCTTAAAAAAAAAAGATTGACGTAACACTTGCATATAATATATCGAATTTTAAAGAATTTAAAAGCAATTTTCATATTTCAGATTTTTGCTTTAGATATGAAAATCCAAAACATTATTCATCCATTAACTTTTGAAAGACTTTATAACTTAATCTGAATTTCCATACGTTATTAAAACTAGAGTGGTCACTATTTGTATATACAACTTTGAAATCACTGTTGTTAAACTTTATAGAGAACAATCAGTGTCACATCGTAATTGGAACTTTGCGATCGCTTATGGAAAGTTTAAAAAGACGTTTCTGTTTAAAATGTCAGCTAAAAATTATTATTTAAAAAATATAATATTAAATTGTTTTTAAAAAGGATAATACATATTATTCCCCGGTGAATTTATAATATTTAAACACCACGAAAATAAGGGACTAAGATTTTTTTCGTCAGAGATGGGGTGTGGGGCTCTGTCCCCCTGAATCCACCGTATAAGTCAATTTTTAATTTTATTTATCCTGTATTTTAGTTTATTATTCTAAAATCATACATATTTCTGTTGTCAACATACCTTTTTCCATGAATTTACAAAACACACAACAATAAATGAGGTAACCTCCTTCGAAAGGTTTTTGAAGTAGCTTCTGACATAGTACCACCACCACATTTCGTTAAAACATGGTTTTTGATTAAATATTGCTATTAATTAAAAATTAAATCGGCATTGTTTTTATAAATGAAATGCGAGATTTTCCCTCAAATTAGTGTTGCCACAAAAATAAAATAACCGCATTATATAGTGCAGAACAATGATTAAAAAAAAACATAGTAGTACAAAAAAGATAAAATATCAATTCGCCACATAGGTTTACTGTATATTTATGGTTAAAAAGCAAAATTGATATTGAAATGTTTAAAAGAAAATAAAGACACCATCGATCGGTCGAAGCAGTGGTATTTCACGTGTTTAATAAAAGGTATGCTTTGTTATATTAAATTTTATTTTAAGTGCTTTCAATTTTTTTTCATGTTTTCCAAGAAGCGGATGGATATCTTGTGAATTGACGAAGTTATGAATTTTTTTCTTCCTAAAATCCTATCCCCCCCCCCCACCTTCCTTGAGGCCATTTTTAATGATATCAAAAATCTGTCATACATAAATTTTCGTCCCTTTTCCTAGAAATATTAATAACTTTAAACGGATTTGATACGTATCATAATTAAGAAGTTATGGGTTTTTTTCTGTTTTCACCCCCCCCCCCCCCCTATTTCGATTTTGCCCATTAACGAACTTGACCGAGATTTTATGTCCTTTGATTATATGTTATCAGTTTGGAAGAGATTTGTGCAGAATTATTGAAGTTATCGTGTCCATAAAAAAATGATATAGCTATATAGACAGATAGATAAAGTTTTGAACTGGGGGGGGTGGTTTGGGGTTTTAGGGGTTATAATCGGCGTAGATCTGCAAAAATTTTCAGAAATTCCAACATAGGGGAGAATGTAATAGGTAACATTTCTTACGAAATCTACCTAAAAAGAAAAAGGAAAAATGATCATTTCGTTTCTCTCAATAAATAAATATGGACAAAATTATATAATGCCAGGCTTTCACTCTTCAACGGAGTGAAATATTTCACTCTTGTCAAAGGAGTGAGACAGTCACTCTCGACAACGGAGTGAGATATTTCACTCCTTTCTAGAGAGTGGAAAATCCCACTCTTTAAAGAGTGTATTCTTATAAAATTCACTCCAAAAAGAGTGAAAATGCCTCTCACTCTTCCAAAGAGTCAACTTCTCACTCCTCCCAATTTTAGAGTGTATAGCATTATCTAAATCCCACATTTGTTTTTCCACTGTATTTGTTACATGTTGAATGCATCTTTTCCATTCTTCAGTGCCAATTTTGCTTATACTTTGAGAGAATATTTCTCTTACATGAGGCATTTTGAATGTTTTGTTTTCTTTCGCAACGAAGTTCTTTATTTGTGCCCAAATCAGTTCAATAGGATTAAGCTCGCAATGATAGGGGGGGTAATCGTAAGACAGTTTTATTTTGTGCTTTTGCCATTTCATCGACAGCGTACTTGTCATATTTATTTTTATTTTGCTTCACTAACTGCAACAGTTCCGCTTTTAACATTCCGTCCTCAAAAGGGATATTTTTTGTTAAAAGCCAATCAGCAATTTTTTGTTTTCTCCACGAAGTATTCGGTAATTTTTCTGATTTTCGGGAATGATAAGGAGCATTATCCATTACTATCACACAGTTATCTTCCAGTCGAAATAAGATATCACAAAACCACTTTTCAAAACGTTCTGAATTCATGTCTTCGTGATAATCTTTATTTTTATTTGATTCGAATAAGTCAAGCCCTCCATCCACGAAACCAGAATCGCTACCAATATGGGTAATTATCATCCGTTTTCCTTTTCCGGAAGGAGATTTTAATCCGGAAGAAAGACCAGACAAAAATGCTTGTTTTGATGATTTTACTGAGGTATCTTTCCAAACTTTACTAACTGTATGGCCTGCATTCAACCAAGTTTCATCCATATAATATATTTTGCGCCCTTCTTCTCTGAAAGATTTGATTTGCCTTAAATATTTTCTTCGCCACACAATTATTTCGTTTTTATCAATGAGAGTACTGTCTCGTCCTCTCCGTGAATATCTAAAGTTTAATTCTTTCAGGAGATGATAAAATGTTGTCCTTTTAAAGGTTGGCAAATCAGGGTCATCATTTACAACTTCCAAAACTTTATTTATAGTGGGCAATTCATTCCTCAAAAAGAACTCGTGGATTTTTCTCCTAATAGCATTCCTATCAAAATCATCTATATTTTCTAAAACACGTTTACGTAATTTTATTTTCTTCGGCGAGTTTAACACACCACATTTTTTATACTCTCTTAACACTCGAAAAACAGAAGCTTTACCTACGCCTGTTATACGAGCAGCATTATCTCCTATATGAGAAATCGGAAGTTCAGGATTCGATTCAAGTTCCGTTTTATATACATTTAAAGTCATATCTTTCTCCACCTTACTCAAAGCTTTTCTTTTTACTCTCTTCTTAGGCGGGCTCAAAGAAGAATTTTCACACTCCATTTGTGTATATAAAATACCAAATCAATCGAAAAAAATTGTCAATTTTAAAAGTGAAAGACAAGAAACAAACAGCCGTTTGGGAAAAAAAGCAGAGGCTCAAACAATTGGCGCTTCTGGCACAACGCCAGGTTTAAGCATCGCCAATCCGCACGCGCATTTGTTTACTTTCGTTATCTCGTTTCAGCGAACGGAGTATAGAAGACAGTGGTGTAGACAGAGAGGCGTGTCCAAATGTTCTGGAAACAAGTAATATTATAAAGGTTTCTTCGACTTCAATGTCGCAGAAAATTCTCTGATTAGATAAGACAAAAATACTCTTATAAAATTAGTGGTATCCAAACCATTTGGACCTCCACACTGTCCACGCCACTGCTAGAAGATGTCGCTGCGATTTACCCGTTATCTTTTCATCATCGTTCTACATTTATCGGATTTAATTTTTTAGTACTATTTTGTAGCCGTTTTCTACACTATGTATTCTAGGTGCTGTAACCAAACTGGCAACCCTGTTTTTCACAGAAATTTTATTACTATTCTTACTAAGCAAAGAATTCTAACAAAATTTAGTGGTGACAAACGGCCCATTTTTATAAGTAATGACATATTTTCATATTCGATAGTTTGACATGGTAGCGACGATACGTTGAAAAAAAAAATAGATTTTTATTTTCACTATAATAAAAATTTGAAGCATTTAATCCTTTTAGGACGAATTAGCACGAAGTGTTTTAGTGTGCGTATTTTTTTAATTTTTAGCACCAGAATAATTTAATCGAATTCTTTGCCTCGTTTAATCATTGACTTCTCAGTTAAAACGTTCAAAAACTGTATATGGAATTAATTACCAGTATTAAAAATTAAAACGTCGTTAAAAGAGACCCGCCCTGAGGAGTTAATCGTTTGTATCACCACTGTGCATGCCTGCCACTTACCCAACAATCAGTGTTATTTACCCAGGGAGATTTAGGACGATTTTATTTATTGCTACTCTCTCACAACACAACAATTAATAAAAACTGTTCATAGACTTCTCCATAGACGGCGATAGTGGGTTAATCTTTCATGCCAAAGGATTATTTATCATATGAGTAGTTTTGCATCGTTATTGCTAAAATGAACTTCGTATATTTTGTAACATTAAAAAGGCTAGAGACGTCCAAACAGAGAATTTTTACAAAGGTAATTTCTTATACTTTAGAATTTTTAACTATAAAATTGTCACAATTTATGAGAAGTAAGTAATTTTCTACTGTTGGTAGCTGTGAAAAAACTTTTAGTGTATATATATATGTATTTTTTTATATTTTAATTTTTTTTATTATTATTTTTTACATGCTTAAAATGGTGCATTTTAACATCAGAGTAAATAATTTTTTTTTTCAAATCGCATTTGTTGAGTCACAAAGGGTTGTAATCAGGGCTGTAACAGTCACAAAGGGTTGTAATCAATTATAGTTTCCAAATGGTCCGTTTTATTACTCCATTTCCATGGAGTAATACGGTAATTATTTTTGGAACCAGTTGCTTGTTAAAGTAATTTTCTCCTTATCGGAGAATTTATAAATCAAATTTTACTGTTTTAAAATAGTGGTGCGGAAAAGTAATTATTGAACCTCGCGTATAAGTGAGAGCTCAATTTTTTTCAGGAATTTCTTTGTAATTAAGAAATTCTGAATCCATTTCGGAATTTCCGAAAGAAGACATCTACTTTATGTAATCACGAAACGCCTGTCATTATAAATAAAAAAAATATTATTATTCAGAATTTCTGACATGGATTCTTAATTACTGAATAAAATATAAATTCACAAATTGTCGCATATATCACTTTTTCAAACAAAAATATTTTGCTCTTTAGATTTTTCTAGTTAATTTTGAAAAACTTAACCCCAAAATCTTTCTTAGGAAATAATGGTATTAAAAAACGTACTATTTCAGAGACATGTTAATCTGGATTTTAAAAAGTTTATTTCTTAGCTTGAAAATTTTACAAATCATCTTTAAATATGAATTTACTTATACATTTAACACTTCAGTTTCCGGATTAAAAAACTAAAAGTGATGAAAGTAAAACCATCATTGCTAAAATTTCTAAAATAGTGCTTAATATATCACATTACTCTTGCTTTGAATTAAAAAAAATCGATACATATAAATATTTGTGGTGCAAGTTCTCTTTAAATAAAATGTAATTGCGAAACTATTGTTTTAGACATTCTTTTATTAAGAAAATGTGATTAATAGAACCATTTTTATTAAAATAATTTTTAAAGCATTTTTTATTAAAAAGCCAGATTTTTTCTACTAATAAAATAAATGCTCATAATATATTTATATGTATTTTTTATTTTACGAAGCAAATTTATTCCATTTTGGAATTCATTACTATTTAGAAGTTTAATCGATTTATTTTTACGAAATCAATAAAACTTTTATTTATGATTACTCTGCAATTCTAGATTTAAAAATAAAAATACTGCTTTATCAGCGTGCTTCTGAAATTCTAAGCATGAATTTCTGAAATTCTAAACATCTTGAATTCTAAAAACTTATTTTTTTATTTATTTATTTTTTACTACTATATTTTAATTTTAAAAATGTTCTTATTTAATCGCGAAAATCTACAATTGAATAAACTAAAATTTTCCTTTCAAAATAGTGATAAGAAAAGAAAATTAAATTAAAAGTTTGCAGCTATTGTTGTATTTGTAAACAATTATGTATGCGTATTATGAAAATAATTATATATCACGCTTGAAAGAAAGAGTTTTCATTTCTGCTTGATGTATTGCAAAAACAGGAGACAAATTTAGTTTTAAGAAAATGACCCACAGGCAGTAAAAGTTTCATAAACTGAAAATTACTAAAAAATATGTTATACTTTTTAAAATGAGTATTTTACAATTCATCAAAAATATTGGTTGGATATCTAAATTTGAACATTTTTATATTCGCAGGCAAAAATTCGTGACAACAATTGCAATTTAACTATCGTAGAATAAATTTAGAAAGAACAGAAAATGGACGTGACACGAGAGCTTTATCGAGCTATGATTTTCTATGATTTTAAAGTGGAGCTAAATCAAGAATATTGTCTGTAACATCTACAATTTGCATATGGAAATGAAGCTCCATCTCGTGCCACTGTATTCAGATGGTTTACAGGATTTAGAAGAGGTAAAAATTCTATTTTGGATGAAGAACTCACAGGAAGACCATTGTCAGCTGTAGTCCCAGAAAATGTGTCGGCCGTACGAAAAATGTTAATCGGTGATAATGGCTGTACCTTACCTACCAAATGATACATGGATGGATGACCACCTCAGGAAACCCGGCTTAAGCCTTAGAGTTTGTGTCCAATCCTGAGGGGCTGACACGCCTCTATCACCAGCGAGACCACAGTTACAGAATTTTACAATATAATATTACAATATTACAATACGATATAGATACAATAGAATATACAATAAATACAATAGAATATACAATAGAATATTTTTCTTCTACTCAGAAGTTTTACTTTTACATGTGATTTTTTTGTAGTGAAAGTAATTGAATTTTGTCTGATCTTAACATTGGATACTCAGCTTAACATAAAATTATTCATGAAGAGCTGCATATGAAAAAATTAGTTTGTCGTTTGGTCCCCATAATTTAAAAGAACACTAAATAGCGGATCATGTGAGAATTAATAAAGAAACACTAAAAATACTCAATGATGGTGGCCACAGCATTATTTCTGAAATCATAATTGGTGATGAGACATACATACCTTTTGTTGATGTTCCAACACGTCGACAAAATAAAGTATGTGTCTTTGAGGATGATCAAATCCAAGAATTGTGAAAAGACAACGAACAATGAAAAAAGTGATGTATGTCGTATTCTTCAGAAGTACAGGTCTGGTCTAAGCCATTAAGCTGGAGGGACAGAAGACAGTTACAGCTAACTGGTACATCACAAAGTGCATTCCAGAAATTTTACAAGAGGTAAATGTTAGGGGACTCATGATTCAACATGACAGTGCATCTTCTCATTCAGCATGGAATATAGTCGAATATGTTGAACAACAACATCAACAACAACAAAAATCAAAACTACAGATCATCCACCTTATTCTCCTGTTCTTGCTACGTGTGACTTTTGGCTATTTTTAATTTAAAAAAATTCATGAGCAACGTTTTCATTCCGAAGATGAGATTGATAAGGCTATAAAACAATATTTTTTATCTATTCCAAGGAATGGATAGTTCGAGGCATTTAATCTTTGGAAAATTCGCCTACAAAAGGGCATTGATCTTGGAGGGGAGGGAACTACTTTGAGCACTCCTAAGAGTTGATAAGTTTAGCTTGTACTATTTAGCCGTATCTCAAAAAATTCAGTGTGAAGCTCATATTACAAAGGGAAAGGGCGTTTCATAAAAAATGAGAGTAAAATCATAAAACATCAAGAAATATATTTACAGCAAAACATACATCATTCATTTTCAAAATACCTTCCTTTAGATGATATGGAACGGTCCTATCGTTCAACCCACTTTTCAAAACAAGTAGAGAATTACTTTTCTGGAAGCTGTTTCAAAAAACCCTGCACTGCTGAAGTAACTTCAGAATCTGTATTAATTTTTTTACCACGGAGCTTTTCCTTCAACGTCGGAACACACAGAAATCGCTTAGTGTAAAATCTGGACTGTAAATGGGATGTGGCATGATTTTAATATTGCATTTACTAAGAAATTGCTAAACAAAAATAACGAAATGCGGGCGAGCATTATGTTATGTCCAATTCCCTACAAGTTCATGATGCTTTCTCGATAGGTGTTGTCGCAAAAATTTCAAAACTAAAACATAATATTCACCAATCACGGAAGTTTTTGGAAGCAGAACATGCTGATAGATTACATGTTTAGGATAAAAGGAAATAATCATCATGACCCTTCGAGCACATTTGGTTTGTCGGTTTTTATTGGGATGCGGAGAATCAGTGTGTTTCCGTACACTTTGCTGCGGACTTGGTGAGAAGGATCAAAGTGATGCACCCAAGTTTCACCACCTGTCATTATAGTCTTCAGAAAATTCGGATAATTTTTAAGCATCCGTTTCCACTAACAATATTAGTGAATTCTTGTTTACATTTGCTATTTATTAAGGTAATGAGGAAGCTATCTGGAACAAACATGGCGAAACTGTAAATTGTTGCGTAGAATGCGAAATATCGACGTATTTGAAATGTTGGTTGATGCCGCAATCTCCTCACACGTCATTCGACGGTTTTCGTGCAAGATTAACCACACAGTGTTAACATTTCGATCATTCACAACACTTTCTGATCGGCCAGGCATAACAGCCCGTTCTTCAGACAAACGTCCTTTTCGAAAATCACCATGCCATCTAAAAATCGTAGACTCACCATAACATTTGTCTTTGTAAGCTTCTTTCATTACCTTAACTGTTTCTGGAGCTGTTTTGCAAAAACGACAGCAAAATGTTATGGCACAACGCATTTCGTTTTTTTTTAATCTGAATCACTCACCTCCATTTCTATAGGGCAAATAAAAACAGTTCTTTAAACAAGCACGAAACTAGTAAAATAAAATCGTTTACTGTGTTTAGAATATTTATAAACGTACAGTTAACAGTTTGAAGAAATCGTCTGCAGTTGTATTTTTTTAGTTTTGCGGTGTTGCCACTATGTAAAAAAATAACTGTCAGTTTTTATGGAATGCCCTTCGTATTTTCTCCATCGCTGATTGAATTTGTTTACAGATTATCTAAGTGAGTTATACAACGTTATGAACATAGGTTTATTTTGCAAATGTTATTGTACTGCAATTATATCAGTTAGGTTTTCTTCGATATGAAGTGTTTATAAACACTTCGTAGCTTTTACATATTTACTTTAGGATTTGCATACAAATACACAAACATAAAAAAACAAACAAACAAAAAAACAAAAAAACATTAAAATTATGAGCGTTTTATGTAAGTGCACCCAGTTCAGTGTCTTTTTTTTCAGATTGGTTGATAGTCCAACTATTTTAAAATAGTATAATTCACCTCTTTTTCACATTATATAATCTTCCATTACATAATGTGAATACTTATACTGCAAAACAATGGTTGCAATTGACAATCAAGCAATCTCAATTATAAAAAGTTGCGAATTGGCAAACACTGTTTTCACACGAAAAAAAAAATAAAAAAGGAAATTGATGTAATTGAAATAACATTAAAATTTCCCTCTCTTTCTGATGTTCTATAACTCACTTTCAAACTTTTAAAAAAAACATTCAAGGATGAAGGGAAAAGTAATTGTGTTTCTGTAATGTGGGATTCAAACGTCAAGTTTTGAGAATTTTCATTTAAAAATCGAAAGTGCAATTAAACGGCTTTATTCACCAACATTAGAAAAGCAAAATTTATGTTAAATAATTCTGGTGCTGAACTTGATAAAATTAAGTGGTATAAAAAAATCTCGCTGCGATCCAATGGATTAACTATAGATACAAAGTTGTAATAAAGACAATCAGAACTGATTAGAAAAAAGGAAAAAATAATTGACTCTATTAAGAGGCCAAAATAAATGCTTTCTACGAACATTTTTTCTAAAAAAAGGATTTTTTCTCATAATTATTTATTCGAATATATAAAATTAGGTAATATTTCTACAAACAAAATGTACCACTAATATTATCAATGTCTGTATTAAAGTTTTAAATAACAAGATTATATTTAATTAAATATTTAAATATTAAAAATCTTAAAATTTCAGAATCTTATTCATTGTTTTTTTTTTTTGCGTTCCCCGTGTTTCAGTTGTATGTGTCGAAGGTCCTTACGCTCCTTAAAATTTCGAAGGAGCATGGCAGCATTATTACAAATTAGAAATTTGCGCATATTATCTTATCTTCAGATTAAAATCTTCCTGCGATCAATCTCAGAATTAGAATTTTTTTCTATCATTAAATAAGGCAAAAAAATCGATTCGAATAGTACTGTGGTACTTACGCAAGAGTTGACAGTTTGAGAGTCTTTTTTATTTATAATTTCCAAACAATTACCGGAAATTCTTGAAGAATAATTTTTATTTTATGTAATCAGGAACTGTCTCTCATTAAATGAAACAAACATTAATATTAACACTAGAACTACGATGAGCCGTCATAACTCCGATGAGCCGTCATTTTGACGGTTACCAAATGATTCGAACCAGAATTTTTTTTTTAAAGTAAATTAAATAAAAAAACTCACATATATATATATTAAATGAATAAGTTAATTAGTTTTAAATAAAATTCTGGTGCGAAAAATTTTTATAAAACTTGAGTAAAATTTCCGGTAGTTCTAGCGTTTAAAATGTTTTTTTGAAGAAAAGCGGGCTACACTGGAATCAGATGTTCAAATGGCCGAATGTCACCATTACGTTATTTACTTATCCAACCACGGTACAAAAAGTCGCGGTAATTTCGTGACCGAATTGTTTACCTGTAAATGTCACATGATATAGAGCAGGGGTTCTCAAACTATGGTACGCGTACCAGTACTGGTACGTGAAGCTCTAGCTACTGGTACGCAGAAGTCCAATACTGGTACGTGAAATAAAATACAAAATGCAGCATATTATTATGGAATCAAAAACGGCTTGTCTTTATTTACTTGGAAGTTTTCAAAAAAATTTCTAATGCGATTTAGGATCTGTAAACACTTTTTCTATTTTTTTGTTACGAGAAATGTTTCGTATAGCAGACTTGCTGAAATTCGCACACACCGCTTATGATAGTATCAGTTTTTCAGAATAAAAAACACAATTATTATATTTATATGCATAAAAATTGAATTTTTTAATAAAGACCTAATTTAAAAATTAATATATGAATGAAATATTTTTAATTAGCGGAAGAACTGTTTTTAAACATGCTTTATAAATTGAATTACCTGAAGGAAAAATCTGAATGCTTGGAAGTAGGAGGAGCTATTGTGAGTAGGAGGAGTTAAAACAAAATAACATTCCAAGTGTAATTTATAACCCATTGTTCTCTTTGTACTAGAAGAGCTTCTAGGAGGTGTTGAAATGTAAGTCTTATTTCAAACATAATTCATAAATTAATTCATTGTGTTCATTGAAATATTTTTCTTCTCTTGTACAAAAAGTGTTATAGTTTCCCCCTATTTCATGGAAATCAGTTTTTAAGAGAATAAGGTTATTTAAAATGGTCAAGAGAGTAAGGTTATTTAAATCAAACAAAAACTGTGGTCATATGGAGTGCTGATTTCAGATAGAATCAACATATGTATTGAGGTGATATATTCATTAATGTGTGAAGAAACTTGCAAGTGCTTGCCTACTGAGCGACATTATTGTCACATTTAAAGGTATCCAGATTATTAATACGGTTGTATTGAGCCTATGTTACATGCGCTAACTAAGCTTTGGATAAGAAATTCGTTTTTCATTTGAAACACCCTGCCACTGTATCTCACGAGAGAGGAAAGTAGTGAACTTATTCAGCTCTCCTCTCCTGTGATGGATTACTGGAGTCCACATTCAAAAGAATGAATGTAACAGAATTTTCGCTGACGAGAATATCAGAATACCGTCTAATATCATCAAAGTCTCTTTGTGTTTAGCACAACATACCTCTGTGAATGTGCTTTCCCCCCTTTGTTATATGAAAAACAAATACAGGAATAAACTAAACATCGAATCTGACTTATGACTAAAACTTCCTAATATTGAGCCAGACATGAGCAAGTTGTGCTTGATAAAACACGCCCACCCTTTTCATTAGCCTACTATAACAGTATATGAATCAGTGTGCACCAATATGTACTTAAGTATTAAAGTTTTTTTACTATACCAAAATACTGTATTTTGATAATTATGCATTATTAAAATTTAATGGTGATACTACTTTTTACTTGAATGTTATTATAAAGCAGTCAATTTAGTAATGTAATCATTTACTTTAAATATAGTAAAACCTGCTATGACGGAAACACAAAAACCCGGAGAGATATTGCGTTTCAGACAGGTTTTTCTATATTAGCTTTACGTTTGTTACCTGGTGGTACAAGGAAGTATGAACTTCGATTTTGCGGTACGTCTGTCTGAAAGTTTGAGAACCCCTGATATAGAGCATTTCAATTTTTTATTATTAAAATGCTTTTATATATTAGTGGTGTGTATTTTTTAAGTTGAATTGTATCAAGAAGTCTTTTCAATGATTGTGATTAATCAAAATAAACATAACTTATTTCAAATTACTGGGGTTGAATGATTCACGCCTGTTCTCCCCGTGAAGTCGTCTCTTAGGCTTCAGTGAAATTTAGCAAATGTCTTTCTGTGCATTTATGTGAAAACCGTATAGTGAAAATGTGTCTATTTCGAATTATTTCATTCTTGTTCCTGTTATCACTTTTAAATCACCCGGTATATCGTCGCTACCATGTGAAACTATCGAATGTGAAAAAATGCATTTTTCATTACTTTTTAAAATGAGCCGATTGTCACTTCAAAATTTTAATAGAAGTCTTCGCCTACTAAAAATATTAACAAAATTTCTATGAAGAACAGGGCTGCCAGGATATCCTTATTTATTCAGAGATGCCGAATTACATGAAATTTTGCGATACACATATATATTTTTTTACATTAAGTGATCACAAAATTTCTGTCAAAACCGAAATATTCGGTTTAAAATTTCTGGTGTGAATTAGGAATTCTTAATGAAAAAAATTCCAAACTGACAATCCTAGTAAAGAATACTAATAAAATTTAGTGGTGAAAATCGGCACATATTTAAAAGTAATGAAAATGCCTTTTTTCACATTCGATAGTTTAAAATGGTAGTGATTATATTATCCCTTCATGTCATTTAAAAGCAGGCGGTATTTCCCGAGTTGTCAGTTTGATTTCTTTTTTTTATTCCGAAATTAAGGATCCGTACAGGAAATTTCGAAAGAGAAATTTTTGCTTTATGTAACCACTAAATGTCTGTCATTAAATTAAAAAAAATACTGTTCAGAATTTCTGAATAAATAATAAAGCCAAACTGGAAATCCTGATAGATATGCACGTTGATGTACGTTTTGCGTTACTTGAGTTACTTTTTAAATATAATAAAATTATTTATTTATATTCTGCTAGTTCCTATTTTTCAGTCTGCCTTTTACCATTTTCTAATTTTCTAGTCAGTAACGTGCAGAATGGGTTTATATCAATGGTACTCAAAGGGTTGTCAGTTTAACCCTTTTTGTATTCAGAAATTCCAAGTTAATACCAGGATTTCCGAAAGGAGAAATTTCACTTTATGTAATCACGAAATGTTTGTTATTAAATAAAGCAAAACTCACTATTCTGAATTTCTAATAGGAATTTCTGAATAAAAAAGGATAGCAAAGCGGAAACCCGAATACTCACAAGGAAGGTCTCCTTAAAGCGCATTCTCAGAAAATTTTGAAAAAAAATGCTAATGAAGCTACACATGTATGTAAAAAAAAAAAAAAAAAACAGTGAAATTTAGCTGCGGAATCCCAGTAGAAAATTATATTGACAACCTGCAACCAAATTATCTGCAAACAAATTAAATACTTTCGAGAATTTGGCGCAAAAACACACGATTTGGCTAGCAACATTTTTCCTTCGCCAAACGCAAACGATTTTAATGCATTTTAAATTTCTTATAAAATGATTATTCGAATGCGCAATATTTAATGAATTTAAACTTAAACTATGAAATATTTATTATTTTTTGTATAATATACAGAAGCTGCTTGCTGTTGCAGTTATTTATTTTTACCACTGAAAAAATATGTTCTATGTTTTGGAAGCTGCAAATATCTATGTTATGTTATATCGAAGCTGGCATTTAAGTTATGTGTATTTTTGAATTATTGAATCTGTATGTTTATTTTCACTTTTATTTTCATCGTTTGCATTTTGCGTTCAACATTTTCAACTCTCTGTACGTTTGCATTAATATTAATTTAAAATATTTTTAAAATAAGATTAAATAAATCACTCACTTTTTTTTCTCTATTTATTACAGATTGAATGAAATTTTGCGTATTGTTTTATCCTCCATTCCACGATTTTTTCTAATTTAAATAGCTTCAACGGTTGTACAAGTAATTTTTAAATGTATTTTAAAAGGAAAAGCCCGATGACAAACGGATTCGTTATAGATTCTATATCAAAAAAGTCGTTGTTTCCATAGCAACAAAAACTTTCTTGAATTGACGATGTTCAGAATCGGCTTATTTTTTGAACTTGAAACAATTTTAATCAATTTAAATTGTGTTTTAAATCGTAAAATACAATCGTTAAATTCAATTATATATATATATATAAATGTGTACACAAAATTGTAGTTATAAAATTTCATTTATTATGTAAGTTAAACATGCATAAACAAGTTCAGTATGAAAAAGTTTTTCCTTAAAGAGTATTTGTCATAAAAGCGTATTTTTTAACCCCTTGGAGGGCGGTGGGATATAATATACCCCACTTAATTTTAATTCCCAAATGCCACAATGGCACCGGAATTTCGGAATCAAATTTAACTTTTATAATTTACGTGAAGAAAATCTTTTACTTATTTGAAATAAATTTGTTCTAAAATCCCGGTGTGACTCAATGATTTCAACATTTTAGAAAAATACTTTGCCCCTGAAAGGGTTACCGTCATTTCGTCGCCAACCGGTGATAAATCGCCAAATAAACGAAATTTTCATATTTTTTACGGACGTTATATCGAGGTTCTGCAGAATTTTTTGTATGGACGTATATATCCTCATGAAAAGAACATTTCATGAGAAGAATTTCTGAGTATGCGCTTATGGAGACCTTCTTGTGAGTACCCTGCCCGCGGTAATGCTTGATTATCGCCGGGATAATGCCAGCAGTCAGAACCAGAGGTGCCAAGTTCCCACTAAAATTCCGTAGTATGTGATTTAATCTAATCCAGTTTAACAACGCTTCAAACCAG
The DNA here is from genome assembly GCA_963931845.1 of Maratus michaelseni. NCBI lineage: Eukaryota > Metazoa > Arthropoda > Arachnida > Araneae > Salticidae > Maratus > Maratus michaelseni. Next base: position 269,092,204 of record OZ007595.1, read on the forward strand.
AAAAATTATTGGATGAATCTTTACTTATTTAATTTCTGGTGAGATACATGAAATTTATTTAACCCTTTGAGGGGCGGTGGTATATATTATATACCACCTAATTTTAATCCGATACAAACCAGAAACTTTTAATTAAATTTTACTTTTTTTACTTTGACGAGAAAAAGTTGAAAAATTGCTTATTCTTATTTTGAACTAAATTCTTTCCTAAATTCCGGTGGGAATTCAACGTTACAGGAGCACAAGTGCTTGCCCCTAAAAGGGTTAATTTCATTTCTTAAAAAAAACATTCTGGTGCGAAACGTGTTAAACCTGGGTCAAATTAACCCACTTATTACGGAATATTAATGAGAGCTTGGCATTTCTGGTCAGAACTAATAAAGTTTTTTGGTTTATTTGTGGCAGAAAATTCCAGCCGATAACAGCGTTCAAATAAGTTGGAAAATTCTATTTAAAAAGACTGGTGGAAGATTCATCAAAAGAAGGCGAATAATATCTTCTTTAAATAGCGATGTGAGATTACTTTTCGAAAAAAGAGTGAGTAACAGTAGTTTAGAACGTTTACAATGTATACAAGACATTAACGAATCCTTCAGAAAGAAGTATCTTATCGTAACTTTATCTTTAACATACATACATGCATAAAATTAATTTCATAGCTCTCCTTTTTTTATGCGTGTGTGTCGTTGTAATTGGGTAATAAATACAAAGATTCGTATACCAAAAAATCTCTTTCATGTAAAAAATACTTTCAAAATGATATGTGCCAAAAAAATAATCTGTTTAATCCTTTCAGGGGCAAAGCACTTCTATTGCTAAATGTTGTAATGAATGATTGACACCGTAATTTACGAACATATTTATTTGGAAATAAAAAAATGATATATTTCACATACATAATAAACGTAACATTTTATACCAAAATTCTGGTGCCAGTGTGGCATTTAGGTATTAAAATTAAGTGGTTTCATAAACGTACCACTTCCCTTGAAAGGGTTAAAAACATTCTCTTTTTCAATAGGCGAAACAAAATTTAGCACAGATGCTTTATCGTTCATTTATTTTATTCGGTTGTCAATATATGTTTTAACTGAGTATAATTTTATTTTCGTTTCTGCTTCCAAAGTTCCTTTAAAAGAACTCAAATAAAGTTTAAAAAAAAAATAATACCTTGTCGTGAAACGTTGATTTCGTTGAATCGATAAATCTTTTTCTTTATAAGAGATTCTGGAAGTCATAAACTTTTACTTCTGACATTAATTACTGATTTAACACAAAAAGATTCAATGTAGCTAAAGAATGTTTAACGCAAATTTTATTTCAAGTTCGTAAAAAACAATATCTTGAGCATATAAACAGCATACCGAAAATGGTGCTCACGGTTCTTCTTCTTCTTTTTTTTTCCCTTACAGAATTTGGGTAATAAATAGATACTTTCATGTTAAAAAAAATAACAATGATAGACAAAACACCCTTTTAATGCAAAATACGAAAACAAAATTAGTGTTTAAGAGGCTGGAATTTTTAATAGATGAAAGTCAAACATGACATGAACGCGTAGTATAACTTTGTACTCAGATTATTTTACATGTTTTTATATAAACATTCTGAAACTCGAAGGTTTCCTTTTTCTCTTAAAAAAAATTCAAACAGGGTATATAATGAAATAATACCCTTCCGTGCAGGGAATCGATTAGCCTTTTATCTTAATAACAGTTTTTGCAGCTCACTAACTTTTACTTTGAACATTAATTACTGATTTAACAAAGAAAAATCGCATGCTGCTGTGGCATGTTTAAAACCCCATTCTGTTTGAATCTAATAAAAAATGCATTTTTATTAAAAAAAAAATGCTTAAAGAAATTTCAAAAAAGTCATTTTTCATGCTCGAATTTCTGATAATTTTTTTCTCTTGGGTTACTATTTTTTAAAACTGGATATACAAATTAAAATGTGCGTTTTTCTTTATTTAAGCCATTTGCATCATTAGCGTGCATTTCATGAATTTATTTATTATTTATTTTATTTTATTTATTTAAAAATCCTAATCTGTACCGGAAATTTTGAGAGATTATTTTTACTTTATGTATTCACGAAATGTTTATCATTAAATAAAGCAAAATACCCGCACTTCTCAACATCTGCATTGGTTCATTGCTACAAATAAAGTAAAATTGACTATTCATTATCACTGATATGAGTTTGGAATTTCTAAGCAAAAAATAAATTCTTGAAATGGTCGCTTATATGCGCTAAGGCTAATGTCACACGAGCGTCTGAAGCGAGCGGAAAAATAAATGTAATGATCTTCTCGGCTGTTCACACTGACGTTTCATATTCTGGGCGTGAAAAACTATGCAGAGCATCGCGCCGAGCCCAGCACGTTGGACGTTGGCGCCATGCTGGGCGCGTGTTGGTTTCGTTTGATTATGATATTTGTTCGCACGAGCTATGATTTTGACGCTGCAGTTTGACTTTTCTTTTTAGTTTTCAGGCGATATTTATTTCGGTTCCATCTTTCAAATTAGGGTCCTGCATTGGGACGGTTAACAAGATTTTTTCAAGTCGGGTCCGATTGACGCTAATATTTCTGTCGTTGCGGGTAAGGTTCCAAATGACCCTTTCTTTGAAAAAAGTCAAAAATACTTTTTTAGCAAAACTCTATTTGAAAAAGAGTTTTCTATGGGCCGAAATTTCCAGTCGTGGCTGAATTCCTAAAAAATATGCCGCTATTTATCACTGTTAAATAAAATTGCCGTTAAAAATGATAAGCTGTGTAAGATATCAGTAACAGGTACATTATACTGTAAAAACAGAGGCTAAAAATTTGCGGTATTGTGTATTTCTGTAACGAAACTTTTCGATGAGGATATTCTGCTATATTTAAATTTAATTTGTTTTATTAATTTACAGGAACAATTTTTTATTTGCTTTATCTTTGTAGAGTTTTAAGGTTATGATATTTTGAAATTATCTTTTTTTTTTTTTTTTTTTTTTTTTTTTTTTTTTTTTTTTTTTTAACTACCACTAGTGGGGTTGGGGTGCAGGAGGTAGGATAGGGTTGTTGAACCCTCCTTGGACTTTGAAATTTAATGAATTAAATATCCTTTACATATGATTATTTAACAAAAAATAAAATGTATAATTAATTTATCTTCGTAAATGACATACAATATTTAAGCTGTAATTGAGATTACATGTCATATTGGATATTTTTGTGCAAGTGCGCATTCATTTGCATCAAGTTTAACAAATCGTGTCGCATTAACTACACAAATTTCACACCAGAAATATAAACTAGAATCGTAGCTTATAATAAAACAACTGGTTTGAGCTGCAGGTACACACATTTCTTAAAACATGTTCAAGAAAATCGCTGTAGCTTTAAAGCGTATCGGCGATGATTAAACCTGTGAATACCCGTAAGGCATTGTGACATCATGGTGACTTCAAAATGACGTCACACTGTGACTTTGCGAGGCTACGGAAAAAGAAAGGCTACCACGGTGCTTTACGCGTATCTTTTTTTACAGACCGCCGGAGTCACGTGATGCTTGAATGCACCAATGCAAGTGTACGAAAAGAGCATCACGTCACTCTAGCGGTCTGTAAAAAAAAGATATGTGGAATGCACTGCGGTAGCCTGTCTTTTTCGTTAGCCTCGGTGACTTTGTTACCTTCGACATGACGTCACGTGACGTGGATGTAAAGTGACTGTGACCTGAATGTGAAGTTGTTATGGCCGTTTTCAAGCATTTTTGGGATCTCACAATGATACTACATTGTGGAATCACCATTCAACTTCAATGTGAAAAATGTGACGAATCTGCATCGGATAGGGTGACCAGATTTGACCCAAATCCGATCCGGATTGTTCGGATCGACATTTTTTTTTTTCGCTACAGGTTTGTGATATTTGTGACGACACTACACCGGGTCGAGTTACCAGATTTTTCCCGAATCCAATCCAGAAAGTTCGGATCAATTTTTTTTTTTTTTGGTTTTGACTACAGATTAGATTTGGATTAGTGGTCAGGTAACCTGATTTTCGTGAACAGGATCTCACCCGGGTCGGAGTGTATAATCAGATCTTTCGTATTAATTTAATCGTTCATATTGAAAAATGAACACATAATAAATCATAATAAAATATAGTTTTTCATCTGAAACAATATTCTTGTGTTAAACATTTTTTTTTTTAAAAGAACCCGAGCTGCAAAAATAAATTTTCAACCATAAAACATTATAGTCCACCAGATTCAAAACGCGACAAGAAAAACAAATTATATAATTCAAAAGCGAAACAAATTGTAACAGATCGGGTGCGGGTAAAATAAAGATTTTCCAATCCGATGTAGGACTCAAGTGGAGTCGACATTATTATTTTTTATTTTTTCACTCCAAATTCCGGGTAACCACATTGTACCAGAAACCGACACCGCCGGGTTGGCTATAAATTTTCTACTACCGTCAGCTACAGATTAGAATTTCGCATGGAGACGGATATCAAGATTTCATCAAATCTGAATATGACCCGTTTCCGATCGGCTATAATTTTTCTTCATGTAACTCGGCTTTCAATTAGAATTTTACATTGGTTTGGGAAATCAGCTAATGTAGATTTAAACAAGTGAAATTACAAATGTAAAAACAAATATTGAATATAAAAATATAGATGTGGATGAATTGAAAATGTTAATAAAAAAAGTATTTCCATAATATTAAATTCGATTATGCAAGTAAACAACGACCTTTTAAATTGTCTTCTACTTACACTTTCGATATTTAAACTGTTTTGCTGTTAAGTAGTGAAGTTATAAAATGCACGCTTTGCCATATTTGCTATATGTGGTTAAATTATTTAATTAATGAAAATATAAATATATTTTTTAAAATAAGTATTGTAAAATATTTACATTAGGAAAACATTTAAAATATTGGTAGGTTTATAATATTTATTGTTACATATATTATAAAAATAATGACCGTTATATCAAGTATTAAATCATATTTTGATGTAAATAAAATAGAAAAAATTAAAATCATAAACACATTTTATTAGATTATTTTACTGATATTTCATTACACGCTTAGAATCAATTTGACAATTTGTCTTTAATTATCTTGTTTGTTGATAGTGTCTGAAATGCAAAAATTAAATATCAATTAACGTATCAAATTGTGACAATTATTACAAATTTATCAGGAATGTACTTAAAAAAGTCAAATATTATTAGTTTTAAATTACAATTATTTTGAGCTGAATAACTATGAAAATTTAATGTAAACAAATTATCACAGTTGTTGCAAATTTATCAGAATTATATTTTAAACAATAAAATATTAATAGTTTTATATTACAACCAGATGGAACCCGTCAAAACTTGGCACAAAAAAAAAAAATAAATACTATAACAATATCAGTAAAATAAGCTTCTTTTATTATTTAAGAAGGGGTGCGTATGAAACAGTTTTTCAAATATTTTATTTTCAAAGTTTTTTCTCCCAAGTGAAATACAGTACTAGTTCCGATGCAAACTCCAAAGAAACAATCCGTAAACAACTGTGTAATGCAAATTAGTTCGACATTACCGCCATAGTCCCCTCTGTAAGAAAGAAAATTTGATGCACCTATGAAGTAAGTATCATATAAATAGTATGTTCCTACGTCCATATCATATTCAGTAAGTAAAAAAAGCACACATCCACCTCCCCCCCCCCCCCCCAGATTTTCTTTTGATAAATAACTATGAAAATTGAACCAAGAAACGCAAAATATTTTAAATTCAAATTTGATTGTTATTATTAATAAAATTTTCGTTTAAAAAATATATTGTTAATAAATACGATTAAACTCCCAAACTACATATAAATAACGATTAAAAATTTTAAGAAGAATGTTAACAATTATTATTTTTTTATTTGAAAAGAAGCATTCAGCATCGTAACCTCTAAAAAAAAACTATTAAATGTACAATTACTAAAAACGTACTATTACCAAAAAATTAAAAAATACATATGCAAATGCGTCAAAGGTCACATACCGATCTGATGGTAAGGCCACCGCTGAAATCCCGAATGAATGGTTATCCATTTTTATTTAATTCGGGCTGCTGGTCTGTTTAGATATGATATCTATTAAAAAGGCGTGCTAAATTCCGATCGCAATGAAAGTGAACCAGCAGCGATATTTAATGGAACTGAAGATCGAATATCACCCAGACCAAAGAACACATCTGCTAGACATAGACACGTAAATAATTTTGTTCTAATAAAATATTTAAAATTCACCTACATGATCAAAAACATTAAAAGAACAACACATTCAGCTCGAAAAGAATAAAAATATCGTCTGATTTAAATATTCGCAGCAAAGTTCTGAGAATATTTAAACGCATAACAAATGCAACTTCCTGTTACAGCCGAATAACACCTGGTTTAATCAAATAAAATATAAAGAAACGAACTTAAATCATGATATTGTAAATGTTTTGTAATTTAGATAAGCAACAAATTAACTTCTAATGATGTTTTAATATTCTATTTTTATATGAGAGAATTTTGCATTTAATAGTGCCTTCTATTAAATTTCTTAGAAAAAACCTATGATAATTTGTATTTTTAAATATTTTTAATAAATTGCATTCGCTCACTATCAGTCTAAAGTAAACAAAAATTATAAATAAAAATTGATATCATACGTAGCTTTTATAAAATAATTTCTATACAATATCAATACTGGTTTATAAATAAATTTGTTAAAAACGAATATATTTTATATAAATTGCAATGAATTACATGAAGAGCCGACCAGTTTTTGCTAAATTACAACTAGAATCATGCCTTCAGGAACGATTTTTAACCCCTTAACTGTGGAGCTTTTTCGACACAACAACAAAAAAAAAAAAAAATAGGAACGATACACCACTTTTTCCGTACTAAAATATTTGTTTTATATAATCAAAAAAATGTCTGTCAATTAATAAAACGAAAATTGCAATTAAAAATTAGTGGTGTCCAAAAGATTTTAATAACGAAAAAAGCAAACTCTTCTTGCCCGAACTAAGTTCGGGCAACACAGTTAACCCTTTCAGGGGCAAGTACTTGTGCTCCTGTAACGTTGAATTCCCACCGGAATTTAGGAAATAATTTAGTTCAAAATAAGAATAAGCAATTTTTAAACTTTTTTCTCGTCAAAGTTATAAAATTAAAATTTAATTAAAAGTTTCTAGTTTGAATCGGATTAAAATTAGGTGATATATAATATATATCACCGCCCCTCAAAGCGTTAAGGGGTTAAAGGGAAAGTGACTCGAATTATTGTTCCCGAACAAGGGAAAGCCTGTAATCTTTGCTTATCAGCCCAGATCGCGCTAGTGTAGAACTAGCAAACATCGGCCCTCATATTTTGGACAGCAATGAGCTGAATGGCACCTAAATATAATTAATGAAAAGTTCAGATTTCTGAAGAAACATTTTTAGTATCACAAAATTATCAAATGCGTTTAATGCGGCAGCGAAAAATAATAAGATGCTTGTGTTTAAAATGCTAATAAACCTTTAAATTGCTAACAATTTTATCACAATGTTAGATCCATTTATGAATAACTTTCCCCCAACAACTTGTCTACATTATTATGTTTGTATTTAACCCATTAAGGACCGAATTATTTTTCTCATTAAAATACAAATATTGGGATTCATACCACTTTTATAATTTAGCAACCTAAGAGTTACTTTATCATGGTGTTCTTGCATCAAATAAAGTAAATATTTAATCAAAAAACAAACTGGTATTACATTAACCCTTTCAGGGGCAGTGGTATGTTTATGAAACCACGTAATTTAAATTCCTAAGCGCCACATTGACACCAGAATTTTGTTAAAATATTTGTGAAATATAGCCCTTTTTCTTATTTGCAAGTAATTTTTTTGTAAATTCCGGTACCTCATTTATTTCAAACTTTTAGTACAGAAAGTACTTTGTCCCTGAAAGGGTTAAAACCTGGTGTAAGAAGCATAATATTGCTAAAACGCAACGTCAGTTTTTAATGGGTTAAGGATTTTTGTATGCTTATTATGTGATTACTTTTTTATTGCTGCTATTTCTTGAAAATTGCAAGAAAATGTGAGTAACATATCTCCGTCATAATATATATATATATATATATATATACAGGGTGATTATAAAAAGACTATCCCGACATTTGGGCCACTAACTATCATACCATTCACAGAAACTGAATGAAATTTTGGCAAAAGGTATTTTGAGGTATTCGCTCAAGAATGATATGGAAAACAACAGTGTCACTCAAACAGTTACTGTTACAGTGAGAAAATTTCGAAAAAATTAAATGGCAACACCCAGTTTTTTGTATTGGAATGTGATCTTCATTGAGAAAAACCTTAAATAGCGTTGGAACGGCAACTGTAGAATGAAAATCACCGCAACTGTAGAATGAAAATCACCGGAACTAGGGAAGGAAAAAGTAAAAAGGACTTTGCCGTGCACCACAGCATTAATTTTCGTTTCATTTACGTCACACCGTTTCTTTGGCCTTTTATCCCAGCCTGATTAGTTCTCCACAAAACGAGAAGAAGAAACCAAGAAACGCAAATTTCGGGTTCTACGTAAGACACAGTCATGACTGACGTCGTCACGCTAGGTGAAAGAAAAGGCACTGCGAAATGCGAGCCGCGTATGTTCCTTTCTGCCATTCCGAACAAGATGCCGCTTTCAGGGAAAGAACGTGGGGAAATCGTAAAGATTTATTACCTGAGTGGACAAAATGCCGCAGAGACATTGCGTGTTTACCGCAGAAACCATGGATTACGGCGAGGCTCGTGCACTGTCAAAGCTGTACGGGACTTGATTCATGAATTTGAAGAAACTGGTTGCACATGCGATCGATCTTGGTCTAGACGACCTTTCATTCCTGTGGAATCTGTTGCAGAAGTCCATCAGAAGATAAGCACAGTTCGTCCCGCAACTGAACGCGGTGTTTCACGTGTTCTGGATCATCCGAATTCAACTGTACGCAAGATTCTGCGCTCTGTTCTAAACATGTTTCCGTATCGATTCCAACGTGTCCAGATGTTGGAAGCGGGAGACTATCAATTACGGCTGGATTTTGCAAATCAATTCCTTATCCAGTACGATGAAGATAGCAGCTGGCCTTTATGCATTCTGTGGACAGATGAGGAGCATTTCTCGTTCACTGGTAACGTGAATTCAAAAAATTGTGTGCACTGGGCAGAGAATAATCCACATGATGTGCATGCACGTCCATTACACGAGGAAAAAGTGACTGTGTGTTGGGTATAACGAGTACGTTCATCCTCGGCCCTTACTTTTTTGAAGAGGTTACTGCCGGTGATCTGCAAACGTGTACAGTAACGAGTGCTCGCTATCTGGACATGTTAACTCATTATGCGATTCCCACATTGCAACGGCAAAATGCTCTATCGGAAGTTGTGTGGATGCAAGATGGCGCTCCTCCACATGTCGGGTCTTCAGTCAAACGTGTCTTAACTCAACAGTTTGGTGACAGAGTTATCTCCCGTCATTTCCCGTTTCCGTGGCCACCAAGGTCTCCTGATCTGACACCAATGGATTTCTGGCTGTGGGGATATCTGAAATCCAAAGTGTATCAGTTTCGTCTTCAAACTGCATCTGATTTGAAAGATGCCATCAGAACTGCGATTCAAGAGATTCCTATTGCCATGATCGTGCTGTAGTGCTATCCACCATCAGCCGCATGCAAAGTGTCAATCGTGTGTGAAGGAGGTCATGTGGAAAATTTGTGAAACACAATAAAATGCTTTATTTTATACTGCTTCTCTATCCTTATTGGTTGTCCTCACTTTTAGTCTATCTACCGCCGGTGATATTCATGCTACAGTTGCCGTTCCAACGCTATTTAGGGTTTTTCACAATGGAGATCACATTCCAATACAAAAAACTGGTCGTTGCCATTTTAGTTTTTAAAAATGTTCTCACTGTAAACGTAACTGTTTGAGTGACACTGTTGTTTTTCATATCATTCTTGAGCGCATACCTCAAAATACCTTTTGCCAAAATTTCCTTCAGTTTCTGTGAATGGTATGATAGTTAGGGGCCCTAATGTCGGGATAGTTTTTTTTATAATCACCCTGCATATATATTTACTGAGAGAGAGAGAGAGACAGTTATTATTCATTATTTTATTTTGTAAATATTTTTGTTTAAATAGTCAGATACATTGTGAGAGATTCAGATATATAACATGAATCAAGTCTACATTTTATGAGATTTAAAAAAGTATATTCCTTCATTTCCTATTTTTTGTTCTAACAAGTGTTTTTCCAAATTCACTCATTGGTCAAATCGGGACGTCACAAAGAGTTGGCATTTTGGTCACAGTTGTGATGTGACTTCCGTGGCTTACAGTGACGTCACGTCAACGTCACAAAGAATTCAAAGCTGTCTAAAAGTAATTTTATTGATGTTATAAGATATTTTAAAGTTTCTTTTAAGTTTTCATACGATCTCCAAGACGTTCACATTTCGGTCCCAGTGTGACGTCACAGAGTGGTGGCATTTTGATCACAGATGTGACGTGACGTACGTGACTTGCAGTGACGTCACTGTAACCATGCTTGCTATACGGGTACAGACTAGGACTGACGATTTTACATCTGCATTATTTTTTTAATTAAAGCTCAACAACGTATTCTTATTTGCTGCAATAAAATAATGTCATTAGTGATATCGTCGCTACCATGTCAAACTATCAAATGTGAAAAAATGCATTTTTCATTACATTTAAAAATGGGCCGATTGTCCCCACTAAATTTTAATAGTATTCTTCAGAAGGGTTGCCAGTTCGGCTTCCTTTTTTATTCAGAAATTTCGAATCCATACCAGAAATTACAAATAGAAATTTTTGCTTTACTTAATGATAGGCATTTCGTTATTACTGAAAGTAAATTTGTTTTGTTAAACACGGGATTCCGTCATAGGCAGGTTCTTTTTCTCAGGTTTTGCCGTATTTCAATTTTATTATCTAGAAATGCATCTACCCATCTAAAAAATAAATAAATGAATAAATATATCAAATTTAATTGTGGAATAATAGCAATTTAAAAATACGTTCATTTTTGAAGAAAAAAATTTGGGCCAGGCCAAATTTTACTGATATTTTTACTGGAGAGACCAGAGTCGTGCCAGTCCAATGCTATTCATATGAGCTGGGACTAAAAATTTTTGCCTGTTCAGACCTCAATAGTCCAGTCCCGACGTGGACCGGAAAATAAATCTAATCCCGGCCCAAAATTATAACCAATAGAAAAAAGTAATCCCCAAACCAAACTCGGACCGAGTGTAGGGGAGGAAAATTGGGCCGGGCCCATGAAGACCCTTACATTGAATAACCAAAATATTAGTTCACAAAACTTTGTAAATTTGGACGATAAAGTTCTAATATATATATTTTTTAAAACGAGTTTTTAGTGAACTTCGTTCACTTTCATAGGTGAGTTTGAGTTGAACGAGTTCGTTTGAAAAATTTTGAATTTGAACGTCAACTTGACTCGTTTTTGAGAAATAGAACTTTAGTTTGAATTAGTTCGTTTGTGTGTGTGTGAGAGAGAGAGCGTGCCCAACACTGGTAATAGGGTTCTAGAATTTAAATAGACGTGTGCAGAGAATCCGTAACGCTAGGGGATAGACTCAGATGGAGAGTATTCACAAGTAAGTAATTTTACAAGTTTTATATAGAATCATTTCATTTACAAATTATCAGAATTTTATTAAAATAGACTGATAAGTTAGATGAAATCTTAGCTTGTTTTACAATCAGCATCCCAAATCGAAGACGTAAAATTAAATTTTAAAGAAGTGGTTATGTAGGGCTCGTACACTTACCACAATATTTTAACAGACCTTTTTCGCCTTACACAAATGTAGAAAAGTATTACAAATCTGCAATTAAACGAGGTGTGTACAATTTCTGCTATTCAAATATTAAATATAAAAATTCTATAAAAAAATTGTGATAGAAGCGTACAAACCCTGTTATAATCCATATCTTGTTTGTTACTCATTTCTTTTATCATGAGTAAGTTTTAGTGGTATAAATATGTTGTAAAGTGCGCAGTTTCTCACTTTTGCCCACTAAATGCATGCTAAATTCTTAAAAACCATATATGCACCTGAAACATGTAAGGAAATGGTCTCTTTTTCGATCAAGATCTGCTTATCGTCTCAAAGAAGTTAATTGCTCGTGTATGCTCACAATTTATAAAATAAAGTACAATAGTTAGTTTTAATCGTAAAAAATGTAAATGTTTTGCTGTGCTTGTTAGACAACGAAAAATATATTTTCAAATTGAACTTAGAGCATCCAGGCACTGTATAAAAAAGACCATTTCGTAATTTGTACAGGAAAAACTATTTTAACGTACAATAGGATGCAGAACAGTAGTTGTAATATTTTTGTGATTATAACTGTAACCACTGTGCATACACCCGTTGGAATTTCCAACGAGTCTTTCACTATTATTTCCTATAAAAAATTATATTTATTATTTAAATCGCAGGCTTTAAAGTCGTCTTGTTTAATCGTAGACCTTAAAGTCGTCTTGCTTAACCATTCAACGGACATTGGTTTCCCTATGAAACCACAAAGTTTTAATTACGAAATTCAACAATGACAGCAGAATTTTAATAGAAATGTTTTCCATTTTTTATGTATATTAAATATCGCTTTTTTATTATAAACAAATAAATTTGTTCATAATTACCGGTGTCAATCATTTATTTCAACATTCTAGCAATTGAAGTGCTTTATCCGTTAAAGGGTTAATCGTAGACTTTAAAGTCGTCTTGTTTAATCGTAGACTTTGTAACATTTTTCTAGATTAAATAAGTTGAGACATTTTATGAAAAATCTGTGTTAAGATTTTACGCTCTTTAGAATTTTCAAGGAGTATAGCTACAATATTTCAGATCAGAAACAGAACCCCTTTAACAGTAGTCCTAGGATAAGACTCAAAAATGGCGGTTATCATAAGAGGATTTTTTTTCAGCTTGTGTACACCTACAGCCCGTTGGTTTTAAACACCATTGTTTTTTAATAGTTTTTTTTTTCGTCTTCTTCTCTTGGGATAAAATGACGCGAAGAAAACAATATGAAAATTGTGGTATTCAAATACATGAGACCGTGCAAACCCTAAATTAATAATAATAATAAAATCTGCTATCAACACGTGCCGTGAATTCAGAGCATTGTGTCAGAAATTGTTATCGAGTATTTTTCGTTCAGATTAAAAATCTTTCTTTGATTAAAATCAGAATTTGTGAATTTCGTTGTGAATAAATAAGGCGAAAAGTCCTATACAAAAACTGTACTGTAACTGTTCGCACACTGTACATAGGTGATAGAAATGCCCCTTTAATAAGTCTTTAATAAGCTTCTCAATTTCTAAAATTAGATGTTAATTAAGACATATTTAATACATATAAAATACATTAGAATTTAATATACGGTTTGTCATACGTTTTGAAGACAGTTAAAATCAATTGTGAACGTTATGTTTAAATCTGTTTATACATAATCTGTTTAGAAATAAAATATATTAAACAAACTATGAAAGGGAATATGTATAAAACTATTTAAAAATTGCTTTTTAAACAAGCTTTGTTGAATATACTGTCAGCGAAAACTTTCAAGATATTTTTTTAATTTTTATACAATTTTATCAACGACGAAATTTGAAGTCTCGCCAAATCTGCAAAATTATATCTTTAATTAAATTCCGTTCCCTTTTATATAACTTTACATAGAAGCTTTAGATAATCGTAAGTATCCTGTAAGCCACAAGAACAATATTTCAGAAATCAAGATTAAACTAACTTCCTTTAATACATATCTGATAAAATGTCTCGTTCGTAAAACTTTAATAAACTTCTTAAATTTTGGCATCAAGTTTTAAAAGTTTCTTTAGAATTCGTATCTATAAGCACAAACCAGTGGTAGGAGTTGTGTGTATAACACAGATCTGGTGTTTTAACCCTTCTTTGCATGAGTTTTTCTTTTACAATTGTGTTTTTTTATACATATATTAAATATGGGACACCCGAAATTTTAAGATAGATTTTTAACTTTGTTCAGCAACATAGTTCACGGGAAATTTACTGGATTAATATTTCTATATAAATATAGTGGTGGCGAAGAATTTGATTTATTTATTAAAAGTTAAATAAAAAGTGATGGAAATTTACACCACTATGCAATTAAGGGTTAAAGAGCTTTCAGCATTTCTTAGGATGAAGATGTTACGTGGAAGGTAAATTTTTTAAATTAATTTATCTGTAAAGGATTTATTATACGGGCAACCTGCTAACATCGCCCTAAACTTCCGTACAATATAGGTTAATTTAACTGAGGTTAAACACGTTTGCACCAGAATTTTTTTTTTAAGACATGCAATCAAATAAATTCCACGTAAGAACATGAAACTTGGTATATATTATTTATTCAGATATATTTTCCGGTTAAAAATGTCTTTAACCTGAATCAAATTAACCTGCATTGTACGGAAGTTTACTTGAAGGCAGGTATGTACTTTGGCAGGTATGTATCGGCTCTTATATATTTTATAGTTGTTGAAATATCAACATTCATGTTATAGTATATGTAGGATTTACTGATGTATAAATAACAAAAATTAATCTAATATTAAACATTCTATTTAACATACTGTCATCAGAAGGTGTCATTTATAGAATTTTTAAATACTTCAAAATTGACTCAAGTAATTTAATATAGAGTGTCACGCATTGTACACAGTCCAACTGTTATCCCTTATTCTGTATATATTTTCCTTGTGTAGGCTAATTTTTCAATAAAACGATATTATCTTATATAATATATCTATTAACAGCAGAAAAGAACTTGAAATATTTTTGTAATTATAACTTTACGGTTCGAACACACGTGAGAATTTATAAAGAGTCTGCACCACTGTTGCTGATTTAGAAATTTCTATTTAATATTTAAATCGCAGTTTTTGAAATCGTCTTTTTCCATTATACACTTTGTAAAATTGTTCTCTGAATAAATAAGTCATATATTTTATCAAAAATATGTGTTAAGATTGTATACACCTTAAAATTTTCCAAGACTATAGCTCCAATATTTTAGATTAGAATCACAACCCAATTAATACTAGGTATACTCCTTGACTCAAAAATGACGACTGTCGTACGCAGATTTTTTTTTAGTTTTTGTACAACACCTTGAATTTAAATACTACGATTTGTAATTGTTTTCCCCCCGTATTCCTTTGTGATTAACTCAGGCGAAGAAACTATATGAATAATGTGGTATTCAAATTCAAGGGACCGTCTAAATTGCTGAAAAAAAAATCCGCTTGTGACAACCGCCATTTTTGAGTCACCGAATAGGCCTTTAAGTGTTAGATATCTTTTTCAAAACAGTTTTTCTCCAAATTAAAAATCTGTCTACGATAAATAAGAGAATTTGTAATATTTATGCTTAAATATGTATATAAATATTATATAAATAGTTATAAATACCTAATTTGAACATATTTATATATAAATATATATAAATATGAAAAATTAATAAACTAACTAAAAATGATTTAAAATTTGCTTTTTTAATAAGCTTTATTAAATATATTGTCATCAAAAACACATTGAATCATCATGTATTATAATACGAGCAAATCTTGTGTGTGTATATATATATATATATGCAATTTTTTTCTTAAAAAGGCTCTAACGATTTGACTAAATTTTGTATCTTACCGTTTTCGGGCACGAGAAGACCATTGAACTAAGTCAAATGTTCGAGAAAATTAGATTAGTGGGTCATATTGGGTCCCTATGGATCAGGGTCAAGCTAATTTTATCTAAAAAACGACTCTAACGATTTTAACTAAATTTGGTATCTTACTGTTTTGGCGTACAAAAAGACCACTAGTTTGGGTCACATGTTCGATAACATTCGATTAGTGGGTCATTTTGGTGTCACTACGGGTCAAACAAATTTTATCTAAAAGGCGGCTCTAACGATTTTGATTAATATTTGAAGCCTACCGTTTTGAGTTACGAGAAAACCATTGGACTAGATCACATGTTCGAGACAATTTGATTGGCGACATGATTGGCGAAATTTAGCGAAAAAATTGGCTTTTAGAATATGAAGGAATTTTCAAGAAATTTCAAATGGTAGCCGAGATACATGATTCAACCAATCAGAGTCCATAGAACGTTCTCAAAAACAGAATAAACCAATAAAATTACATAGAACTGATTATTATATTTTGTACATCAATTTACTTGTTCTGTGACATTGAACACAAAGCTAATTTAAACCGAGCATAGCTGGATCTTCCCAGCTGGTATATATAATTTGTGTACAATTTTAGCAATGTTGAATTCTGAAGTCTCGCCAAATCTGCGAAATTACATTCTTAATTAAGTTATTTTCGCTTTTATATAATGAATAATGCATGATTTTATAAGTTTTTGATAATAGTATCCTGTAAATTACAAGAATAATATCTGGGAATTCAAGATCAAACTAACTTGCTTTAATACGTAGTGTAGCTGATGACATGCCTCCTTCATAAAACTTTAATAAACTTCTTAAAATTCGGTATCAAGTATTAAGAGTTTCTTTAGAATTTGTAACTATAAGCACGAACAAGTGCTAACTGTAGTAGGTATACCACAGATCTTGAGTTTTTAAGAGTTTTCAATGATTCTTAGAGTCAAGATGTTCCGTGTAAGGATGATTTTTAAAATTAATTTATCAGTGAAATATTTAATGAATGGGTTCTTACATATTTTATGGATGCTGAAATTCAACTATCAACATTCAAATTGTAGCATATTTAGGATTTCCTTATGTATAAATAAGAAAATTTAATCTAATATTAAACATACTGCCATCAGAAGTCGTCATTCATAGAATGTTAAAATACTTCAAACTAGCTGAAGTAATTTTATAAAATGCCATATTTTGCATACAGTCCAACTGTTATCCGTTTTTACTTTCAGAATACATTTATTCTGTGTAGAATAATATATCTATAAAATAATTTAATCTTAAGTTATATATCTTTAAAGTGGCTAACTCATAAATAATATATCTATAAAACGGCTAAATCATCCTTGCCAACCTCCCATTATTGTTCCGTAAATTGTAGATTAATTTGACCCAGGTTAAAAAAAAGGGGGGGGGATTCATTCCATGTAGAAACACTTAATTCAATAAATAGAGACACATCAAATAAAGTTTTTCGTTTGAAACTTAGTTTAATCTAGGTCAAAAGAAACCACCTTTTACGAAAGAATAATTGAATGCTGGTAAGTCTTCTAAAAAATTAAATATTAAGTTTTTAAAGAATCACAAGCAAATAAAACTTTTTATATATATTCACAAAATAACATGCCATAATATAAAATAGTATTATGTTTGCAAATTTATAAAAGCTAAGCCGGTGATATGACAAAAGTGTGTACTAAAAATAATGAACTTCGCGCATTAATCAGGGTTCGTAAGCTTTTACTACAATTTTTAACAGAATTTTTCTATTTAATATTTAAATAGCATAAATTGTACTCACCTCGTTTAATTGTAAAATTTTTAGTACTTTTCTGCATTTAAATAAGGCGAAAAAATCTATTAAAAAATTGTGGTAACAACGTACGAACCCTGTTAATCTCCTGGAAGAATAAGTTTAATAACTATTGCGTATATTTGTTAGTCCATTTTACAAATTATTATAGCATTTTAAGACATTAAGTATGTATTTGAGTTAAAATTACGTAGGGATTATATTACAATTTAAAAAGAAAATGCATTGTTTATAAATGCATTAATAAATAAATGTGTGTGTGTAATTATACATTATATAAATAAATATCCAGCGCACAAATGAATGATAAAAGCATATTTAATGCTTATAAAATATTCAGAATTAGATAAGGCGGGACAGAAAATGTGACATATAATCATTAAATTACCCTAAAATTTACATTATGTCTACCTATAAAAGTTTTATTTTTTTAATTAAAAGCTTTACACAAATTAGATCAATTAGCTACTATGTTAATGGATTAAGAAATGAATTGTCAAATCTTTTCACTTCGATATCATGCTAAGATAAGATGTAACATCAATTTTCAGGGTTCATTAATGTTCCAGCTGACATATTTTTAAACAAATTTAAAAGGAAGCTAATTGAACTAAAGCATGTAAAGTGATAAGGGTATCGTTAATTTCTGTTTAAAAAGTTTACTCTAATATATTAAATTAATCTAAACAGAAATTTATCAACTAGCTCATGTCGTGTTTCAATGATTAAAGAGAAATTTTTAAAAATGATTTATCTAGATAGCGATATTTTATATTTTGTTCAGTAGCATTTTATGTAAAGAATACATTACTTTAATTTGCATTAATTGTGCAAATAATATTCCTAAAATAAATAAATGTATCTTTGAATAAATAAATTACATGGTTGTGGTTCTGTAATTAAATTAAGAAGCTGTGTATTAAAATACAAAATTTTAACAGCTAATGGGCGTAATTTTGTGTATATTTATATTGTTATGTTATAAAAAAAAAGGGCTATTATGGTTTTATTTTAGTATAAACTTAAACATTTCTACTACTTTCTAATTGTAATACTATATGTTCTAATATAATTGACTAGGATGGGATGGTTTCTGCAACCAAATGACCCAGCAGCTGAAGCATGACATCACGTGCCCAAAACGAACCAATGACATGCATCTCCGAAAACAGCTGCATCACCCGATAGATCAGGCTGTGTTTAAAAAAAATGATCCGGCTCTGAATTTTGATTTGCTGAATGAAACACGTGGCCATGCAATAAACCAATCAGAATCGTCGCTTTGGAAACTACGGTTGTTGCCAAACGGCTCATTAGTAAATCAGCCTTATTTTAGTGCCATGTAGTGGAAATGTATGTATAGATTTTTCTCCTGTTGAAATACAGTGATAGTTAAATACAAGAATAAGAGTAAAATTTTAAAGGCCATCAAATATATGTACAGCATTTTTTTTTCATTTCAAAATTTTTTCCTATAGTATTATATAGGTGTCCCATCATTTATTCAGGCTAACACTGACAGTAACTTATTTTGTTTTTACTATTTTAAAAAATAATAATCTTCAAGCTATATTTTTACTAAGCTTTTAGGTAGATTATTATTATATAAAAAATGGTGGGAAAAATTATAAAAATATAACTGCCAGTACAGGGTTCGCACGTTTTTACCCCAATTTTTAATAGAATTTTTCGTCTTATTTAAATTCAGAAATATACTACAAACCACAGTGTACTACAAACCACATGAATCATCAAACATTTCTTTAAACATTCTTCAAAGTGACTTCCTTTTCATGTTACCATCTAAAACTCTCTACACCACGGAAATGTTTGTATAAATAATCCCGTCTCATTAAATTAAGTTATTGTAGAGCTGTTTTGTTCAAACGTTAAATCTGAAGGCAAAAATTCATTTCTACTTTTTAAATATTAAATAGAAAATTTCTGTTAAAATTTAGTGGTAAAAGCGTACAAACCCTGCAGTAGCAGCCTAGTCCAGCGTACATTCAAAAACAAATGATTAATCCTTTCGTGGGAGTTATCATTTTCAACTTTATTGGACCGCTGAAATATTGCGAGAATCGGCATTGAATTTTTGTCTTCAGATTTAACGTTTGAACAAAACAGCTCTAGAATAAATTAATTTAATGAGACGGGATTATTTATACAGACATTTCCGTGATGTAGAGAGTTTTAGATGGTAACATGAAAAGGAAATTATACTTTGAAGAATGTTTAAAGAAATGTTTGATGAATGTTTGAAGAAATATTTCTTTAACCATGTCAGATTCAGTAAAGTTAGGTTGCATCTTTCAGAAGAGTGGCAAGATACAGGCTATAACGGTTTATACATGGAGATGATTTTGGACAAAAACGAAAGGATCTGGAGGGCCATTTTTCCCTAGTTAATGCTTGTTGACTTTACTTATTAGGGTTCCTGTATATGAAATTGGCGAGAAACGTACAGGTTACATGCTGAGTCTGTTCTCAGAATGTGCTCAGACAGAAGTGTTTCTGCAAACTCTGGAAAGCCTATAATCCTGAACTTGGCGATATTCGTCTGGAAGAGTTACACAATTTAACAACCATTATAAATAAAAATGTTCTCGTGATGTAGCGAGTTTTAGATGATACCATGAAAAATAAGCTTCTTTCTTGGAGGAATGTTTAATGTGGACGGTCATTTTATTTCAAGAATGTAGTGTTCAGTAATGTCAAGGTACCTCTATAAGAAAATGGCGAGTTACAGGCTATAAAAGTTTACCGTAATTTCCGGCGTATAATCCGCAGCTCAAAGAGTCGTTTTTCGACCCAGAAATTTTATTCAATAATTGTAGTTAAATATTTACAGCGATCTTTTAAGTTACATTTTATAAAATAATATTTCTGGTCGAAAAACGACTCTTTGAGCTGCGGATTATACGCCGGAAATTACGGTACTCGTCGAGATGAAAAACGGAACGCCAAATATCTTGGGGAGTCTGCCTTTATTGCATAATTAATGTTTGTTTTCTTGACGTATTAGGGTTCTTTATATGAAAGTAGCAAGATACGCACCGGGCGCATGCTCAGTTAGAAGTGTTTGTCTCAACTTTGGGAAATCTGTATTTCAGAACTTGGCGATATTTCCTCAGACGAGTTAGATTAGACGAGTGAGACAAGTTAACGAACATTAGCTTGGTGATAATGGCAAACTCGACATATGTTGACCAACCTGGAGCCCACAACTCACCAGGAAAGATTTGCCTTGTTCAATCTCCGAATATCTCCGATTAAATAAGGCGAATATTTCGGTACAAAAATTCTGGTGAATAAAGGGCGTCACTTAGGACAGCACTGTGCTTGACGAATCTTCGCAACCGATCAAATTTTATATCCCGTATGTCACCAGTCTCACACAAAAGCACCCTAGACACGTTCGTCTAAACGAACTCTTCCAGGCAATTTTCGCAATGTCATGGTATGTCAAATAAACATGATAAAAACATACAAATTGAACAAAAACTTCAATAAGAGTGTGCATCTACTGTGTATATAGACACTCTTGTATATAAAGGCAAAATAAAAGTAAAGTAGCTTCTAAAAAATGCTTTCCCGCTTTATTAATGACCTTTGTATAATCTGTAAGGAAAATTATTTAAAAGTAGGGAATTGCTTAAGAATTTCTTGATTTTTTATATGTTTACTCTCAGTTTTCAGAGGGAATGCACCTTCTAATTGGATTATCGGCTGTATTTAGATCTTAACCATTAATAACTTATCACAATTTATTTATATGAATTATAAATTTTAAAAATGCCTATCTCTGATACGTTAAATGTGTTCTCTTAATAATACAACTACAAGAGTATTTCATTCTGATTATTTAGTTGTTGTTTAGACATTATAATTAAACAGCTTAGCTACATAAAGAAATACTGCTGCTTCTAAATTTTAAAACAACTTACCTTTTAGTTTATCAATCACACAAAAGTATTAAATAGTCCCTGAAAAAATAATTTAAACATGAGTTAATTGGAAACCAAAAGCAAGTTAAAATGCTATTGAATAATCAATAATATTGACAAATTACATTCATCTACAAGTTCTGCAGAATACATACAGTTTCACTAGAAATTTTCAATAAAATTTTTCAAATTATATAATTGCGGATAAAACATTACACATTTTGTGATTAAACATGGGGATTTAAAATTCTTCAATTCAAATATTAAATAGAAAATTTTTAATATAAATTAGCAGGTGAATACTTCTTAGTTTCACCATGCAGTGTACTAGGGTTGCCAGTTTGGCCTTTTTTTAAATTCTGAAATTCCTAATTCATACCGGAAATACTGTAAGAAAAATACTGTGTAGTGATCACGAAATGCCTACCATTAACCCTTAAACGGACATTGGTTTCCCTATGAAACCACGAAACTTTAATTACGAAATTGAACAATGACAGCAGAATGTTAATAGAAATGTTTTCTATTTATTATGTATGTGAAATATCGCTTTCTTATTATATAAAAATAAATTTGTTCATAATCTCCGGTGTCAATCATTTATTTCAACATTTTAGCAATTGAAGTGCTTTATTCGTTAAAGAGTTGAATAAAGCAAACATCATAATTAGGAATTTCTGGTATGAGTTCAAAATTTCTTGATTTAGAAAAATCTCAAACTGGCAAACCTGGAGAGTAGGAATCTTGACTTCTATTTAAAATGGGTAACCTCCCACTGAATACCAGGCCTACGCACTGACACAAAAATGGCAGCTGCAGTAGGAAGATTTTTTTTAAGCGTTTGTACGGTTTTTTGAATTTAGGAATAAGTATTTTCTAAAGGTAATCTCAGCATTCTTTAACTGAGATTAAATATGTCGAAGAATACTTTAAAAAATTAAAAGTATTAAAATTCAAGGGACCGTAAAAACGCTGAAAAATCCCACCGACGATATCCGCCATTTTTGCTTCAGTGTTTCGGCTTATTATTTAAGGGGCGCTGAATGGGTAATGTATGAGTAATATTTCATCTGATGGAAAAAAAATAAAACAAAAATCGGAAAACATACTTTAAAATAATTCAATACACAAAGAACGAAATTTCTGTTAGAAATCAGGGAATTTTTAAGCGTTCTTTTTTTTTATTTTAACTATTTAATTAATGATCAATAAAAATTTATTATAATAAACAAAGTGGTTACACATAAATAAAGATATTAAAGTGCGCATGTTTAAGTTAAAAGTTTAACCCATTAAAGACTGACGTTGCGTTTTCGCAACATTATGTTTCTTACACCAGATTTTAACGGGTAACACCAGTTTGTTTTTCGGATAAATATTCACTGTATTAAGAAACACCATGATAAAGTCACTGTTAGGTTGCTATAATATAAAAATAGTATGAATCGCAATATTTGTATTTTATTGAGTAAAATGATTCGGTCCTTAATGGGTTAAGTTGCAAGTTTCCTTCCTTAGTTTTTTTCCAAATAAAGAATGAATATAAAGTAAAATTACCCTTAGATAAACATAACGTTCCGTAAACAGCATTTTTAAATTCGGCTTTTCAGCTTACAAAAGAATTTTGCGTACTTATATATTTTTTAACAGTTTTCGAATGTCATATATGATAAAAAATTCTATTTTGTGCATAACATCGATAAAAAATAGTTAAATAATCGAATGCTGAAAATTTGTTGCGCAAATGTGTTAGTCGTATTTTTAAAAAATATATATTTTTTTAACAGAATATTTTATACTGATAAAAAAATATATATATCCATCTTTCCAAACCGTTTCATTGAAACCCGACAACTAATCGAAATTCATAATGTTGTTCCATGGGTAAAATGATGAATTAGGGTGTTTGTAACATACAAGTACGCTCTCACATTCATAATTTTTCGATTTCAAAGAAGAAAAGTGTCAGAAGAAACATTTAAATTTTCCAAACTAAACCGCTCCAATTTTTTCAGCTTTAACTTTGGAGGGCGTGCTTACAAAAATATTTTAAATAAAAATGGCTTTGAAATTAAGTGATATTAAGTAATTTACATTAGACAGGTGTTTAAAGAAATAAAAAAATAGGTAGAATATTGAAATATTATGTTTCTGCTATGTTAAAGAAAAAATGAGTTCACGAAGGAAATTTTAAAAGTCATTTTATGCGATAATATATGATATCTGACAACCCTTCTCTACATTATTTAAATCTTATTATTTACGAATAAAAATATTCACTTGTTTAAATGACAGAAAGTCGGCGATTATATAAGATGGAGATTACTATTCGGAAATAGCTTGCTAAAAAAACAGATGAGTTGCCATCCATGATATATTATCTGGTGATAGAAATTGTAGACAAGTAGATATTCGCTAAACTGAGCGTGAAACCGGCAGAGTGAAAAATAGCCAAGCAGGGAATCGAACCCGAACCCTTGGAATATCGCTCCAAGGCTCTACCACTCAGCTTAACTTGGCATATCTGACCCACATATGTCCGACAGATTGCAAACACAGCGCAAGAAGGAAATATCATCATGAGCGCACAAAACCTGTGGCAAATTTGAGGTGGCATACAAAGTCACACAAAGTCCTGCATAGCATATATTTCGTCTCAAATTTGCCACAGGGTTTGTGTGCTCATGATGACATTTCAATCTTACCACCGCCCACTGAATATTAGGTCTGAGCGCTGACACAAAAATGGATGCAGTCGTAGACGGAAATTTTTCAGCGTGTGTAGGGTCCCTTGAAATTCAATACCAATAATTTCTAAAAGTTTTCTCCGCCTTATTTGTCTGAGATTCAATAAGTCAAAGAAAAATTTTAGAACATACTGGGATGTAAAATTAGAGGACCGTACAAAGGTTTAAAAAAATCCGCATACGAACGCCGCCAATTTTATGCCAGCTTTCAGGCCCAGTATTCAGAGGGCGGTGATAAAATCCCTGTATGATGAAGACATCTTTTCCACAAGTACATTATATTATGTTTTTCATATTTATTCCTCCTGGCCTTACGGACGCAGGTTTCGTGACAAATCGCCGCGTTACTATGGAGTTCAACTGGCATTAACAGAAACATTGTTCATTACAGTTTAAATACAGTTTAATTTTTTTCTGGTATCAGAATATTTCATTTTTGACTCTGTCGGTTTTACGCTCAGTTTAGCAATGTAAAAATCCACATGTTTGTTATTCATTAATTTCGGGCGAATTTCACTTCTGAAAATTAATTGAAAAATTAACTGTAATTTACTTATAAGTAGATCGTTCCAAATAACGAAATAAGAACAAAACTATAGTTTCGAGCAGGGGTGCAAAAATCTAGGCGCCAATTGGCCGATTCCCACCACTAAATTTTTAGTATTCTTCGCCTAATAAGAATACTGATAAAATTTAGACGAAGTATACTAATAAAGTTTGACGAAGAATACTGATAAAATTTGGTGGTGTGAATCAGCCCACTGGCGCCTAGATTTTTGCACCCCTGGTTTCGAGATTAATTCATTATGAGTTCCCATCATCGCATCGGGTGATTAGTTGCAGAATGTAGCACTCAGATAAAGACAAAAAATAATTATTCCTATTTTCTTTCTGTTATTAGCTACTAATAACTTAATCTCTGAAACTAATCACTTAATTATAAGAACTGATAATTTCTATCAAAACTGTATTTGTGTTCTTTAATCATTAATTGAGAAAAAACGATATACAATTCATATATACAATAACTATGAGAATAAAACTTGAAGCATTTAAAAGTAATCCTTAACCGTTATCCTTGCCGGTGCCTTTACTACTCCATGCTACTACAGGGTTTCTACAGGTCAGGGAATTTCCCTAATTTTAGGTTAGATAACTACCAATATTTATTTAGAGAAAAACTTAACTTATGAATTTGCGCGATTACATAAGTTGACGTTTTGTATAAGACAATACTTGTAAATTCACTTAAATTGTAGAAACCCTGTACTAGTAATTTGATGACGAAAGCTGATGATTAGTTGCTCTTTCAACTATTGCTGTATTTGTGTATAACTAAATGTTAAAAAAAATCTCTTTTTTATTTAAAAATTAAAAGTTGAAGCTTTTAACCTCATCAGGACGGATGTCACGTATACGTTCTGTATAGGGTATCTATTGGTTTGAATATTTGCTATCAGAATATTTTAATTGCATTCTTTGCTTTGTCAAACCGGCGAATTTTTTAATCAAATCGGTCAAAAATACTGTACGAAGTTATTGGTAGTAAAATTAAAATGTTGTTAAATGGCGATCTTCCAGAATTTTTTTAAACCAGAAATCCATACTCCCAAGTGGTCCGGTTTATTAATATAGCATTTTTCAAACTAAAATTTAACTTTTAAATATTTCTGACGAATTTTACATAAACATACCTAGAAATTCTTTCCTAGGAAATACTGGTACTAAAGAAAACATATTATGTGGAAGAGACTGTTAATCGAAATTTTAACAATATATATTTATGTGCTTGAAAATCCTACATTTTATCGCTAAATAGGGATTTAAGTTTACATGTAATCGTTAATTTCCGATTTAAAAAAAATAAATATAGTGAAACACACGTCACTTCTCATCTTGTCTAGAACTTCTGATAGTGCTGGTATTGTCCTCGTCGTATTTTAAAATAATACACCACATTGTACTTTTAATATTAAACTAGTTAAAGAATACTTATCTCCAAGTTTTTCAGTTCATCATCCCATATAATTATTTTGTAGTGCGAGTTCTTTTTATATAGTATGCAAAAGCGAAACTATTGTTTTTGAAATTATTTAAGAAAATAAGCATTATAAATCCATTTTGTTTTAAGTAATTTTTTGAGTCATTCCTATTAATTTAGCCAGTCTTATTTTATTTTATACTACTAACAAAATAAATTATCAAAATATACTTATATGTGGTTTTTTGTATCCTACGAAGTAAACATATCTTATTTTAAAATTCATTAATATTTATAAGTTCATTCGATTTATTTTTACGAAATCGATAAGACTTTTGTTCATGATTACTCCGCAATTCTATATTTTAAAATAAAAATACTGACTTATCAGCGTGCTTCTGAAACACTAGTTTATTTAGAATATAAATGCGTTATATCACAGTTGCCATTTTTTATGCTTTTTTGTTACTACTATATTTTATTTGTAATATTTGCCTTATTTATTCGCGAAAATCTACGATTAAATAAACTAAATTATTCCTTTCAAAAATAGTGATTAAAAAAAATGGAAAGAAAAAACATGAAAGTTGGCTGCTATGGTTGTATTTGTAATGAATTTTACGCACAAATATATTGCGAAAATAATTATATATCACTATTGAAATGAAGAGTATTTATTTTTGCTTGACGTATATGCAAAAACCAGAGACAAACTTAAGCTTCATAAACTGTAAAGAGATTAAAAAATAATATATTTTACAAATTATCATTTTATTATCACAATTTTTAACAGACTTTTTCGCTGTATTTAAATGCAGAACCTGCAATTAAGCGTGGTGTCTCCAATTCCTTTTTTTTTTAAATATTAAATAGAAAAATTCTATTAAAAATTGTGGTAAAAGCCTACGAACCCAGTAATAGCATTTCAAAGTATATAAAAACACGTGTATAGAGAGTTGTTTTAAGTAACACTGTTTTAAGAAAGAAGATGGCATTAAATTTTGGCTCCCCCGATAACGTAAAAAAAAAAAAAAATGCTTTTTTCTGTGGTGTTTAATAGTTTTAATATAATTTAAGTTGTATATTTAGTGCATTTCTGATTGATTTTTGTTTAAAAAATTTTAACGTGAGTTCATGGGCTCATGGGTTTTAAAGTGAGTTCAGGATCATGGGTTTAATTAGCAAATATTTTCCCATTTTAAGCCGGATTGCGGTGTGTCGTATAAGACCCATGATTTTATTTTTTTTCTTCGTAATAATTTTTTTTTGAGGGGGGGGGGGAATTGCATGATAATGGTTGTCTTTTACGGGTACGTTGAGAAAAACATGTCTTCATAAACTTTACTACAATACTCAATGTACAGTAATGAAACATATAAAGTTTTTATTTCCGGATTTTCATAGAGCAAGATTCGACAACATTAGCCATTCAGTTATTAGAAACGATTCTGACAATCAAAGTCGATGCAAAGTATATCAGAACAAGAGTTTATATTTATGTGAAAAATGTCAAGAGCCTCTGCATCCAGAATTTTTTACAGCTCAGCACTTAGCGGATGTGGTCAGATGATCGTATACGACCCATATCGTTTTTGATTAATATTGATTGTAATATCTAAAAATCTTGAATGTGCTCATAAAGACAAGTCAAATAGAAATAACTAAGAAAAAATGGAGTTTTTTAATTTTCTCTAAGTTTGGCATAATATGTGTTAATACATTTCAATTATATCACTTCGATTTTTCTTCGATATGAAGTGGTTATAAACCCATTGTAGTTTTTACATATGTCTTTTACTTTATTATTCCCAAACAATCATAATACAAGAAATACCGACAATATTACGTTATATATGAAATAAAAAATCATAATTTAAATACATTAAAATTTGCTAAATAAAGCACATATCCAATCATTTAAACTATCTTCGATCAAAAATTAATCACCTGAAGGTGTAACTACAGGTCCAAAGTTATATTAAAAACAATCAAAACAGTTTAGAGAATAAAGAAACCAATTTTTGATCTTATTAGGAGGCCAAAAATAAATGCTTATCGATTCACCTCGTTTTAAAAAAAATGCTTTTCGGTAATTATTTACTGGAAATACCTTAAGTGAGATAATATTTGTAGATTCAAAACATCACGCTAATATTATCAATATCTACAATCAAATTTTCACGACAAAATTTAAGATTTAAATAACAAAAATCCTTTTTATCTTTATCATGAAAATTTTAAAAACTTATTCATTGTGTTTTGCGTTCACCTTGCGTCAATTGCAGCTTGCTTTCATTCCTTAAAATTTTGATAGAGTATGTCACGACTATTATATATTATAAATATTCGCTAATATTTTTCTTGAGATTAAAAATCTTCCAGCGATTAATCACCGAATTTATAATATTTGTCTGTCAGGCGAAATATTCTAATCAATATCTGTGATAGAACTGTACGCAAGTGTTACCAGTTTGGAGTCCTTTTTCGTTCAGAAATTCAGAGTTCATATCGGATATTCCGAATAAAGAATTTTTACTTTATATAATCACGAAATGTTTACCACTAAATAAAGCAAAAATTTCTGTTCAGAATTTCTAAATATAAATTGAGTCCGAACTGGCCTGATGTACGTTTTGCACTTTTTTATATGCTTTTTAAATCTAAGAAATTTTATTTACCTGTTTTCTGCTAGTTTATACTTTTTATTCTACAATTTATCACCTTCTAGTTTTCTAGTCAGAAATAGGCAGAGTGAATAT
Organism: Maratus michaelseni; assembly: GCA_963931845.1. NCBI lineage: Eukaryota > Metazoa > Arthropoda > Arachnida > Araneae > Salticidae > Maratus > Maratus michaelseni. Next base: position 269,121,290 of record OZ007595.1, read on the forward strand.
ATCGTCGCTACCGTGTCTAACTATCGAATGTGAAAAAGTGCATTTTTCATTACTTTTAAAAATGGGACGATTGTCACTACTAAATTTTAACACTATTCTTCACAAGGGTATATTAAAAAAACGTGTATGTAGATTTGTTTCAAGTAACAGTGTTAAAAGAAAGAAGATAGCATTAATTTAATGTTTGGTATTAATTACCTAGTTTGGCCTCCTTTTGCAATCAGAAATTCTGAATTCATACCAGAAATTTCCAACAGAAAATATTGTTTTATTAAGTGTCAGACATTTCGAAATAATTTTAAAGTAAAAAATTTTCTTTCGAAGTTTCCGGTACGAATTCGCCATCTTTAAATAGATAAGAAGACCAAATTGGAAATCTGTTTTTACCTGAAATTGTATTAGTATTATTACTAGGCAAAGAATTCTAATAAGATTTAGTGGTGACTATCAGCTCATTTTTAAAAGTAACGAAAAATAAATTTTGCATTATCGATAGTTTCACATGGTAGCAACGAATTTAGACCAGTGGTCCTTCAAGGTTACGAGTAAGGCATCATTTTTATTTAAAAATTAATACCAGGAATTTCGAAAGAAGAAATTTTACATTAGATAATCATGAATTGTTTGTTATTAAATAAATCAAAACCCACTATACAGAACTACTCGTAGGAATTCGAAATTTCTGAATAAAAAATTATGGCAAACAAGTAACCCCAGTACTGAGTACCCTGCCCTCGACAGGACCTGATTACCGTCGGGGCAAACTACTCTCTGTAAGAACTATTAGAATTTTTTGCTTTATTCAAGACACAAAATTCTGGATAAATATGTCAGAAATTTCTATTGAAATTTACTGGTGGAAGTTTGTGCTGGCGATATAATCAGCCCCTAGCCCGCGGTCTTACAGACACACACACACACACATACAAAATAAATAAATAAAAGTAAACCTTATTTAATAGCATAATTTCTATCATTAAATAAGGTGAATAATATCTTCTTAAAATAATAAAATAATAATGTCAGGATACTTATCACTGGTTCAGAAACATTTAATACTGCGTGTAAGATGCAGTGCACAAAATTTGTGCACTGCAGTGCACAAAATTTGTGCAAAAAATTTGTGCACCTTACAGTGCACAAATTTTTCCTTTAGAATTGCGTTCTTTTATACTTATATTAAGAATTCGAAACCAGAAATTTTAAGATACATTTTTAATTTTATATAGTACCATATTTGTTATTTTTATAGGACTAATATTTCTATATAAATCTAGTGGTTGCAAAGAACTTTATTTATTTATTAAAAGTTAAATAGAAAGTGTTGCCAATTGGCTATATGCACCGTAGGGTTAATGAAACCTTCCGAAATAAGAGTCATGCCGTTACTTTATAGCTTTTCCATTTCCCGACACGACCCCACTAAATTGTACACGATTGTCGTTATCCGACACCGATGCATGCAAGATACATTCATATACGCTACCAGGGGTACAAAAATCTAGGCGCTAGTCGGCCGATTCCCACCACTAAATTTTTAGTATTAATCGCCTAATAAGAATACTGATAAAATTTTGGTGAAGTATGCTAATAAAATTTGACGAAGAATACTAATAAAATTTAGTGGTGGTAATCAGCCCATTGGCGCCCTCATTTTTGCACCCCTTGTGTAATGTATATGAATGTATCTTGCATGCATCCATGTCGGATAACGACTGTCGTGTACGATTTATCGAGGTAGTGTCAGTAAATAGAAAAGCGCTTTTAGGATACATGCATTCATATCTGTCAACATTGTACTAAACTTCCGTACAATGTATGTTAGGTTAATTTAACCGAGGTTAAACACTTTTCACCCCAAAATTATTTTAAAGAAATGCTCTGAAATATGTTCCACGTAAAAACATGAAACTGCATATATATTATTTTTTCCGATATATTTTCTTGTTAGAGGCGTCTTTAACTGTATCAAATTAACTCACATTGTACGGAAGTTTAGATGAAAGTTGCCAGGTATGATACATGCATAAGATTTATCTCTTCTATTATTATTGAGTAATAAATATAAAATTACCGAAACAAAAATATCTCGGTCATCTAAAAAACTCTTTTAAAAAGCAATGTAAATGCAACGAAGAAAAAAAAGTACCTATAAAAGGATTGACTTTTTTAAGATGCGAAAGCAAAATTTAATACGCTTTTTCTTTTGTTTATTTTATATAGTTTTCAATAATTTAAAAAAAAAATCTGAATATATTTTATTTTTTTGTTTTTGCTCTCAAATTCCTTTTAAAAGACCTCGATCAGGGTATAATAAAATAATACCTTCTCGTGACATGTTGATTGCGTGGAATCGATAAATCTTTTTCCTTAGAAGAGTTTATTGAAGTCACAAATATTTACTTGTGACATTAATTAATGGTTTAACAAAGAAATATTCATGTTGCTAGGATTGTTCACAACGCGTTTTATTTTACGCTCATAAAAAACAGCACCTTGAACATTTATACAACATGAACAAAATTAAATACATAGTTCTTTTTTTTTCTTACACTATTTGTATAATAAATATATCCTTTTAAAAGTTAGAAAAATATCAATGACACAAAAAAACCCTCTGAAATACAACATACGAAAACTAAAACAGTGTTTAAGAGATTGGTCTTTTTAATAGGTGGGAGGGAAATACGGCATGAATGCGTAGAATAACTTTATGCTTAGATTATTTTACCCGTTTTTCTACACACAGATATCCTTAAAGTGGATAGTTTCTTTTTTCCGATAAAAATATCCTAACAGAGAATATATTAAATTAATACCTCTCCGTGACATGTCCACTATCACACGTTCACACGTATCACTATTAATCTCCCGATTTTAAAGGAAGATTGTTGTTCAAATGTATATATTTGGGCCATAAATTTTATTTAATGAATGGAATCAAGTAGATTACAAATGACTACCACATAGAAAAACTATCTTTAATCTGCCTATTGGCTTTTTATTAATAACTGCCATCTTCTTGGATATAATGGACTTTTTTTATTTTATTCACTTTTTTACTTTTCTATTGTTAAGCTTCTAATTTCACTATCATATTTTTAAATATTTTTATTTAATTTTTAGCTTTTTAAATTTCTCACGGCTGCCTATTTGCCTCGCAAATCGATTACCTATAACCTGGAAGTTCAGTTGGTACGTAACTAGGTATTCCATCCTGCTAAAAACATTGTTCCATTGTTCCACATAAAAATATTTTAATATTTTTGTAAATTTTAAACTAAATATATGATGTCTGTAAAAAGCCTTTTTTTTTTTTTTTTTTTTTTTTTTTTTTGAGATGGGTTCGATCCTTGGTAGGTTTTGTCTGAGATCTTCTTGGATCTAATGTAAATTTTTATTTCCTTATTGTTAAACTTCTATTTCTTTATTATATTTTTAATATTTTTATTTTATTTTATTTTAAACTTTTTATATTTTTCACTGCTCCTTATTTGCCTCGCAAGTCGCTTACCTATATCCCGGAAGTTCAGTTGGTGCGCAACTAGGTATACCATTCAGCTAACTACATTGTTCCACATAGAAACCTCCCTTTATTATTGCAGATTCGTATTCTAAGGGAAAAAATACGTAACTTTTGTATTTAACATTTTCTTCGGAAAATCGTAGATGGCGCTGTAATCTAATAAAATGCAGAGAGAATCGTGAGAAAATGTCTGGAAACGGTTGAATGACTCGAAAAATATGTGTGGGATTGAAAATGAAAAAATTCATGTTCATTATTTTTGAAAAATCTAGTTAGGGCTATTAGAGTTGCCCACACAACTCTTCCACCTGAGTGGAAGGGGGGCGACGATGAAATCTTAAATGATAACCCCCTTTTTTTATTGAAAATTTGAAAGCTACGGGAAAATATACGTAACTTTCGTATTTAACATTTTCTTCGGAAAGTTGTCGATGGTGCTGTTCAATATTTTAGAAAAATGGTAAATTTGATATCCCTAAATGGATTTTTCTAAAATATTGAACACGTATTTTACCTCCAGTACTCAGCTGAGTTTTTCTTAGTGCCTGAATCAGGGATGAGATTTCTCCGCTTTTTTGCATACCAGTATAATCTTAGAGTAAACTTTGTTATCTTAAATCATATAATGTTCCGATTAATTAAAAAAGGATTTTCTGTAAGATTATACTGGTATGCAAAAAAGCGGAGACATCTCATCCCTGGCCTGAATTTAAAGTCTATCGTTAAATTTCGATATCAAGGAAACATATTGGTCTCTACGGCAACCATTCTTTTTCCTATCGTTGTCTCCTATACCAATGTTAAAAAGCAATACTCAGACAAACACTCTCGACAAAGCGTGTTCTGAATCGTTAGTTCCTGTTAACAATTTGTTCTTGCATAATACATTATATGCTTTTGACCGAAAAAAAATACGCATTTATATCTGATTATATTTCTAGACTTCCAGCAAATTTGAAAGTAAAAGCACATATTCCAGGTTTCGTACGATTGTTCCACCATTTTGTAATAGAATTTTTCGCTTTATTAAAATGCAGGAAAATACTACAGATATTGAAATTAAAATAGGTGTATCCATTTTATGGCTATTTAAATATAAAATACGAACATTTTATTAACAAATTGTGGTACAAGTTTACGATTATTTTTGTGTAAATCTTGAAAACCTATGTAAGCTCATAATGCTCAAAGAAGAGGTAGAGACTTATATTGTTTTCATAGAAGACCGTACGTCAGCGGTATTCGACGTCAGATATCTATTTATTAATAATTTTTAAACAACATTTTCCATAATGTATATATTTGTTACATGTTTCGTACGCTTTTACCACAATTTTGAATGGAAATTTTCGACTTATTTACATGCAGAAAAGTACTACAAATTCTGCAATTTAACGAAGCGTGTATAATTTCTGTTATTTAAATATTAAATAGAAAAACTCTCTTAAAATTTGTGGTAAAAACGTACGAACCTTGTATTATTGACTCAAAAATAATCCAATACACGTATGCTAGAATATTGCATGTTTCCAGTTTTAATAAAATATGTTCTAGGCGATTTATCTTAAGATGAAATTTTTCTGAATTACAAGAAGTATTTCAAGATATCAAAGGAAAACACTTTTGGTATTTTTACATGGTATTTTTAGATGTTACATAATATATCTATATCTTAAGACTGAACTTTGCTGTATTTATTCTTTCACCTACAAATTTATGAACAGATAAATTCCGAACAAACAAAATGCAATACTTTTAACTTAATTTTAAAAATAAGAAGTTTGCTAAAATATACACATGTTTAGATTGAATTCAGTCTTAAGATATGAATATAATCTATAAATCGATGAAAATTGTATGTAAAAATATTAAGTAATTCAAGAGTTCAAGAGAAATCTTGTGAGAAATTTAAAAAAAAGCAAATTTTTAACATTTTGAGATAAGCGACTTTAAATTATTTTTTATGCCCTCCTACACGCAAATCAATTGATATGTTTCTAGATATTACTAGTGTAATTATGAGAATATTTTATGTTGTTTTTTATAAAAAGCGCAGAAAATGTTGCTATTTCTTATTACATGTTCCCCGAAAAATCGAATTTTTTGAAAATTTAAGAATAGTATGTCAATAAACCTCCACTGCCCTCCTCCCTGTGGGATATTTGTAGTACCACTTACTTTTAATTAAGATTTGCACTAGATATTTTTAACATAATTTCACTTTTACATCTTGGTAAAAAAAAATTATGATGCTAAATGAATTTTATTATTGTCAAATTAATTAATTTAAAAATTCTGGTGTGAATTAAACAATATAGAAACACAATTTGTTCCGCCTTTAAAATGATTAATACACTAATATATTTTCAACTAGATCTTGTTTTTCATATATATTTCTGTTAGTTTTCGCTCATCCGAAAGCCTGTTTTTAACATATACATTTTAACATTTATCCTACAAAATATTTTTTCGTGAATTAAAATATGTATAACTTTTACGCACATTTGGATTTTTAACTTATATTTTACTTTTTGTCCATATCTTTATTATCTGTATCCTTAACTGCATTCCATTAAAAATGAAATGTGAAATATTTTTAGTAAACACACTTTACTGAGATAAAATATTTAAACGGAAAATCAATTATATTCTATAACGCTTAAACAAAAGGCCCTTTTTTTCGTTGTTGTTTATACGATTACCTCTCTTTTTTACGTTTCATCTGTTATCAGTCGTTAAGTGTTGAAACACGATTTTTTTAAAATACATAGATTTCAGAGTATGCGTTTATCAAATGTTTCCCAAACAATATTAAAAGTAAGGTTTTTTTACGCTTTTCTTAATAATGAGAAAACTCCCATACTTTTTTTTAAATTACAATTCCACTTCAAAGCTTACGCGAGACTTCTTTTTCTTCTCCGAGTGTAAAAACTTGCTTCATTAGATTTTTCTACTGCACTTTGTAAAAAAAAAAATAATAATAATCTCCGGATTTCTACTAATTTTTTATTAGACCTTTTTAATTCGATATTTTGAGTACCACTTTGTTTTTGCAACGATTTTTTTTATGTATGTGTTAAGTTTCGAAGTTGAGGAAGACAAAAGTTAATTAATGATAATTTAATTTTTGATATTCAAAGCATATCATAAGTACGAGGTGGGTTAATTTTATTCTTTAGCTATTCAAAAAATTGGGTATAACATTGAAAAAAAAAGGGAAACAAATTCTAAAAATGAAATCCGCCGATATTATTATTATTATTTTTTTTTAAATATCATTAATTTTATTTTACCGAAATCTGATGAAATAAGGAAAGTTATATATATATATATATATATATATATATATATATATATATATATATATATATACCATAATATGCAAGTATTTTTAGCAGAACCAGAATTACACACCACATTTAAATATTAATTAACACGTTGACGGACACTTGCGTCTATAGCCGTCAAAGCGAAGCTCACTATATGTGGCATGACGGCAATAGCCGTCCAAAACAAAACGTTCGTTTTTAGACACTACGGCTATAGCAGCACAAATGTGCAATTACCAGCATACAAGTAGAAGCCCAGTGTCATGTTTTGGAAACAATTTTTTAGGTTGAAGTTCGTTTTTCACCTGTTATACCAGTTGCAGCTTCAGTATGCACGTGCAGGGTGGCTAGTGGTCAGGGAAAAATACAGTTAAGAAAAATGATAATTACCAGTATATTCTTATAGAAAAATTCAAATTGACTATTTGATCGAATAATCAAGATAAATTTTTCTATAAGAATATACTGTTGTCTATTACTTTTTTTACTGTATTTTTCCCTGACCACTAGCCACCCTGATGTGGTTGTGAAGGGAGTAGTGCAACCTAATTAAAGGTGCTGAATTAATCAAAATTAAGTTTATTTGAGCAGAAAGAGTAAAACTATACTTCTAATATTCTAAAAATTACAAAAACATATAGTGTCATTTTTCGAACTTCGCTTGTTCCTACTGTCCGTCAATGTGTTAACAAATAAAAAACAGCAAAACATAAAAAAAAAAAAAAAAACAGAACCAGATAATGAAACTGAACAAGCTGTGGCCTCATCGGCAGTGGATATACAGTGTAATAATAACAGCCATGTTATTTTACACTATACATCCTCAGAACGTAGCCTAAGAACGTAATCCTAAGCACTATATATGTCTAACAACGAAACTTATGAAGAGTAAAATAGTGCAAAAAGTGGCAGTCAGTTTCGGCCAGATTGTCTCAGTGCATAAACATTTATGCAAAGAGCACAATAAATTTGAATTACAATTGTTGAAAAATTACTCATGTCATATATTTTTTGACTTGTTTGTTTTGAGATCAGTTATACGTGGGTGAGACCTCTGAGTTACATATGAGAATCAATAATCATACTTCCTCTTCTAATAGAAACATAACTATGGCAATGTCTAATGCCACTTATATTTAGTTTTGAAGAATTTAAATATATACAGGGTGTAACTGAAATGCTTCAACAAACTTTGAGGGATGATAGTACTCATGAAGACGAACAAAAAATGCAATGGAACATGGGGTCGCAAATGACGTTTAACCCCTTCAGGGGCAGTGGTATGTTTATGAAAGCGCTTAATTTTAATTCCAAAACGCCATAATGGCACCAGAATTTTGCTAAAATCTTTTCCATTTAATATGTATGTGATATATAGCCTTTTTCTTATTTACAAACAAATTTTTTTATAAATTCCGGTGCCAGTCATTTATTTCAACATTTTAGTACTAAAAGTAGTTTGCCCCTAAAAGGCTTAAAGGATACAAATAGAGAAAATGCGTCTGAAAATGGACTGGCATCGGGATTTACAAAAAAAAATTGTTTGTAAATAAGAAAAAGGCTATATTTCACATAAATATTAAATGGAAAAGATTTTAGCAAAATTCTGGTGCCATTGTGGCGTTTTGGAATTAAAATTAAGTGGTTTTTTAGACATACCACTGTCCCTGAAAGGGTTAAACGTCATTTGCGACCCCGTGTTCTATTGCATTTTTTGTTCATCTTCATGAGTACTATCATCCCTCAAAGTTTGTTGAAGCATTTCAGTTACACCCTATATATATATATATATTGTATTATTTTTTTTTCGTTAAACTTATATTTTTTTGCTATTTTCAAAACGCACCAGTGCTTCCAAATTAAAATAATCTTTGCCCATGAAATATGTTGCTTATAAAATTTTTGATTTCCCACAGAAATACAAGTTAACCCTTTAGCGGGCGGTGGTCACAAAAAAGGACACAATTTTAATTCCAAAACTGACAAACGGCACCAAGAATATTTAATTAAAATTTTCATTTTATAAAGTAAAGGAAAATCAGCAAGTTATTCCTTTCTAAGGAAATCGCTTGTAAAATCTGGTGTCAGTCCATTATTTCATTATTTTACAAACAGATTTATTCCGCGCCGGAAAGGGTTAAAAAAAAAGACGTTTTACATATTATTGTAGATAATTTTGCATTTTAATGTTATGATGAAGTGTAGGATATGGATGCAGTTTTCACAGATAAAAATTAATATATATATATATATATATATATATATATATTATCATATAATAATAAGGTTTATGTTATGTTATATTGTCATACGTCAAATTTCTTATAATGTTACGCCATTTTGTTTCATTTTTTGATAATTTATGAAAACAAAATTTTCCTGTACACATATAAAAGCTTTTATGCATTTCTTTTACCTTGAATTACAATTTTATATTTGCATGTTTTGTCTTGCTGCCCTCTAATCTTTCAAATGGCTTGTTACTTTAAAGAATTTTAGAATGCTTATTTCCTTATTCTATTTACTTTTCATTAATATGTATATTCTTGAGTCAAAGAGATTATACTTTATGTGGATGGAATACAAGATTCCATCATTTTTATATTTTCTTGATTTAATTTTTACCCTTACACGTTTTGATATACTCACATTTTTCTTTAGTAATAATATTTGTGAATATTATACTTTTTACAATTGTGTTACGGAATCTCTTTTCATTCATTGCTTTAAAGCGCCAGAAAGCAAGGGATGATTCAAAATTACAATTTTTGTTTCTCATTTGTTTTCTTAAAAAGATTTAATCCCTAACATTAATAGGATTCATGTGGGAATCTAAAATGTTTTTTTTTTCCCTTTCACTTTAATTTTTTTTAAAACTGGGATATTCCTTATGATTTAATTGTGAGCCATATTTACGGTCTTCATTACAGCTTATGCAAATTTTCTATTATTTTTATCTGTTAACATACATTTGACGGTCTTTTTATTTATTACAATACTGTTTTCTTTTTAATGTCTGTTATTTTTACTCAGTTAAGCTATTTTTAATGGTCATACTTGTTGCAAGGCATGTTTTGTGTGATGGACCGTGCTGTTTCACAGGGACCTCAGTGTATGATGAAACAAGTTTTTTACATAGCGTGTCTTGTGTGGAATTACTGTTTCCATGCTTAGTATTCTTGTGTCCTTTTTACATTTTTCAACAATTTCATTCAACAAGAAGTATTTTAAAAGTAATCGCTGACATTCGAATTACACACTCGTACAATGGATATATTAATTTTTTCCCCTTCGAGTACTGGTGGATATTTGCACAATTCTTTTTGTAGTACATTCTTGCACGCAGACATATGTTACACAGTCGTACAAAGTTTTTCTATACAAAAAAAAAACTTTACGAATGTTTTTTTCACTTATATGTTCTGCATGAGAGATTGTCATGTCAACATACATTTTTCTATGACTGAATTTTTCTTTTTCTCATTTCACATAAATTCTTATGTTTTAAAAAATTCGTTGAATTTTTTATTTGTATATATTTGTTTGGATAAAGTTTTCACCGCATTTTTCGCCTCATAATAGTCTCGCTATTTGAAAATGCATAATTCTTTTAAGTGATATGCCGAGATATAATGGCACATTGGATGTACCGCAATATAAGTTCGTTTCCTGAAAAGATAAATAAATCCACACAAGAGGCATTAGATAAAAATAAGTCTTAGATCCATGGAACTCTTTTTATTTTATCTGAACTTCGACGCAAGAAAACAGAGGGTGGAATTCGCTTATTCTACAAAAAGTTTACATCTTTATCTGACAAAAGCGAGGGAAAATCTGATTTCATTTTTCAGATACATTTTCACCAACACATAGATGGAAATATGCCAAACTCTACACTTCTCGCCAGGCAACAACCGTCAAATTTTTTACTGTTAGCGATAAACCAATATTGAGAAATGAAATGATGCCATAATTTGGCGCTTATCAATTTTGGTGATTTTTAACGTACAGCCAGAGATTGTTTTCAAAAAGTTAGACATGTGTTATTAGAAGCTAACAAGAATTTTTATATTGCATATTTAGGCAGTAGTCAAATTATGAAAACAACGCCTGGTTTAAGACAAGATACGAAGAAAAAGAAACAGCATACGTTAAGGTCATCTGCATGGTACATTAATATTCCGAATTGAAGCAACAGAGGAGTAACGTACATTTAATATTACTATGAAATATCTGGGAACATTTTTAGATAGGAAGGAATGATTGCTTTTCGGATTAAAGAATAAAAAGATTTTGAATACAGAAATTATTTCACATAGAGAAACTTTAAGGTAGGAAAATTAAATTTTAGAATAAAACATAAAATATATATGATTCTATATCATAACAGCAAATTCATCTTTTGAAATTAAAATGCATTGCGACACTCTGGCTGAAACCCACTGCCACTTTTAGCACTGTTTTACCTGCATAATTTTCGTTCCATAACATGGCTGTTATTTTTATACTATACCCACTGCCGATGAGGCCACAGCCTTTTTAGTTTCATTATCTTGTATTTTTTTTCTCTTTGATGTTTTGCTATTTTTTACTTGGTAATCAATATTTAAGTGTGGTGTGGAATTCTGGTTCAACTAAAAATACTTGCATATTATGGTCTATGAGGGGCATTCAACTAAAACCCGATCAGTGCGTGTAACTTTGCATTAGAAGTAAGGGGGCGCCACGTAACTGCGTGCATGGCGGCACAATCTATTGGTAGAGAGACTGGAGCATGCGAAACGTTTCACATAGCATAGCGACAGTGTGGTTGGACGCCGAAGAGAACGTAGTTACACAAGTTATCGTCCACTACTGAACATGCAGGCGAGTAAGCAGGAACAGCGAGGAGGGATTCGATTTTTAGCGGCGGATGGAGTTGGAGGCCGTGAACTGTATCGACGGATGAAAGCTGTGTACGGTGAGTACAGTCTGAGTCGTTCAACTGTTGTGGAATGGCGCAAAAGATTCCTTGACGGGCGCGAGTTACTGGAAAACGATGCTCGTCCTGGACAGGCTCATCGTGTCATCACACCGGAAATGAATGCGGAAGTGATTGATTTAGTCTTGGCCAACCGCAGAATAACTGTGGACGAGATCCATCTGTTACTGGGTATTAGCATGGACACCACTCACACCATATTGCATCAACACTTGAACTTCCGAAAAATTTGTGCTCAGTGGGTTCCTCACCAACTGTCCACCGAACAGCGCAATACTCGAATGGCGCTGTCTTTGAGTCATCTGCAACGTTATCATGAGGAGGAATACGTCTTTCTGTTGCATATTGTCACTGGTGACGAAACATGGTGTCACCACTTTGGACCGGAAAGCAAGCGTCAGAGCAAGCAGTGGGAACATGAGACTTCACCACCTCCAAAGAAATCAAAGGCTGTGCACACCATTTCTGGTAAGCTCATGTCCTTTTTTTACCACAAGGGTCCACTGCTTGTCGAGTTCCTGGAACGGGGAACTACCATCAATGTCCAGCGTTATCAAGCCACTTTACAGAACCTTAAACGAGCCATCAAGTCGAAACGGTCAGGCATGTTGTTCAATGGCGTTATTCTCCTGCGTGATAATGGCCGCCCACACACGGCCAATGCAGTGAAGACGACATTGCAGTAGTTTTGGTGGGAAACGCTGCAACATCCAGCGTACAGTCCAGACCTTTCATCGTGTGACTTTCATGTTTTTGGACCTCTAAAGCAAGCTATTCGCGGACATCGATTCATAACGGACAACGAAGTGTGTGACTGGGTCCAGGCCTGGATCCGACAGCAGCCTACTAGTTTCTTCAAAGACTGAATCGACCGGCTAGTGTCGCAATGGGATAAATGTTCCAACAGTTTTGGCAACTATTTTTGAGCTTGTGTACTGTGTATAACTACATTTGTGTGTTAATAAAATCGTTATTTTACAGCAGTGACCGGGTTTTATTTGAATGTTTACAGTAGTGACCGGGTTTCATTTGAATGTCCCTTATATATATAATTTGTGTGGTTGTTAGCGGCTGTAGCGCTTAGTAGATGCTATGTTTTAAAATTTTAACTTGGCTTACACACACACACACACACTCACACACACACACACACACACACACACACACACACACATATATATATATATATATATACAGGGTGTAACTGAAATGCTTCAACAAACTTTGAGGGATGATAGTACTCATGAAGATGAACAAAAAATGCAATAGAACATGGGGTCGCAAATGACATTTAACCCTTTCAGGGACAGTGGTATGTCTAAAAAACCACTTAATTTTAATTCCAAAACGCCACAATGGCACCAGAATTTTGCTAAAATCTTTTCCATTTAATATTTATGTGAAATATAGCCTTTTTCTTATTTACAAACAATTTTTTTTGTAAATTCCGGTGCCAGTCCATTTTCAGACGCATTTTCTCTATTTTTATCCTTTAAGCCTTTTAGGGGCAAACTACTTTTAGTACTAAAATGTTGAAATAAATGACTGGCACCGGAATTTATAAAAAAATTTGTTTGGAAATAAGAAAAAGGCTATATTTCACATACATATTAAATGGAAAAGATTTTAGCAAAATTCTGGTGCCATTATGGCGTTTTGGAATTAAAATTAAGCGCTTTCATAAACATACCACTGCCCCTGAAGGGGTTAAACGCCATTTGCGACCCCATGTTCCATTGCATTTTTTGTTCGTCTTCATGAGTACTATCATCCCTCAAAGTATGTTGAAGCATTTCAGTTACACCCTGTATATATATATATATATATATATAATATAAATGTGTTAGTGTTAAAAGAGGTAAATTAAACACTTATAAACATAAACAAGTGTTTGTAATTCAATTTCCATGCAGCTCAAAATTCTGAAATATTTAGAAAATAATTGAAGATGCATATCATCTCAAGATGATATGCATCATTTGATGAATATCAAAAATATTGTGTATAGTTTCAATGAAGTAATCTATTAATAAAAATTAAAGAAAAATTTTAATTTACGCTTCAGATAACAACCCGCACTCTTTCTCATTCAGTGGCAGGATTGCCAGATATGCCTCTTTTTTATTCAGAAATTCTAAATAGTAATTCTTGCTTTACTTAATAACACTCATTTCGCGATTACTTAAAGTAAAAAATCCACTTCCAGAATTTCTGAATAAATGATAAGTTCAAACTAACAACCCTCATACCGAGTACAGTAGTTAGTTACCGAGTAGTTTCAGTCTAACTCTTACTGATCTTTACATGAACGCACTTATAAGCATTTCGTCATATAATGAAGAAAATTGTTTGAAAGACGTTTCATTTAATTTCGTCATGGAATGCTTAACGCAGCTATAGGGGAAAAAACAATTTTAATCGATGTAAATTTTATCTAAAATTCTGTCAATTTTTAGTTTGGATAAAGTGAATTGGACTCTATTAATTTCTGAAATAAATAGCTCCCATGCACAATGTTGCGCGAATTTTTTTTATCGTAGGAAAAATTAGATAAGCATTTCAACGGAATTTTTGTACTCTTTTGCTTAATTTATACATCATATCCAAAACAATAACGTATAAAGAGGTGCTAAGAATTACAGATTTTGAATATAATTTTCCTTGTACAGAAATATTCAATATTTTGAATCGCAAGTTCAATAATGAGAATCTACGATTCAAAAAAAGAGATTTTTGTAAGTCGGAACAATGTTCTTCAAAACCCAAAACTGTGGACAGCATTGGCAGTAGGCTACTTATTTTTAATTTAGATTCTTTGATTCCCACCACTTTTTTAAAATAAAAAAATGGCCTTACTCTTACCTTTCATAAGGCCAATTACACTATTTTTTAAAAAGGGATGTGAATCAAACAATCTGAATTAAACAAATTAGCCAACTGGCAACATTGACTGTGGGTACATTCGCCGCTACCATGTCAAACAATCGAATATGGAAAAATGCATTTTTCATTACTTTCAAAAATGAGCAGTATAAAGAATTTTCGAGTGCAAGTGATTTCTGACCGATTCGAAAACTAGGAAAATAACATTGCGTCTTTTTAATAAATGAACCCATTGATCGCCTCCCGTGTAAAAATGCATGGCAAGAAGAATAAATAAACAGATGATTTCCATGGAACATTTTATTTCAAGAGAAAGAAAGTTGAAAGTTTGAGGTGGTCCTCTCGGCACTCAGAACGTACCAGTTCACATCAGGAAAATTCCTCAGTACCAGATATAGAAAAGATCTGTCGTAATTTCAAAATACATTCTAGCCGATCCCTTGTTTTCCACTCCAAATGTACATGTTTATCGAATGTTTTTCGCCAGAAAGAATTTCTGACAGTTAGGCATCTGGCATATTAATTTAGAGGGGTGATGAAGGAAAAGGAGTGCCATGCCTGGCTACCTATTGCTATTTTCGTAATTCTTGACAAGCAGCCCGTTGATGTTATGAGAAAGCGAGAATCTCATATCTTTTGGAGATGAATCAAATGCAAGCTAAATAGAATTTTGATAGTTGGGGCTTATTTAAAGAATGCATTTACATGAAACAAGGAAGTTACTGTTAAACTTAGACAAAAGAGCAGATGTAAAATGATTTTATATTTATCATTAAGTTTTCCAGACAGAGAACAAAGTTGAAGAATACTGAAAAAATATATAACGCACATATTGAATAATTTGCAGCTGCATTTATACGCATGAAAAGAAGATACGTTTTTGAGGTTAAATAAAAGCCAGACATAAAATGAAAGAAAGAAACTCTAATATATTTGATGAAATATAATTGCTTTTAATCTTTGAAATAGAAAGCGTTTGTAAAATTTAATTAATTTTTAGGAAACCTAAGGGAATAATTTTTAAAAGTATTGAAAAATGCAGTTTTTCACATTCGATACTTTGACATGGTAGCGACTATATAATCGCTACCTTGTCAAACTATCGAATGTGAAAAAATGTATAGTTCATTAATTTTTAAAATGGGCCGATTGTCACCACTAAATTTTAATAGTATTCTTCAGAAAGTTTGCCAGTTTGTACTCCTTTTTTCCATCCAGAAACTTCCAGTCCATAACAGAATTTTCAAATGGAAATCTTTGCTATCTTTAATGATCAAAGCCATTAAATAATAAGCCCAGTCAGATAGTGTTAAATTTGTTAGCGAGGACACTAGCGCCACTTCATCTGCTGCGGAAGGAAGGCGAAACAGAAGTGCGTCGCAGAGAAACGATACGATTTATTTATATCGATATTTTATACGATTTTTATCGTTTGTATCGATGTTTTGTTTTTGCACTTCCTTTAAAAGTTTGCTAA
Organism: Maratus michaelseni; assembly: GCA_963931845.1. Classification (NCBI taxonomy): domain Eukaryota; kingdom Metazoa; phylum Arthropoda; class Arachnida; order Araneae; family Salticidae; genus Maratus; species Maratus michaelseni. The sequence continues at coordinate 269,137,486 of OZ007595.1, forward strand.
TTATTGGGATCTTTTACATTAAAGCTAAAACTATAATGAAAAAAAAAGGGGAAATTTACTGGATTAATATTTCTATATAAATATAGTGGTGGCGAAGAAGTTGATTTATTTATTAAAAATTAAATAAAAAGTGATGGAAATTTACATCACTATGCAATTAACCCTTTCCGGCACAGACAAATTCTGTTCGTAAAATGTGAAATTACTGACTGACACCGGAATTTACAAATGACTTTTTTAGAAAATATGAACTCCTTATTTTAAGCTTTAATTTTAGAAGCAAAATTTTATTAAAATATTCTTGGTGCCAAATGCAAGCATCCCATCCGCTAGATGGCGCTATTTTCAACTTGCGAAAAGTTTCCCATTTATCTGACTGGGCTTAATATTTAATGGCTTTGTTAATGACAGACATTCCGTGATTACTTAATTTTTTTTTTCAAAGTTTCCGGTATGAATTCGGCATTACTGAATAGAAAAGAAGGCCAAACTGGCAACCCTGTTCTTCATAGAAGTTTTATTAGTATTTTTACTAGACAAAGAATTCTAATTAAATTTAGGGGTCACAATAGGCCAATTTTTTAAAGTAATGAAAAATGCATTTTTTCATAGTCTATCCTTTGACATGGCAGCGACGATATGGAATTGGATACAATTAAGTCAAAATACGCAATATTGGAAGAAACAGGTTGTGAAATATTTTTAAAGATTGCTGGTCTCCCATTTGTTCCTTTTTTTACACCAATTTTTTCGAAGAAAATATTCCTTTAAAATTTCTCTTGTACGTTTTACGTAACATTTTATTTTTGTTGCAAATATTGTAAAAACCTACCACGAAATCTTTTCTTCAAAACTGCTGGTGTTCAAAAAATGGGACAGTGGGAGACCTGAGATTGTTTATGATAGATTGATATTTATGTGTTTAAACTTGTAGATTTTGAGGCCAACTAGTATGATTGTTGTCTTAGGAAAACAAGCTTTTAAATTTAAAAAATGCTTTATTTTAGAAAATCTGAGTGGTTTGAATGACGCTTTGATGATTCAAATCAGTGGCGTAACCAGGGAGGGGGTCCAGACGCTCTGCATACCACTAAAATTGTAAAGTTTTCTACGCCTTGATTAGCACTGAAAGTTATCCGATTACATAAGGCAAAGGAAACTTTACAAAATTGGTATCAGGAGCATCTGGACCCCCACCCTGACTGCACCACTGATTCAAATGATCGCGTGTATTCATTAGTCTCCAACTCCAAACATTTAGCGCCCATACTCATTAATGATTCTGTACTTGTAAAAATGGTATTTAATATGTCTGCCTATTTTGGTCAATTGCTTTTACAGTTGAACAGTGCAGTTACTGATAAGCAGTTACAGAGAAATGCAAAAAATATTTTATAGTCAGACTAGAACTAGAGTGATTAAGATGTTCTACCTTTGTCTAAAGAAGAAACTCTGTAAAACGGATACTGTCTAGTTTAAGGTATTCAATTTAAAGTGTTACATTTACGCAGCTATTCTTAAGTACTATAGCAGTAGGTGAATACGTTAACCTAATGACGGGATAACTGATCAAAAGGTTGCGGTACACAGTGGCGGCTTGTGTCTACCTTTATTTGGTGTACTAAATGCTAACCTGCCAAATTTATAATTTTCTTACCACTATTATTTAAATAAAATTTTTGGCATATCTATTTGCAAAATATTTTGCTACTGTACAAGATAAAGATTTCTCTAAAGATGTATTGGTAAGAAAATGGTAATTTTTTTTATCCATGTATTTACCATGCCTCCCAAAAAGCCAGTCACGAGCCCCTACTGGGGTACAGGTTTTTCTTTAACAGTTCGTGAATGCTCAATACCGTAATTTCGCGCGTATACGCCGCACCTCAAACAATTCGATTTCCTACCAGAATTTATTTTAAATGAAATGCGACTTACTTCTGCTTAGCACTTATTTGACTTCTTATTTACAATAAAATTTCCGGTTTGAAAAAGACTTAACTAAGCCGCGGCGCATACGCGCGAAATTACGGTAATTGAATGTCGATACAGAAATTCAAGTCAATAAAGTTAATTTTTCAGTAAAAGTTTAGGCAATTATCAACATCTTGATATATTTTTATAATACAAGGACAATATTCGTCATCTTCACAGATAAAATTTCTGGTAGCTAAACACCAAAATTTAAGTGTTATATTAGAAATTAGATAATAAGCAATACTGTATTTTAATTTGCCCATAGATTAACACAAAATTTCGCGATCGGCAAGTATAGCTGAAAAATCTTATACATGCCAACCTAATGAAAAACTCTTTAATTAGACCCACTGTTGTCAACTTAGATCTTCTTTTATTCCAAAAAAAAAACTACCATCCTACTAGATTTTCTCTACAGTAATCTTTATTTTATACAATAACAACATTTTTTTATTAAATAAAATAAAAATTAATGTTTAGACGATCTGGTTTATTGATGAAAAAAGGGTCTGAATTGACAACACTAATTAGATCCATGAAAAGTAAAATGAATAGAATTTGAGCTCAAAAATGTAGGTAATAACAGACCTGCCAAGTCTCTGGCTTTTTGGATACCAGTAATATAGTACAGAAAATGTTGTTTTATTTAATCGAAGTATTTTGCGATTTAAGAGAACAACGTTTTCTCTAAAAAATTACTGGTGTCCAAAAATCCGGAGACTTGGCAACTCTGGTAATAATATATTTCTTGTGTTTGCATGGTATTTGTTTAATTTCATTTGTTTTCATTAAAATTTCAGGTTCACCGTGGCGTAGCAAGGGTAGAGTTATGATGTGTCGGCTACTCTGATTATAAGAGTAAGTGAAGATTTGACTGCAAACGTACTTTTTGTCCAATAATTGTCAAATTGCGTAAAAGTTTATCAAGGCTATCATTTTCTAACTTTCGATGAATGAGTGGGAAAACCTCGGAACTTGGGATTTCTCTCTTCGTATCGATATGTATGCAAATTTCTACATCTTGTCAATTGATGTAGTAGTATTTAAGCACTGGCATACGATGGGAAAGTGGAACTTGGATCGAGTTTTTTCTTCCTGTGGGGTGCTGTTAGATCCGGCTAGTGTAATCAACTATCCGAAGCTGAAAAAAAGTAGTAGCTGTTGGTAAGCGTAAATTATGTTATTTTGAGGTAATTGAAATAAAGTTGTTTTGGTACTCACGGAGCGCCCTTCCAGTATTATCTTAGCGGACATCTTGATGTTTGAATTTAATTAGCTTGTATTGTGGACACTCGCTTTTGCTGAATGTATCTTGTCTTGCCGCCTTGTCTAAAGCTGTAAGTGACAATTTTAGTTATCTTTATTTAGTATTTGAAGCTTTGATTTCCTGCGTGACGTTTTGTGGGAAATTTATTTCTTTTCTGGTCTAAGGAAAATTTGTAGCGCCTTTCTCAAAAACCCTGCTCATTTAAGATTTTAATAAACGTGGCTTTGATTTTATACGTCTTGTGCTCTCGTTCCGACTAGTTAGCATTAGTCACTGTCACTAACAGCGACATGGCTGTTACAGGATTCCAAATGCTCTTGATACTACTAATTTCGTAAAGTGAGTTTCTCTTCCTTGTTTAATTGCTGAAAATTCTGTGATTAGATAAGGCGAAGAATATTTCTTTGAAATAGTGGTATCAAAAGCACTTGGACCTCCACACTGACTGCGCCACTTCTAGTTCAAAACATGTTTATTTGTCATGAATGAAATCGAACAGGTTTACTTGAAGTGCACTTCTAAGTGTTGAATTTAAATTAAGTAATGAAATTATCCTGATGACATAAATCATTTGGAAATTAGGCTACATTTTTACTTATAGTTGTACCTTATCACAGACAAATAAAACCATCGACATTTCAAAAGAAACATTCACAAAAAAATAACGATATTTTGATCTTTCATCTATTATAATTAAAATAACATCTCATATTTGATATTTTGTGCAAGTATGTATTCATTTGCCTAAAGTTTAACAAATCGTGTCGCAATAACTTTACAATTTTCTCACCAGAAATATAAAATTGAATCGTGGCGTATGATAAAACAACTCCACAGTACGACAGGTTCAATCTTCAGCTCGAAGATCTTCGAGAGAGTCGCTGTAGCTTAAAGGCGTATCGGCGGTGGTTAAACATGGCATTACTGACGATTTTTTTGGAGCTACATAATTTTTTTTTAAATCTCAAACTCAACAATGAACATTTATTGGCTAAAAAGAAGCAGAATTGTTGGCAAATTTTGCAGGCCGCAGGGGTTTCTTGTTAGCTTCAGAGACCCGAACCCAACACTTGACGTATTTCAAAGTGTTTATTGTGACGTATTTCGAGGTGTTGAATTGTTTAAAGTGTTCAAGCTGCATTTTCCCAAGAGGTTTTTCCAGGTTAGTCTTCATTATCTTTTAATGTTTATTCAACTGTTGTGCAAAGTTTAACCTAAAATATATACTGTAATTTTAATTTTTACAAAAACTATTATTAAGTAGTGTTTAAGAGGAGGGGTCCGACTTACCCCGTAATTTTAGCCTACTAGAGGTAAGTGGAGCCCTTCATTATGGGGTATGTGGGACTAGGGTGTCCCACTTACCCAACTAAGTAAATAAAATAAATTCCTGCATTATGGCTTAAACAAGTTGCCTTAAATTTCTACCATACTTATGGTTATGTTTAGTTTTTCAAATTGAATATAGAGGGTGTGTCACCTTTACGGGTACGTCTCCACGTGCAAACACAATTCCATGAAAGAGATCTATTAAACTGTTGTGAAGAGTTTATCCTAAAATAATGCTTTTTACTGTAATTTGAATTTTTAGAAAAACTGTTATTAAGTAGTGTTTAAGAGGAGGGGTCCGACTTACCCCGTAATTTTAGTCTACTAGGGGTAAGTGGAACCCTTCATATGCATCTTCAGGTGTTCAAATCATTACGAATGAAGAATACATGGAACAATTAAGAGAAAAAAATGATGGAAATATAAAGAGTAAAGAGAAAACCCAAAGTAAAAAATATATAAAGCTGAATATGTAGAATGTAGAAGATATGTAGAAAACAGTGACGATTGTGAAGTGAAAAGCAACTCTGCCTATTAGGAAGTGCTTCATTTGTCAGCAGGAAATATCGGTATGACTACGTGATTCTGTTGTCTGGTAACACATTTTTAAACTCGACAGATATTTTCTGTATACAGATATTTTCTGGCAACTTTTTGCTGCCAGGCATTTTATGTTGTTTTACAGGAATTTTTTTTTACTGTGCATATGTATTGGCTTTTAATTCTGAATGATTCGGATTTTATACATTGTCACTCCACCAATATCAGTATCCTTGCTCCCGCTGGTTTGTTTTTGTATACCAGTATTTGTCTAGAAAAATTACGAGAAAAAACTAAAAAAAAAAGATTTTTCTTAGAAAAAAGTGGCATTTAAAAAATGAACAGAGTGAGTAGCCTGCAGTAGCAAGTATAAGTGCATTTAAAAAAAAATACCTATTTTTTTAACAAAATTACGACAGATATTTCAAATACGTCAAACCTCGTTAACACGAACACGCTTAACGCGAAATACTTTTAGCACGAACTGTTTCCGATTGTTCGTCCAGTTGTATGTAATGCATTTATGTTCGGATAACACGAACTGCTTTTAACATGAACAAAAAAGTTTCCCCTTGAGTGTTCGCGTTAACAAGGTTCAATAATATATAATGTTGCATTTTTTTACTGCTACAAAAACTGATTAGTATAGGGTAAAATAATGCATTACTATATAAACCAACACATGAAATATTCCGAGTTTAAAAGAATCCTGTTTACCAAGCTCATTTTGAATTTGAAGTTTGCAATGACGTATACACATCCACACATCGGCTAATATATACAGTGACCTCTCACTTATACGCGATACACGGAAATTCTTTTTCGGTATCAGTTTTTTTTCTTTTTTTTTTTTAGTAATTTCTGAACATCGCGTATAAGTGAGAGGTCACTGTATATATAACACATGGGCTGATACGTTCCCGGTCTAATAAAGAAAATACAACTTTTTAACATAATTTTATAACTTTATAACTTTATAACTTTAATAAATAACATAAATTTAATAATTTAATAATAATAATTTAATAATAATAAATAAATAAATAAATAAATAATAATAATAATAATAATTTTATAATAAATAATTTTATAACGAAAAAGCTCCAAACAGTGCTCAGAATCATCGATTTGTTGTTGTTTTTGGTCAAAAGTCAACACGCACGGCACCCAGTTTAACAACAGATTTTTCACAGACATATCTTCATTCAAAATAAAACCTACACGTATCTTAAATATCTTCAGAGTCTGAGCTATCTCCTGAAACTTCACTTTACGGATCCCCAAAACGATTTTGTGGACTTTTTTTATGTTTTCCGGAGTAACCACCTCTTTTGCGTGGTGCATCACTGGTGTCCGTACGACTACGTTTAAATTCAGCAAACCAGTCAATAATGGTTGATTTACCTGGTGCAGTGTCTGGATAACGCTTATAAAGCCAACCTTTTGTTTGAACGGTGTTTTTTCCCATCAAATAACAATTCTTGAAATTCTTGTGTATCCTTTTTTTTGTTTATCAACAAAGTCGTTCAACTAAAACCACTCTAACGTTTTATCCACAAGGCGAATCGTCATGACATTTTTTCTGCTACCTTTTAAAGGTTAGTATTTACTAAAAAAAGCATCGGTTCGGCGATCGCAACGCCACCTGTGTGCCAGACCGGGAACTTATCAGCCGATGTGTTATATATATAGAGATAGATAGATAGATAACATTGCTGCCAATCATTCAAGAGTTCCACTATTTCAAAATATTTAATCTTGTCTTATGGAATCACAAATTTCTATCGTTAAATAAAGTGAAAATATTTATTTGTAAATAGTGGTATTGAAAGGTTTAGCACATATGATATATATGTATGTGTGTGTGGTGCTGAATATTGTCGTAAACATTCGCCCTCGAATAGTAATTTTCGATTTATTTATGACGGAAAATTTGCGTTTAAATTAAGGCGATAGTTATTATCCGAAATTAGTGGTTTTCACTCACGAGCAGCATTTACAGCCACTCAGCTTGTCCGTGCTGTAATCAGGCTTTGTTTTACGTGGACGCCTTACTTCTGCCTCATTTAATAAAACAGAAAAACTCATTTTCTTTAAAAAATTCTTGTAACAAATAATATTTTTTAGGGATGAATATCAATCATCCGCCAATGGATGAATGGAATGGGAAAAAAGGTGCTGAAAATTGGATACTGAGAACTGGTTTTTTTTCTTTTATTTACTTACTTTCTTTCTTCTTTCTTCTTTCTTTCTCCTTTCATTCTTACTTCTTTTATTACTGCTTTTGTTTCCATTTGCGGGATTAAAAAATTAGCATAAATTTTATTTTACCAAAGTCCTCAACAGAAGGACTTCGGTAATCTCCTTGAATATGGGTGTATTTATTTTATTTTATATATTTATCATCCTTAAATTTTAAATTAACAAAATATTTAAATAAATAAGCGATTCATTTTTAGCTTTTTGGAAATGTAGAGTTTTATCTTTATTGCGACATTGTTTAATATTTAAACTCAAATTACATCAAAGTTCATTTGTTACAATTTTTCGTAGATACATAATATAATTTATTGCGTTTCCAAAAATAATGCATTTTGAAGAAAACTAAAACACCGGAATACAGCAATCGGATTATGCTAATTTCCATTCTTTTTATTATTGTATGTTATTGTTGAATTTAATGCATTCATTTATTTTTTTAATTTCAAGTTTAAAACTGGTAACATATATTTAGAAGATACTATAATTCGTCACTAAGTATATGTATTAAGCACAAAAAAGATGGAATCATCTAATACATGAAATCTAATTTATTTAGAAGCGATTTTAGAAGCAATTTTTTGATTCAGTACTATTTTTTCTTTGCGAAAAGTTATTCGAATTTTGTGTCTTCGTTAGTTATAATCAATTTTTAGTAATGTAATAAAGCTGAAAGTTTTCGGTTAATTTAATATTGGTTTTCTAATACTATTGAAATTATTTCAAAGATTAATATACTTTCCTGAAAATTGCGCTGGGTAATTTAGAAACTGTACCTTAACAGAACGAACCAAAAAGTTTTTCTGTGGAAACTCAAGTCGTATTTCAATTAAGGAAAAAACACCTAATTTGCAGTATTAAATTATTAACTACTCAGTATTCAATGAATTGAATTAGTTTATATTAATTAGGGGAATTTTGTTTTACTAACAAACATTATTTGATTCTTTAAAAGTTATAAGAATTCTGATAAGTATTTTCAAAATTCAATTGTAACAAGAAAAATTGTATTTTCTAGTAGTTATAGAAATGTATCATATGTTACAAAATTTAAGAAATTATATTATTTTTAAGTTAAAAAAAATAAGTTGCTTTCACAATATAATCCAGCAAAATTATATAAAAAATCCTGACAGTATCGTGAAACGATCATTTTCATCAAATGAGGTTGTAACAAACAATCAAATAACAAACGTGCAATATTTCGTAATTGTACCGTCAATATAAGGTCAATATAAAGTAACACCCTCTCTTCACTCCATTATTTGAGTTCTTTGGATCAAGGCAGCTCGGAAAAACATGTAGTTTATATACTCTTTTACTGTATTTGTATAAATTATAAAATAATTTTTTTTAAGGATATACTCACAAATTGAGGTAAATTAAATTAAAATCACAAATGTAAAATTTCCAAATTTACAACAGTAAAATTATAAAATTAATTGTTATATAATAAAACAAAATAAACAGATACTTACAAAAATGTTATGAAAATAATATTTCACACACAGTTTCTCCTGGCTACATTCAGTTTTCTTATATGTGTTTGAACAATGTCAGAATATATTCCTTTAGACTTTCGTAAAACAAAATTACGTTATATCTTGAAAAATATTGATTAAAATGAAATATAAATTTGCACATACATGTGTTTGATGCCCCTGTTTCCATGCCCATTCCATTTATATACAAATTGACGTAGGTCATGATACATGAATTTTAATATCATTTTATTAATAGTTTTCATAATTAAAATTATGCTTTTGAGTACAAGATATGCCTATGTATATTACTGAAAACAAAAAAAAAATAATACTTGTAATTTTTAGAGAAGATATAAATTAATGTTTGTCTGGATTTAACATTAGTATCCTCAAATTTTGACCTCTTTTTAACTAAAATACATAAACTATACACTTTTTTTAGCACTATATTTCAGTTCCTTGGATCAAATCCTCTGATTTAATCCAAGAAATTTAAATATAGTGCTAAATGCGGCTGTTACTATTTAACAGATGAAAGTCGTTACAAGCTAATTAAAACAATGTTTTTATTTTTTACAAAACTGAAAAAGGGAAACTGCACTTTTTTTCAAAGAAAGTTATTGAATTGTTCTTCAAGAAATAGCAGAAAGTCTCTTTGAGATGTAGACTAGTTTGATTACATTTGTAAGCAAATTCTGTTAAAGTTGTCGCATATTTCCCTTGTACCTTAATTTCTAATACATTATTAGAGAAAAAATGTTTTCAATTGATTTGTTCCGTTAAGTAATTCTGTCATTTAAATGTCCATAATATAACAAAGTATCATTAAGATTATCGGTATTCACTAGGTAGTTATAAGTTATTAAATTAATTCATTTATAACGTGTCTTAGATCTTTAAGTAATGTTTTATAGATTTGAATGATACATAATAAGTATAAAATATATTCCACTTCTAATGTCTCAAATTAATCAATTTCTAATTGCAATTAATAATTTTAATTGAAATTAATAACATAGTTTTTTAAAGTGTTTTTTAAAAAGCAAGTTACACAGTACTGATAAAAAAGGTAAATGATAAAGTTAGAGAATATGATAATAATAATAATAAAACAGACTGAAAATGAAAGGTGAACAACTGCTATACCCTGCCGTTTTTAAATGACGCCTCTGCATAGAACCCCATCAAAATCTTGAATTTGAAGAAAAATCAGCAGTTTTCTTCATGATCACACGCTCACCTTTGTCCAAATAGTATGCGGAAATTTATCGATACACATGTTAGGAATGCTGCCAGTCAGCTGCTGTTTTAAAAAAACCAGATTGCTAGATTTCTTGCACTTTTTTGAAAAAGTAATATTTGCCTTTTTTCAAAAACAGGCTAAATAACAGTTTCGTTTTCAGTGAGATACATTGAATGCACACAAACATTTTCTAGGCATTTATTTTACTCAAAAATATAACGTTAATTATGAAAATTATTAATGAATTCATATTAAACAAATTATGAATTCAACTTGCATCAATTTTTACATAAATAGACTGGGCGTCGTCAAGTCGTAGGTGTGTCAGTTTGCAGTTCGTCCCAATCCTTATTTTTCGAGATATAGTGAAATTTTATTTCTACCAGGTCTAAAGCACTGGTTCTGAACGTATGGCGTAGGTCCCAATTTGAGAGTAGTCAGTAATTCATTTTGCGTCAACCTTTTTGTCTGTATTTTGCAGGTCCTGATTGCCATAAAGACTCGATTCCACCAGTAAAAATGAGCAGAACTTTTTACCTAATTTATGACGGAAATTCTCCATGAATAAGATGTTTAAATAATTCGAAAATTTCTATTCAAATTTACTAATAGGCGTTTGCCACGTCGGTAATTTGACCCTTGTCTTTTGGAAATTTTTCAATGTTATTATCTAAAAACAAAATTAATATGTGTGTTATTCATATAGTGATTTTTCTTCCAGAAGATACTCTACTTGTCTTTAATAAGTTATTAAAATCCATTATAAAATGCATCAGTGCTACTAGAACTAACGAATAATGTAAAGATCACTCCATGAAATTAGTTAAGGATCAAAATGCAACCAGGTAATTTTTTTTATTTCACACTAACATAAATTGTGAAAAGAACAACAAAACTCATCCTGGGGTAAAGGGGGATGAGTGATGATGACTTCGTTATGTTTATAGATTTATATAAAAAAATATAACTGAAACTGAAATGTTTTACTTGTTTAGTAGGTTAAAAAATTGTTAAGCTGCAACATTACTAATTGTTAATGCTCGTTGAAAAAAATTTCCACATGGACAAGGGTTAACTTTTTACATAATGAGAATTATGCGTTACGCAGAGGGGAGGAGTATGATGATTTTAGAGATACTTTTTTTATACCGCTCGCCAGGCCTCTAACTGCCGGACATGAGTACCTAACTTCAGTGGCGTAACCAGGGTGGGGGGGGCAGGGTCCAGAAGCTCTTTGTACCACTAATTTTATAAAGTTTTTATTATTTTGTGTAATCGGAGAACTTTCTACGATAATCACGACGAACAAATCTTTACAATTTTACTGGTAACCAGAGCATTTGGACCCCCCACCCTTCCCTGGCTACGTCATTGCTTAGCTTGACGAGTTTAGAACCTGACGCAGGCCAATATTTTCCAGATTTCCGAATGGTTGTGATCCACCTGACAAGAGCCTTGTTGGCATCACTGTAGTACTATTTAGTGGTTTGCTTCAATTTTCTTTGTTTGCCGGTTCATGGTTTCAATTAAACTTTGTTGAAATGGCAGATTAAAAAAAAATAAAGAAATAAGAGGAAATGGGGATGGGGACTCATTCATCCACAACACTCTGACAAACCGCCAGTATTAGCAGTCCGTAGTTGCAATGACAATCTTGAGGGAAGACGCTGGTTTCTTTACCTTTTAGTTTTGTCTTTGTTGATACTTTCACGTGTAGTTCTCTGTCGTACGGTTGTCTCTTTAGTTGTTTATATAATTGGACTCTTGTTAATAATTTATATAGTTTTCGTGGCATTTATTTGAATATTTTGGCATTTTGGGGTGGATCCTTTTGGGGACCATTAGTTCGTTATTTTTGACTTCCACCTCCAAGATGCGGATTGTGGGATTTCTTGAATTAACTTGATTACTTGGTGCGCTACAGGGAGGAGCCTGTTGCGAGGCTAATACTTCGTCTTAAAGATGGCTGTTTTCACTATAATCATACTTTTATTACGTTGATTATTTATTTGTGACTTAGCATGATGTTCATCAATTCATTTTATTATTTAGGGAAACAGCTATCTCTTTGTTGAGCTTCATCATATTATTTATGATGAGGGCTGGGGAAATACATTAATATAGCCGCCATAATCGAGCTAAATTTACAAGGTTCGTACGCTTTTACCACAATTTTGTAATTTACTTTTTCGCCAGATTTAAATGAAGAAAAGTATTACAAATCCTGAAATTAAATGAGGTGTCTGCAATTTCTGCTAGTTAAATATTAAATAGAAAAATACTATTAAAACATTGTGGTAGAAGTATACAAACACTGTTTTATGCAGTCTTTTAAATATTGCAGTATATAAAATATTTACCAAAAACCTTTATAATTTTATTTGTTGACCATATTCCGTGTTTGTTCAAATTTCTGTAATGTAAACAGGGCACCAAGTTCTAAACAACACTAAGCTTTCCTGGGTTACATATACTTCTTATTTTTATATAAATGTTTGGCTGGTAAGATATTAAAACAATACCCCTCCTTTGTTTGTGATTGAGCTCGAGGGCTAAAAGTTCATCTTCAATAGACTTCCACTCTGCTATAGCGCTGAATGTACACATATACAGGGTGGTTATAAAATAAGTATCTCTATTTGGAGCTGTCTGTAGCTTGAAGGAATAGCCGGAATGAAACAAAAATCGATACACTTACTATTCGAGAAGGGGGAAGAAGAATGGAATATTAAAAAAAATAATTGCAATGATCTCCGACAGATAGCGCTTTTGAGTGTGACGTGTAATGTGTAATATTGTGTACCGTGGATGTGTCACAAACGTCAATTACTTTACCGCATATCACAACATGTGCGAAACACCACTCCTGATGCATTACATTCCGCAGTTGAGCACATCGTGTACCGCCTGGATTGTATCCTCCAACAAAATGGCCATGTGGAACCTGAACATGATCGGCACCGCAATGCGAAAGCGTAGTCACATTCACTGTGACATTTTCCAACAAATTAGGTATTCCATCTCTCCATCTGGTTTGACGCCTTAATTTTTTGTTCTTGTATTACACATTACATTTCACACTCATTGGCGCCATCTGTCGGTGATTATTGCAATTATTTTTTTATTGTTCCATTATTCTTCCCCCTTCTTGAATAGTAAGTGTACCGATTTTGGTTTCATTCGGGTTATTCCTTCAAGCTACAGACAGCTCCGAATAGAGATACTTATTTTATAATCACCCGGTATAGTGCACATAGTTTTTTACAGTGCACATAAGTTTAAAATATACACTAAAACACTTTTTATTTTGCTTAAAACATGTCAACATATCAATATAAACATTAAAGATGTTAAAATTTAAAATTTACATGTTTCGCTTTGTTCATCAAATCGTCATCAGAATATACACAAACCACAAATAACTGTTCATAAATAATATTGTCAAAAATTAAAAAGTTACTGTTAATCATTTTAAGTTCATACCACTCTTCAAAGTGTTCTTCATGGGTACATCAAATTCTTCTACATTGTCAATAAAACCCTCGATTCTCTTAGCCACTTCACCTTCAGTCATGTAGTGCACCAATGGTGTCCCCAGTGTCGGGCCTTCTTGCCGAGTTCAAATTACCCCCCTTTGAATCTAAGATTTTTAGCACATTTGAATTACTACCTTTAATATGGCTTCGATATGTAGATGATATTTTTATTGTTTGGAGAGGAGGATGTGTTAGTTTATCGGCATTCGTTCAGAAGTTAAATGCTATTGATGATAATATTAAATTTACGTTTGAACTTTAGAGGGATGGGAGATTGCCTTTTTTAGATGTAGAGTTAAAGAGAGAGGGAAATGTGCTGGTTCGTTCTGCTTACAGAAAAACAATAGCTAATTTAAATATCATACCTTTTGATGCATGCACTCCATATTCTTATAAGTTATCTACCTTCAGGTTCCTAATTAACAGAGCATTCAGGGTTTCTTCTGCAGAAAATTTGGGGTGTGAATTAGATAAAATTAGACTTATCGCTATTGACAACGGATATCGTGTGAATTTGGTTAATAAATTAATTCAGACCTTTATCACTAAAAGGAACAAAGGTATTGAGGAAAATATAGCGGATAGTGATGTTAAGTTGAAGAAAGTGGTTATGAGTTATTATCCGGGTTTATTTGAGTTTATAAAATTTCCTTTAAAAGCGTTTGGTTTGAGTTCAGTCGCGAGGGCTGCCCCGAAGTTAAAGACAGTTTTGAGCACGAAAATTGATCCTGTCAGTATGGGTGATCTCTCGGGTGTTTATGTTATTCCATTTATTAGGGAGGGGGGGGGTGTTAGAAATTATTCTGTTGGTATGACACAGAGGAAATTCCATGTTAGATGTAAGGAGCATATTGCAGATATTAAGTATGGGAGAGAGAATACTGCCTTATCAAGATTAAATAATAGAGAGAGCATCAACTTCCTATTTAATGAAGCTAAATTGATTTATAGCTCCAGTTTTTATTTACTACTTTTTGTGAGGGAATCTATTGAAATTTATTTAAGAAGCTTCATAGCATGTAATGGTACGTTGTAATTTAATATTCCGAAGATTTGGGTTGAGTGGTTGAATAATAGTGGGATGCGGTCTGTAGATGGATCTAAGAGTGGTGTTAAAATTAAAAGTATAGAGGGCGTTGTACCTTCTTTCACATAGTGACTGTTCAGACTCTCTGGTTTTTAATTAATTTAATCTCTGTTTTTTTATGTACATTGTATTTGTGGTTTGTGTATATTCTGATGACGATTTGATGAAGGAAGCGAAACATGTAAATTTTAAATTTTAACATCTTTAATGTTTATATTGATATGTTGAAGTCTTTTACGCAAAATAAAAAGTGTTTTAGTGTATATTTTAAAGTTAATTCTAATGGACGTATTTTGACTCTCAACTTTATTTGAAATTTAATAACATTTGAATGTGCACATAAGTGTTTTTCTTTCTCTCCTTTTTTTTCTGGAGATACATAGTTTGGGCTTGGAAGAAAGGATTTGTAACCACTGGTTTAAATAAATCGTTTTCAGCTATTATCCAATTACATACAATAAAATCGAAATCAGCACTCTGAAAATTTATGTGAAACCCCTATTCACTTGGGAATCACAACATTTCACTGCCTCTCTACTGGACAGACTTGATTGAAATATTTACAATATTCGTATTATTATTGTGAAAGGTGGATACAAATGCTGTTTACAGCATTTTTAAAAACGGTAATTATTGTTAGTTTTTATTAAAAGTAGGGTTATTTTCCTTACTATTTATAAATTTATTCGTTTTTGGCGTAATAAATTATAATGCATTAAAAGCAATAAACATATTTTAGTTTCAGCGGCAGGGCCATCTTATTGCTGGGGAAAACTTCCACAAGTAAACTTTAATAGAAATTTTCAACTAATTTATACGCCTTATTTATGCGCAATTTCTGTCATAAAAAAGTCAAAAAGTTTTATTCGTTTTTATAGGTGGAAATTTGCCACAGCGTTAATCAGGCCATGTGTATCAGAGTTCGTCGAGTTCAGCCACAATTTTCAAAGTTCAAACAGAATTTTTCGCCATATTTAACTGCTTATAAATATTATAAAATCTACGATTAGATGTTTTGGTTACGAATTTTGCGATTGAAATATTGACCCCTTAAGTGGTTTGCCCGTACACCGTACGTGCAAAAAGAGTTTGCTTGTTCTGTTATCCAAATCATTTGGCCACCACTAATTTTTAAACGCAAAATTCGATTTATTTTTAGAAAAAAATTTATTAGAAAATTTTTGATTATACAAGGTAAATATTTAGTTTGGGAAAAGTGGTTTTTGTCCACATTTTTAGTTTATTGTATCAAAAAAAAAAAAAAAAGAACCTGTTAAGGGGTTAACACGTTCGCTGCCAACTACGAGAATACTCGTAGTTGGTAAACTAGGTTTCCTTGTCAGCTACGAGATAACTCGTTATTGATATCCTTATTTAAATCGCCGATTACGAGTATTCCCGTAGAAAACACATGCATTGTTTAGTGTGTGCCAGTTGTGTGACCAATTTCTTTGTCGATCAACTTTGGCAGCGAACGTGTTAAGTAGAAATTTTCTAATTTGAAAAAGTTATCGAGGACTCTATGGAAATTCCAAAAGGTGTACGCACCTTTTTTAATATACAGTTTCTTAAATTCTGCTATTTTTACATAATTGTTCTTTGGATGCATGTGTGTGTGATGTCGAAGGGAGGAGTATGGGCAATTTTCAATTTGATCGAGATGATTAAATGTACATATTCCTATTTGTGAATTGTTAGTAATTGCATTATTGATTTGTCTTAATTATCACTAGTATTAATTAGTATTATTGATTATGTTTGGGCTTTTACAAAGTGTTATTTAAAAGAACAACAATTAGATGAATTATTTATTGACCAGTTTAAGCTTAAAATTTAATGTTTCTCCTTAACGTTACCTCTTTAAATTAAAATATATATATATATCATTCAGCATTGATTTATATTCCTCTAAGCATAATAGACAAAAATATTTGTTTCGACGTATTTTTGAACGAAGAACTCAAATATTATAACAAAATCACTTGTTAACTTTAAATTAAATTGTATTTAATGCTTAAAGTGATAAAAAATAACACAAAACTTTAAAAAATTACTATTTAATATAGATTATATGTTTCCTTCGTTCTAACGACGATATCTTCAGATAAAAATGATAAATAAAATATTCTCGCAAAGTTTTTGAAAATGAACACTACAATATTATATAGGACTGACAAACAGAAAATTTAAAACGAGAATAAAAGAACGTATGGCACATATAAAATATGACAGAAGAACTACTGCCTTAGCTAGACAACATAGAATAGAGTCGTTGCAGATTGATTTCAAGTATAGTAAAATAATCTTCCAATCAAGAGTTTATTTTCCACCAATTATCCGTGAAACAATAGAAATATATTTGCGAAACGATAACATTTGTAACGAACCGGCTTCTTTTGAATTACTAAAAATTTGGCACGCGATGCTTTACAGATTGAAAAAGCAATAATAATAATAATAAACAATAATTTTCACGTTTTTCAGTTTGTCCAATTTAAGCACCTGCTTGCATTGGACATGTGATTTATGTTTACCATTTTCAAAAACTTTGCAAGAATATTTTATTTATCATTTTGATCAGAAGATGTCGCCGTTAAAGCGAAGGAAACATATGTAATATATATTAAAAGGTATTTTTAAAAGTTTTGTGTTTTTTTAAAAATCATTTTAAGCATTAATTACACTTTAATTTTAACTCAAATATGTAATAAAATCACAAAACAAAACTTCTACTCTAAGAAGAGTGATGCACGAAAGTAAACAATATATATATATATATATATATATATGCCTTTTTTATCAATTAAAATTGAAAATATAGTTTACGTTTATTTATTTTTTTTCGTTTTCATTTCTATATTCTATTATAAAACGTATAAGACTTTAAAAGCTTTATAACTTTATAACTTAAAAACTTTATAACTTTAAACAATGTACACCAGAAATATAAAATAGTATCGAGCATTAGAATTATGAAAGTACCACCGCAGTTCAATGATACGTCTACAATGGCACTGTAGTTCAAGAGAACCGCTGTATCGCCAGAGCGTGCGCGAGCGGTGTTAATCGAAATCGTTTGTTTTCTTGCAGTATTCAACTTCCTCCATTTATTTGTATAAACTAACTAGTACTCTACAATCTGACATATATGACGGGGTTAGAATGACAGTGGAGTAAACAAATGAAGGGTTTTGTGAAATTTGACGTTTCATTAAGTGGTCCAACTTGTTTTGCCCTCTAGCGATTCTGTAAGTGACCTATGACTTATTTGACTGTCGCACTGAACAGAAATTAATATGCGTTCAGTTGAAATACGATTATCTAGATATTTCAGTTTTTGGACTTACTCCACAGTCATTCTAACCCTCTCATATTTTACATCTGTTGTCAAGATCCCTTTTTCTATGCATTTACAAATATCACAACCATGAATGAAGTATCATTGGAAAGGTTTTATAATCGGCTTCTGACATAGTACATTCACATTTCGTTAAAAGATGTTTTTTTTTTATTAAAAATTGCAGTTAATTAAAAATTAAATCCTCATTTTTATCATAAATGAAATGAAAGGTTTTTATGAAATCAGTGATGCCACGAAAATAAAATACCGCATTATATCATGCTCAGAAATGATTATATATACATAAAAAATAAATCGTGAAACAGAGACAAAGTGTGAGTCCTGCGCACAGGTTTATTTTATATTTATTATTAAAAGGAAAATTGTAGTGAATATGTTTAGAAGAAAAAGGACACCATCGATCGAGCGAAGTAGTGATATTTCACGTGTAGCCTAAAGGGTAAACTTTGTTATATTAGATTAAACTTTATTTTATATGCATTTAATTTATTTTTCTTTGTTCCATCTTTTTCCTGAATGACGTCATCCCCTAATACAGTTAAAATACAATTCTTAGTTTTTTTTTTCTCTCGTGCGTGCTTTTTGCCATCTTTAATCAGTCTTTAAAATAACTTTTCTCTAATACAGTTAAAATACAATTGTTAGTTTTTTTTCTCGCGTGTGATTTTTGCTATCTTCAATCAGTTTTTAAGATAACTTTATTGAAATAAATGAGATAAAAGATTCACGTGTAGCCTAAAATGTATGCTTTATTATATTAAAATGTATTGTATATTATTATATATTCAATTTATTTTTCTTTATCCTGTGTTTTTCCAGAAGTGGATGACGTCATTCTCAAATGCAGTTAAAATACGATTGTTAATTTTTTCTGTTGCGCGCATCTTTTGCTTTCTTCAATCAGTTTTTAAAATAGCTTTGATGGAATAAATGAGATGATATTCTGGTTCGCTAAAGTTGTCTTTAGGTATTTTTATCCTTAATTTTTCTTTAGAAGTTTAAACCTGCATCTAAAAACATATTAGACTGTGCAGTGCGAAATCCTCCCATACATCCACTGGTATTATACAATTCAATTTACAATTCAACTTCAACTATTTGCGTATTTGTATCGATTTAAGATGAGTTATTAAGTTTTGTGTATTTATGATATTCTATATACCTTTCCGACACAGTGGTCCCACTCCGGGCACACCGAATTTTAATTCCAAACTTGCATTCGGCATCAAGAATGTTTATAATATTTTATTTCTCCAATGAAAGCATCAATCAGTTTTTAAAATAGCTTTGATGGAATAAATGAGATGATATTCTGGTTCGCTAAAGTTGTCTTTAGGTATTTTTATCCTTAATTTTTCTTTAGAAGTTTAAACCTGCATCTAAAAACATATTAGACTGTGCAGTGCGAAATCCTCCCATACATCCACTGGTATTATACAATTCAATTTACAATTCAACTTCAACTATTTGCGTATTTGTATCGATTTAAGATGAGTTATTAAGTTTTGTGTATTTATGATATTCTATATACCTTTCCGACACAGTGGTCCCACTCCGGGCACACCGAATTTTAATTCCAAACTTGCATTCGGCATCAAGAATGTTTATAATATTTTATTTCTCCAATGAAAGCATCAATCAGTTTTTAAAATAGCTTTGATGGAATAAATGAGATGATATTCTGGTTCGCTAAAGTTGTCTTTAGGTATTTTTATCCTTAATTTTTCTTTAGAAGTTTAAACCTGCATCTAAAAACATATTAGACTGTGCAGTGCGAAATCCTCCCATACATCCACTGGTATTATACAATTCAATTTACAATTCAACTTCAACTATTTGCGTATTTGTATCGATTTAAGATGAGTTATTAAGTTTTGTGTATTTATGATATTCTATATACCTTTCCGACACAGTGGTCCCACTCCGGGCACACCGAATTTTAATTCCAAACTTGCATTCGGCATCAAGAATGTTTATAATATTTTATTTCTCCAATGAAAGCATCAATCAGTTTTTAAAATAGCTTTGATGGAATAAATGAGATGATATTCTGGTTCGCTAAAGTTGTCTTTAGGTATTTTTATCCTTAATTTTTCTTTAGAAGTTTAAACCTGCATCTAAAAACATATTAGACTGTGCAGTGCGAAATCCTCCCATACATCCACTGGTATTATACAATTCAATTTACAATTCAACTTCAACTATTTGCGTATTTGTATCGATTTAAGATGAGTTATTAAGTTTTGTGTATTTATGATATTCTATATACCTTTCCGACACAGTGGTCCCACTCCGGGCACACCGAATTTTAATTCCAAACTTGCATTCGGCATCAAGAATGTTTATAATATTTTATTTCTCCAATGAAAGCATCAATCAGTTTTTAAAATAGCTTTGATGGAATAAATGAGATGATATTCTGGTTCGCTAAAGTTGTCTTTAGGTATTTTTATCCTTAATTTTTCTTTAGAAGTTTAAACCTGCATCTAAAAACATATTAGACTGTGCAGTGCGAAATCCTCCCATACATCCACTGGTATTATACAATTCAATTTACAATTCAACTTCAACTATTTGCGTATTTGTATCGATTTAAGATGAGTTATTAAGTTTTGTGTATTTATGATATTCTATATACCTTTCCGACACAGTGGTCCCACTCCGGGCACACCGAATTTTAATTCCAAACTTGCATTCGGCATCAAGAATGTTTATAATATTTTATTTCTCCAATGAAAGCATCAATCAGTTTTTAAAATAGCTTTGATGGAATAAATGAGATGATATTCTGGTTCGCTAAAGTTGTCTTTAGGTATTTTTATCCTTAATTTTTCTTTAGAAGTTTAAACCTGCATCTAAAAACATATTAGACTGTGCAGTGCGAAATCCTCCCATACATCCACTGGTATTATACAATTCAATTTACAATTCAACTTCAACTATTTGCGTATTTGTATCGATTTAAGATGAGTTATTAAGTTTTGTGTATTTATGATATTCTATATACCTTTCCGACACAGTGGTCCCACTCCGGGCACACCGAATTTTAATTCCAAACTTGCATTCGGCATCAAGAATGTTTATAATATTTTATTTCTCCAATGAAAGCATCAATCAGTTTTTAAAATAGCTTTGATGGAATAAATGAGATGATATTCTGGTTCGCTAAAGTTGTCTTTAGGTATTTTTATCCTTAATTTTTCTTTAGAAGTTTAAACCTGCATCTAAAAACATATTAGACTGTGCAGTGCGAAATCCTCCCATACTTCCACTTGTATTATACAATTCAATTTACAATTCAACTTCAACTATTTGCGTATTTATATCGATTTAAGATGAGTTATTAAGTTTTGTGTATTTATGATATTCTATAACCCTTTCTGACACAGTGGTACCACTCCGGGCACACCGAATTTTAATTCCAAACTTGTATTCGGCATCAAGAATGTTTATAATATTTTATTTCTCCAATGAAAGCATCAATCAGTTTTTAAAATAGCTTTGATGAAATAAATGAGATGATATTCTGGTTCGCTAAAGTTGTCTTTAGGTATTTTTATCCTTAATTTTTCTTTAGAAGTTTAAACCTGCATCTAAAAACATATTAGACTGCAGTGCGAAATCCTCCCATACTTCCACTTGTATTATACAATTCAATTTACAATTCAACTTCAACTATTTGCGTATTTATATCGATTTAAGATGAGTTATTAAGTTTTGTGTATTTATGATATTCTATAACCCTTTCTGACACAGTGGTACCACTCCGGGCACACCGAATTTTAATTCCAAACTTGTATTCGGCATCAAGAATGTTTATAATATTTTATTTCTCCAATGAAAGCATCAATCAGTTTTTTAAATAGCTTTGATGAAATAAATGAGATGATATTCTGGTTCGCTAAAGTTGTCTTTAGGTATTTTTATCCTTAATTTTTCTTTAGAAGTTTAAACCTGCATCTAAAAACATATTAGACTGCAGTGCGAAATCCTCCCATACTTCCACTTGTATTATACAATTCAATTTACAATTCAACTTCAACTATTTGCGTATTTATATCGATTTAAGATGAGTTATTAAGTTTTGTGTATTTATGATATTCTATAACCCTTTCTGACACAGTGGTACCACTCCGGGCACACCGAATTTTAATTCCAAACTTGTATTCGGCATCAAGAATGTTTATAATATTTTATTTCTCCAATGAAAGCATCAATCAGTTTTTAAAATAGCTTTGATGAAATAAATGAGATGATATTCTGGTTCGCTAAAGTTGTCTTTAGGTATTTTTATCCTTAATTTTTCTTTAGAAGTTTAAACCTGCATCTAAAAACATATTAGACTGCAGTGCGAAATCCTCCCATACTTCCACTTGTATTATACAATTCAATTTACAATTCAACTTCAACTATTTGCGTATTTATATCGATTTAAGATGAGTTATTAAGTTTTGTGTATTTATGATATTCTATAACCCTTTCTGACACAGTGGTACCACTCCGGGCACACCGAATTTTAATTCCAAACTTGTATTCGGCATCAAGAATGTTTATAATATTTTATTTCTCCAATGAAAGCATCAATCAGTTTTTAAAATAGCTTTGATGAAATAAATGAGATGATATTCTGGTTCGCTAAAGTTGTCTTTAGGTATTTTTATCCTTAATTTTTCTTTAGAAGTTTAAACCTGCATCTAAAAACATATTAGACTGCAGTGCGAAATCCTCCCATACATCCACTGGTATTATACAATTCAATTTACAATTCAACTTCAACTATTTGCGTATTTGTATCGATTTAAGATGAGTTATTAAGTTTTGTGTATTTATGATATTCTATAACCCTTTCCGACACAGTGGTCCCACTCCGGGCACACCGAATTTTAATTCCAAACTTTCATTCGATACCAAGAATGTTTATAATATTTTATTTCTCCAATGAAAGCATAGAATAAGGAGTCCTTATTTGGTAAAAAATGCGTTTGTAAATTCCGGTGTCAGCCAGTAATTTCTCAATTTACGAACAGACATTGTCTGTGCCGGAAAGGGATAATGTACAGGGTGTTTTTTTTAAACTGACGCTATTCAGAGCCGCCTGTAGCTCGTTCTAATAACTGGATTGATACAAAATTTTGTGAATGGACTAAGAAAACCAAGGGAAAAAAGATTCCAGCAAAAAAAAATTAGTTCCAATCACCGCCGATAAGGGGAAATGTGGCGCTGTACATTGAAAAAAAAAACATCAGAAACAGACAAAATTAATAATTTGGATAAAATGCCACGTTTTATTCATCATTTACACTTTCCCTTTCGTTGATTGCAGTTGAAACATCCATTATCACTTTTTCTGCCACCGGTTTACGTCCTCTGCCTGACCGAACTACTAACGAGCCTGTTTCTTCGAATTTCAGAATCATTGCTTTCAATACATTAACGGATAAAGGTCCTTTGCGCAGTTTATGGCGTGTTGTAAGTAAACGAAGAGCGGCTGGTGCATTGCACTTGTTACAATAATAGAACTTCACAAGTAACGGGCGCTGCGGTAACGTGAGATTCATTTTCAACCTGAGCTGAAATTGTTTCTCGGTGTTTTTCGCATGCATTTATAACGTAAACTATTGGCGCTACTGTCGCTTGCGTAAGTAAAAATTTGCATTTTCATTTATTGCCCGTATTTTATGCTAATTCTCAGTTGCATAAATTACTACAGCGCCACATTTCCCCCTATCGGTGGTGATTGGAGCTATTTTTTTTTGTTGTTGTTGGAATCATTTTTCCCATGGTTTTCTAAATCCATTCACAAAATTTTGTATCAATCCAATTATTAGAACGAGCTACAAGCGGCTCTGAACAGCGTCAGTTAAAAAAAAAAACCCTGTATAACGATTTTACTTACCCATCATACGAGGGTAAATCTAGTAATAGTTAAAAAAAAAAAAAAAAAAAAAAAAAAAAAATGACGGATTTACACGTATTAGACACTGGAGATTCCGAAAACCATATTTTAAGAAAAAAATATTGCCGTCCGTCTGTCTGTGTGTCTGTAAACGCTCTATCTTCCGAACAAATTGCGATAGAGACTTGAAATTTGGTATGTACTTAGTATGTAACAATGAGAAGAAACCTGTCGTATTTCAGTAACGTCGTTATTCGGAATTATTTTTTTCGGACTCTCAAAGTATTCGTTCTGATAAAAGTTATATAAAATTTTCGAAATTGTTTATTTTAAGGAGTGAATATAAAAGACAATAAAAAATCATAAAATTTGCATAAAGAATGAAGTCGATCGGATAATTAGTTGCCGATATATTTGTAATCATATTTTCCATACTCTTCGAGTTTTCATTACCCTATATTTCCTTCAAATTTCAATTCAAAGATATATTTTAATTGGAAATGAGACGCTTAATCCGACGCAACAAATCGTTAGTTAATATGATTATCAAATTTGGAATTGTAAGGATGTTTCTTTTACGCAATTCAGTAATAAAACATTTAAAGTTTATGACGTCCTCAAGCCACGATTTTATTCGTATTGCAATGCATTTTATAAATAGTTTATATGTGTTTTATTTTCCTTTTTTATGTTATGCATATCCATTATGGGTACGTATTACGGTGGCCCCCAACGACTAGCTGCGATTTAAGATGGGATATTAAGTCTTGTTTCTACATGATATTCTATAATGTATAACAGTTTTACTTACCCATCATACGTAGTATACGGTAAATTTTGTAATTATTTTAAAAATCGAAAAAAAAATGACTGATTTACAGCTTTCAGGCGCTGAATAGTCCGAAAAATATATTTTTAGAAAAAAAAAATTGCCGTCTGTGTGTCTGTAAACGGTTTATCTCCCGAACAAATTGAGATAGAGACTTGAAATTTGGTATTTACTTAGTATGTAATAATGAGAAGAAGCCTATTGAATTTCAGTAACCTCGAATGTCCTCTAATTATTTATTGGACTCTGGAAATATTCGTTTTGATAAAAAGTATATAAATTTTTTCGAAATAGTTTATTTTAAGTAGTGAATATGAAAGACAATAAAAAAACATAAATTTTGTGTAAAGAATGAAGACGATCGGAAATTTGTTGACGAGATATTTGTAATCTTATTTTCCAGAACTATTTTTTTCGGACTGCCGAAATATTTTCTCTGATAAAAGGTACCGTAATTTCCGGCGTATAATCCGCAGCTCAAAGAGTCGTTTTTCGACCCAGAAATTTTATTCAATAATTGTAGTTAAATATTTACAGCGATCTTTTAAGTTACATTTTATAAAATAATATTTCTGGGTCGAAAAACGACTCTTTGAGCTGCGGATTAGACGCCGGAAATTACGGTATATAAGAATTTTTGAACTTGTGGAACTTGAATTTTAAGGTGTATATATAAAAAAAACAGTAAAAATCACAAATTTTGCGTAAAGAGTGCATTTCATCGGATAATTAGTTGCCGAGATATTTACAATCATATTTTCCACACTCTTCGATTTTTCATGACCCTGTATTTCATTCAGATTTCAATTCAAAGGTATATTTTAATTAGAAATGAGACACTTAATCCGACGCAGTAAACTATTAGTTAATATGATTATCATTTTTGAAGTTATAAGGATGTTTCTTTTACGCAATTCAGTAATAGAGCATTTAAAGTTTATGACGTCATCAAGTCACGATTTTATTCGAATTGCAATGCATTTTATAAATAGTTTACACATGTTTTATTTTCATATTTTATATTATGCATATGAATGACGGGTAAGGATTACGGTGGCCTCCAACGACTTGTTTTCTTTTTACTGTGGCTATACCAAAATCGTTACAAGTATGAATTCTTATTTCTCTTTTTCAAATAAATTTATACATATCCCAATAACTTATTCTGTTATCAAAAATGCTATTAAAATGGTTTAATGAATTTCATATAATAAAATATTTACTTTTTGTATATTTCAAATTTTGCGGAGAGTAAATTTTTACTTTATCGTTACTTGTATGTATTATATCTGTGAAATACATTTTAACAACATAAATAAATAAATATATTTATGTACAGGTTGAAGTTTTTCTATAGAAACACAGTTTACTGCGAAAAGTAAAAAATAATTGCATTTAAGCTAGAACAATTATTTTGAACATGATTGATTTTTTTTTAATCGTTAATTTTTTTTTTGATTGGATGATTCCATTTTTCTTATACTTCAAAAATTACATGTAAATGCCTAGTGGTGATTGAAAATATAAAGAGATGTTTGAGAAGATACATAGTATACTCCCACAAATATTTTTCGAAATGTATTAAAATCAGGATTTTTCATGGTTATAAAAATATTCAGTTATTTTTTCTATATAAATTACTACAGTTTCTGTCTAATGCTTAATTAAGAACTGTACTTTGCACATGTGAAAACCTGCGTAGTTAGATTTTCCTACTTTACTTTGTGAAATATAAAAAAAATAAATGATCCACCAATAGTATGTTTAATGATTCATATTTTTAGTGATTATTATATAATTTTAATTACATTTTTTATTTCGAGATTTTAAGTATTACTTTCTTTTTGTCACGCAGCTATTAAGGTTAAGTGTTTATTAACTTTGGAAGTTGGGAGAGACGAAAGTTAATTAGTGAGAATTTAACTGTGGAGTTTCAAAGTATATGAAAATTATGCGATCAGTTAAATTTTCTCTTCGATTCTTCGAAAGTTTTATTTCTTTATTTACTTAATAAACACAGTAACAGCAATCTTACTAAAGAATTGCGATAAAATTCCTTAACATCTTCTCATACCGAATCACTCATATACTATGTCTTAAGATTGTAATAAAAATATACGATACGATTAACTAGACTCCGCCGTAATCAGAATTGTTTGCGAAAATTATACATATAACAACGTAATATCAATGTGATTATATTTTTAAAAAAATCTTTAATAGGGATGAGAGTTCTCCGTGTTTTAGCATACCAGTATAATTTTAGAGAGAAAGCTTTTTTTATTTAAACGGAACATTCTGCAATTTAAGGAAAAAACATTTTCTCTAAGATTTTACTGGTATGCAAAAAGACAGAATTCTCATCCCTAAGTATAAAAACACGATAAGAAATATTTTCCTTTTCAATTTTAAAAAGAGCTAAATTATATGAACTCCTTATACAAATAACAGAAACAAAATATATATCTCATAAAAAAAAAACACATTACAGTGACTCCCAACGACTAGTTTTAATTGGAAATGAGACGCTTAATCCGACACAGTACACTGTTAGTTAATATGCTTATCATTTTTGGAGTTATAAGGATGTTTCTTTTACGCAATTCAGTAATAGATCATTTAAAGTTTGTGACGTCATTTAACCAAGATTGTATTCTAATTGCAATGCATTTTGTAAATAGTTTACACATGTTTTGTTTTTATATTTCATATTAAGCATATCCATTTAGTATTACGGTGCCCCACCCCCCCAAAGAAAAGTTTCGTTTAAAATTCATCTTATTTTATGACAGCGTTTCCACCAATAACAGTACATATTTAAGCGCCTGTACCAAGTGCCATAATACCAAAAACTAAAATACAGTCAAACTTCTTTAGTAATTCAACTGGATAAAACGCCTCTCAGCATATTACGTCATGTTTCAGTACTCCCAACCAGTCTCTTACGACTTTTTACATATTGTACTACGCTTATTGCACCACTATTTTTTCTGACATAGGCAAACTCGGTCTTATTTCTTTGTCATGGTTATCTCCCAAAACACTTAGTTTTTGTTGTGCATAATTGTAAGTTTAAGTTTAGCAACATTCCAGATGACAGCATTTGTCCATACAAAGATTATCTGCCATATCAACAAGATCTCCAAACGCAACAGTAACTGAAATTACAGCTAATGTTTTGGAACCGAAGAACGAGACAGCAGCTCAATTTGACAGAGGTCCAAAGGTACCTACCAAACTGAATGTTACAGCTAATGTTTTGGAACCGAAGAACGAGACAGCAGCTCAATTTGACAGAGGTCAAAGGTACCTACCAAACTGAATGTTACAGCTAATGTTTTGGAACCGAAGAACGAGACAGCAGCTCAATTTGACAGAGGTCCAAAGGTACCTACCAAACTGAATGTTACAGCTAATGTTTTGGAACCGAAGAACGAGACAGCAGCTCAATTTGACAGAGGTCAAAGGTACCTACCAAACTGAATGTTACAGCTAATGTTTTGGAACCGAAGAACGAGACAGCAGCTCAATTTGACAGAGGTCCAAAGGTACCTACCAAACTGAATGTTACAGCTAATGTTTTGGAACCGAAGAACGAAACAGCAGCTCAATTTGACAGAGGTCAAAGGTACCTACCAAACTGAATGTTACAGCTAATGTTTTGGAACCGAAGAACGAGACAGCAGCTCAATTTGACAGAGGTCAAAGGTACCTACCAAACTGAATGTTACAGCTAATGTTTTGGAACCGAAGAACGAGACAGCAGCTCAATTTGACAGAGGTCCAAAGGTACCTACCAAACTGAATGTTACAGCTAATGTTTTGGAACCGAAGAACGAGACAGCAGCTCAATTTAACAGAGGTCAAAGGTACCTACCAAACTGAATGTTACAGCTAATGTTTTGGAACCGAAGAACGAGACAGCAGCTCAATTTGACAGAGGTCAAAGGTACCTACCAAACTGAATGTTACAGCTAATGTTTTGGAACCGAAGAACGAGACAGCAGCTCAATTTGACAGATGTCCAAAGGTACCTACCAAACTGAATGTTACAGAAAAAAAAGATGTAGAATACATTGATGAACTAAGGAGCTATAGGGTAAACTCCCAGTAAGTGACACTTTAAGCGTTCTTTCTTGTTCAAATCACTATTACAAAAATTTAAATCTATTTTATACTTATTTTCTGTGTGAAAGGAAGGTAGCTATATATTAAAAAATTATTGTTGGCAAAATTTTGAAACATTATACATTTTATTATTAAAAATTAATTTTATTCATAAATATGATAAAAAAAACTCGAGTAACTTGCACCATCCCTGTTTTGGAACACCAATAACTGATACAAAGTGAACCAGTGACTCTCACTTTATTTTAAAAGATTAAAATGCTTTAAAAAAGTTTAATTCTTTATTATAAAAACAAAAGACATTAATATTTATTATAAAAAGTGAGATTTAGTAAGCTATACTGCAGTATTAGTAATGCAGAGTATACAGTAAGTGTATAAGAATGCTATTTAATACTACATTATTAGTAATGCAGATATCCAATAACTGACATTTATGAACCAGTAACTGATATCTGGTGTCAGACACCGGTAAAACAACTTACATTTTAATGGCTTTTACTACAAGCTAAATTTAATTTATTATTATGTATTTTTAAACAGTTCAAATAATAGGTTTCAACTTTCTTTAATATAACAAATAACTACCACCTCTGTCAGACACTGGTGAAATGAAATTCTAGGAACCAATAACTGGCACCCCCCCCCCCGCCCAAGTATAACTTTAAGAAAAATGGTCAGGATAGTTGCATTACAAATAAATTAGAAAAACACTTCCTTAATTTTAGAAATAAGACAGTTGCTTCAAAATGGTACTTTTTGTATTCTCAAAAGGTTTTTCCTCATTGAATATGTTCTTGGCCCTCTAGTGGTCAATAAATTGCCACCAAAATAAAAATAAGTGTCTCATTTACCACTAGATGGCATTACTTTGCAGAATTTCACAACAAAATGCTTAGTTGATTTAGATTTTTGCTCAAGTGTCAGTTACTGGTTAGGTGTTAATAACTGGGGGTTTCAACCCATAGCTTCCAACTTTTACGCTTTTTTCCTACCAGTATTTTTCTGCAGTAAAATCTGTCTTATTTAATCCTAAATTTTCGATATTTAGATAAGACAATTTTTTCTGTTTAAAAATAGTGGTGCGAGAAAAGTGTAAAAGTTGGCTGCTATGGTTTCGCCCTATTTCGTCTTTGAACAGAGCTACAGATAGTGAATATAATCTACTGCATTCCTTACTTAGAGAAAAAAAATGATTTAAAAAACTGGCATAAAACAAAAATAGATATTTTATTTTGTAAGCCTGTATCAAATGGATACCTATTGAATTGTACAATTAAATACTACGTAACATACTTACTTACTATACTTTCCATAATTTGTTATGTATTTTACGAATTGTATTTCGTATTCTGCAAATTTATATAATTTATAATGTAATTTAATTATACGTATACTTATTATTTAAACATTTGGAATTTCATTTTACACATATTATTAACTCCGCTTATTAAGCTATTTTTAAGTGGACCCGAGAGTGACGTACTAACGAGAGTGACGTACTAACGAGATTTGACTGTAGTATATTTTTTGCGGAATATTTCTTCAGATAAATAAAATGTTGTACAAATATACTCGTATAATAAGTAGTGTTTGCATATTTATACGCTTCTGGGGAAAAACATATTTTATAGGATAAAAGAAAATAGCAGCATAATTATTAGCATAAAAAAATCTGAAACCAAAAAGCAGATATTGGAATAATTGTCTTACGTCACTTTGAACAAATAATAAAGATACTGATAATAATAATAAATAAATAAATAATCCTGAGCTTTTTGCACAATTAATCAAACTTTTCAGAAAAGTGTAAATAATAATGTTCCATTCTATCCGTACTGCTACGGAAAGTAATTGTTACACGGTCATATCAAAACTATTCTGCTTTTCTGTTACCATTCAATCTGTTCATCTTATGTTACGATTCTACTAATCTTCGCATTATTTATTAAAATATTTTTTCTATAAAAAAAAGGCGCAGGTCACTATTCGGAAATAGTGGTAAAAAAGCGGTGGCAATTATGTATATTTAACGAAAGTCATTGCATAATTATTCGCCTATCAAACAATTCAAATTTTGAAATAATCAAATTTGTGAACTATTTTGCATTCTAACATAGACAAATATCGCAATGACTCACAGAAATACATTTACACACACGCGTATACGTATATACATGGATATCTGAGGGTGTTAGAATGGCAGTGAAAATTTATTATTATTATTATTATTATTTATTATTTATTATTATGATTTTTGTTCAAAAATTTGAAAAATCTAGATAACCGTATTTTCACTGAATGTCTATTAATTTCTTTTCAGTACAACAGTCAAATAAGTCATAGTTCACTTAGGGAGTCGCTAGAAGACAAAATAAGTTGGACCACTTAATGCAACGGCGATACGACAAGTTTCACAAAACCCTTCATTTCTCCAATTACTAAAAATTGACTTACTCCACTGTCATTCTAACACCTTCATATGTGTGTGTGAGTGTGTGTTACTTGTTGCCCTTTTTTATTTTATTTTTCATTAAACAGGATTCGAACGCTTTTACCACAATTCCTTAATAGAATTTTTCGACTTATTTAAATGCAGAAAAGTTAAACGAGGCGTCTGTAATTTCTGCCATTTAAATATTAAATAGAAAAATTATTTAAAAAAAATTGCGGTAACTGCGTACAAACCCTGAAATACTCTGATAAATACTAAATTTACAGGTATTAAAATTTGAAATGCGTCAAGATTTTTTATAATTGCAATAGAATTTTACAAAATTAAAAATTCGCAGATTGGCTAAGCCCCACGACCTTTCAGCCAGGTCTTCGATTTTTTATTCAAACATTGCAAAAGAAGTGTTAAGCAAATTTTCAGGGTGCCTCAACTACCTACCCTAAAATGTTTAACAGCACCTGGACTACTTAATAAGAATTATTCACGAAATTAAACGATATATATATTTCCCTTTTTTATCAATTAGAACTGAAAATATAGTGTACGTGTTTATATTTTTTCGTATTCATTTTTATATTCTATTATAAATCGTATAAAAAGAATTTTAAAATCTGTACACCAGAAATATAAAATAGTATCGAGCATTAGAATTTAAAAAGTTCTGTCCAATGTCGATTATTTTATTAGGATTAGCATAACTCAAGAGAACCGCTGTGTAACCAGAGCGTGCCAGCGGCGTGCGAAAGAATTGGTGATCGCTGAACCCATTAAGGGCCAAATTATTTTTCCCAATAAAATACAAATATTGCGATTCATGCCACTTTTATATTATAGCAACCTAAAAGTTATTTTATCATGATGTTCCTTGCATCAAATAAAGCTAATATTTATCCTAAAAACAAACTGGTGTTACCTTAACAGCTGGTGTAAGAAACATAATCTTGAGAAAACGCAATGTCAGTCTTTAATGGGTTAAGTTCTGCAACTTCCTCTATTTTGCTATAACAGCTAACTACCGCACTATTGTATACTAGGGTTCGTACACTCTTACTACATTTTTTAATAGAATTGTTTGCCTTATGTGAATGCAGAAGAATGTTACAAATTCTGTAATTTAACGAGGGGTTTTTCTGCTATTTAAATATTAAATAGAAAAATTATTTAAAAAAATTGTGGTAAAAACGTACGAACCCCTATATACAGGATGGTTCATACTTTCGTGCAAACTTAAAAAAAATAATAAAAGAAGTAATGATCGGAAAAAAATTCGCTTTGGGCGAATATGACAAGAGAAATAATGGATTTTTTTTTTCAGTGTATAAAAAAAATTATTCCGACAGTAACAGGCAGATGGCGCTTAAACGTTATAATAAGACGCTTTATGCAAATCAGGCTAGCAATAGAACATCTGGCTGGAAATGGATTAGTCATTCGATCTCGGCAGCATGCTCTGTTTACCAAATCGAGCGCTGGTGGTTAAACTTTTCTACAAGAAGGGGGAATCTACAATTATTGCATTGCGAAAGTTTCGCATGGAGAAAGGACTGAAGGCACAAAACAGTCCTATTTCATTGAATGGGATACTGAATTTATAGTACGATGTTTGAGGAAACGAGCAGTTTGTCGGATCGTCCACGAAGTGTTTCACTAATTTACATAAAACGTCTCAGTATGACGTGTGAGCGCCATCTTACAGTTAATTCTGGAATCATTTTTAAACATGGAAATAAATCCAATGTCTATCTGATCATATTCGTGCAATCCGAAATTTTTTTTCTGAGCATTACTTCTTTTATTATGAATTCTTTAAATTTGCACGAATTTAAGACGTACCCTATATTTTATATAATTCAATTTATTGCTCAAGTTCAACTATTTGCGAATTTATATTCGATTTAAGATGGGTTATTACGTTCTGTGTCTTTATAATATTCTATGATGTATAACGGTTTTTCGTTTAAAACGCATCATATTTTATGACAGCGTTTTCACCGATATTAGTAGATATTTAAGTGCCTGTATTCTAGCATTATACTAAAAAATTAAAATTGTATGTGTTTGCGCAATATTTCGCCAGTTAAATAAAATATTGCACAAAGATATACTAATTTGTGTTTTCATATTCCTTTGCTTCTTGGGAAAACAAATACTATATAGAGAAAAATAAAGTAGTTGAGTTAGCATAAAAAATTCTGAAACCATGTAGTAGAGATTGGAATATCAATCTTACCTAACTTTGAAACATGATAATTGTAATCAGGGCTCGTACGCTTGTACCACAAATATTCAATAGAATTTTTCACCTTATTTAAATGCAGAAAAATATTACAAATCCTGTAAATAAACGGAGACCTACATGTGCGATTTCTGCTATTTAAATATTAAATAGAAAATTTCTATTAAAATCGTGGTAAACAAGTACGAACCTTGGTTATAATGTTAAAAATTATAAAAAAAAAGAAATAACTAATTCCCTACATTTTGCAAAATTAATTAAATTTTTCCGAAATATATATTGAATAATGTTCCATTATATCCGTACTGCTAGGGAAAGTAATTGGTACAGGTTCATATAAAAATTATTCGGCTTTTCTGTTACCATTATTTCCAAATAGTAATCTTCGCATTATTTATTAAAATGATTCTTCTATTAAAAAAAGGGCGCAGATTACTATTCGGGAATAGTGATAAAAAAGCGGCGGCAATTCTGTATAGTTAACGAAAAGGATTGCATAAATATTAGCTTATCAAACGATTCAAATTTTAAAATAATCAAATTTGCAAAAATTTTCTATTCTAACGTGTACAAATATCGGAATGACGAACCGAAATACATTCACACACGTGCATATGATTAAACATATATGTGTGTGTGTAATTTGTTGTCCTTTTTCTATTTTTTATTTCATTACATAACAAATTTAAAGGTATTAACATTTCAAAATGCCTCAAGGACTTCTTTTTTTTTTTAAATAAAATTAAAAAATATATAAAAATTCACGGATTGGCTAAGCCCCACGAACTTTCAGCCAGGTCTTCGATTTTCAATACAGACATTAGAAAAGAAAGGTTACACAAATTTTCGGGGTGCCTCAAATACCTACCCTAAAATGCTTAACAGCTTTCGGATTATTTAAGAAGAATGATTCACGAAAGTAAACGATGTATGTTTTTGCTCTTGTATCAAATAGAACTGAAAATATAGTCAATGTTTATATATTTTTTCGAAATCATTTGTACAATCTCTTATAAATCGTATAACAAAAAAATTAAAACAGCTCACCAGAAATATAAAATAGTATCGAGTATTAGTATTATAGACTTTGTTTAGTGTCAATTTATATTTGAATAATTTTAGACAGTTCAAGAGAACCGCTGTGTTGACAGATCGTGCCAGCGGTGTGTGTTTCGATTATTGCTCGAGGTGGAAATTGTTTGCTGTCTTAAGGGGACCATGGACCTTTATTTGAGCAAAAATCGAACCAAAAATTGAAATTTATTTTTGTGTGTATTATTATTCTTCAGTTTATATTGAACTATTTGTGAAAAACTGCATGCAGCTGCGGTGATTTTTCGCAATGTTACAAGTGTTTGGATTTTGTACACAAGCAATTTTTCGGCGGTTTAGTAAACTTTAAATCTGTTTTTTATTAAAACAGATTTTTCAAATTTTTGAAATTTTTCAAATGCTCCATGCGTCTTAATTTTTGTTCAAAATTCTTGAAATCGATAAGGAAGAATCCTGATACTGTTTACAAAGAAACTGTGTAAGCATTTTACGATAACACGTCGTTAAGGTAATTAAATTTTATTTAAAACTTATTAAAATGCAAAATTTTAAAGAAAATCGGAATGGAATTCAGAAAAAATATTCTCAAAAGTTAACTATTCAAGGGATTAAATAACTGATGCACAGATTCTTTTGTAATGTTGTGTTACGTGATTTAAATGCAAAATTGAGGAAATATCTCAAAATTTAAGACGCAGGGAGTATTTTAAAATTTTGTTTATAAATTTAAATTTTTTTAAAAAAATCTTAAAATTATAATTAGATGAGGAAATGTTTTTAAGGTTTTCTGTATACATATGGTGAAATGTATATATGCACAAAATTTCGTATCTCTATGATGAAAAATAAAAATAATAAATTTTAACGTCCACCGTCCCCTTAAGTTATTCTACTTCCTCTATTCTGCTATGAAAACTAACTACTACTGTGTATATGTGTAGGGCCTCACATTCGTGCAAACATAAAAAAATCATATTAAAAGATGTAATCATCGGAAAAATTTTCGGTTTGCGCGAATATGATTTGAGGGACATAGAATTTTTTCCCATGAAAAAAATGATTCTTAAAGTAACAGACAGTTGGCGCTCACACGTCATACTGAGATGTTTTATGCAAATCTGGCTAGTAATATTACATATGAATGGAAATGGATTCGTCATTCGATCTCGGCAGCATGCTAACCTTCCCAGATGGAGCGTTGGTGGTTAAACTTTTCAATAAGAATGGTGAATCCACAATTATTGCATTGCAAAATTTGCGCATGAAGAAAGGTCTGAAGGCACAAAAAAGCCTTTTTTCATTGAATGGGCTACTGAATTTTGTACGATGTTCGAGGAAACGGGGGGTTTGGCGGATCGTCCACGAAGTGTTTTACTCATTTATATAAAACGTCTCAATATAAAGTATGAGCGCCCTCTTTTGGTGAATTTTGGAATCATTTTTTAAACATGAAAATGAATTCAATGTCTCTCCGATCATATTCGTGGAATCCGAAATTTTGTCCGAGCATTACTTCTTTTATTATGAATTTTTTAAGTTTGCACGAATTTATGACGCACCCTATGTTTTATATAATTCAATTTAT
Source organism: Maratus michaelseni (assembly GCA_963931845.1). NCBI lineage: Eukaryota > Metazoa > Arthropoda > Arachnida > Araneae > Salticidae > Maratus > Maratus michaelseni. Next base: position 269,173,751 of record OZ007595.1, read on the forward strand.
TGTTCAAATTCAACTATTTGCGGATTTATATTCGGTTTAAGATGGGTTATTACGTTCTGTATCTTTATAATATTCTACGATGTAAACTGTTTTTCGTTTAAAACGCTTCATATTTTATGACAACGTCTCCACCGATATTAGTAGTTATTTAAGTGTCTGTATTCTCGCATTATACAAAAAAAAGTATGTTTTTGCGCAATATTTCGCCAGATAAATAAAATGCTGCACAAAGATATAATAAGGTGTGTTTTCATATTTCTTTGCTTCTTGGGAAAACAAATATTATATAGAGAAAAATAAAGTAGTAGGGTAATTATTAGCATAAAAAATTATGAATCTAAGTAGTAGAGATTGGAATATTAGTCTTACCTCACTTTGAAATCTGATAATGATAAACAGGGTTCGTAAGCTCTTACAACAAATTTTCTATAGAATTTTTCGCCTTATTTAAATGCAGAAAAGTATTACGAGGCGTCTATGATTTTTGATATTTAAATATGTAATAGAATATTTCTATTAAAAATTATGTTAAAAGCTTACGAACCCTGATAATGATATTAATAATAATATGTAAATAAATAAATAATTCCCGTTTTTTTCCACAATTGATTACATTTTGCAGAAAACAAAGCGGTGGAAATTATGTATAGTGAATGAAAGCTATTGCATAATTATTAGCCTATCAAATGATTCAAATTTTAAAATAATGAAATTTGCACAAATTTTTGCATCCTAACATAGACAAATATCGCAATGACGCACAGAAATACATTCACACGCGTTCATAAGCGTATAGATATATATGTATATAACACATATCATTTGTGTGTCAGGGAATAAATGAACAATCTGAGTGTCGTTAAACATTTGGAATTAAAAATTTATACTTAGTTAATACCTAATTAATAATTTATACCTAAAATTATTGCACTATTACTAAAATCCCTGATTATATAATATTAATATATTTACATTCTGAAAAACAATAGAACATATTTTATTGTACTAAAATTGAAAACCAGAAAATAAAGTTGAATATAAGTAGAGGAATTTAGTAGGTGATTCATAATATAGAGATTATTCCAATTTTTTCATAAACTAGAGGTCTTCAACTTGTGGTCCTCGGTCCAACAAACTACCTCTATTTTAGAATAAAAAGATTTGGCATTTAGTGACAGTAACTTTATGAATTGAATAAAGCTAAATTTACATTTTAGAATTTATGTTGAAAAACGACCGTCCGGCAAAAAGGGTGAATATCCATATTTCACATCGATGATGATACAGACATACATCGATTTACATAAAGTATTCAAAGAACGTATTTCTTTTAGACACTTCATTTATTTTACAAAGGTTGGAATATGTATAAATGAATTTAGTGGGTGATTCAAAATATAGAGATTATTCCAATTATCTCATAAACTAGAGGTCTCCAACTTGTCGTCCTCGAACCAACAAACTACCACTATTTTAGAATAAAAAGATTTGGTATTTAATAACAGTGGCTTTATGAATTGAATAAAGCTAAATTTACATTTTAGAATTGATGTTGAAAAACGACCTTCCAGCAAAATAGGTGAATGCCCATATTTCAGACCGAGGATGATACAGACATACATCGATATACATAAAGTATTCAAATAACGTACTTATTTTAGACACAACATTTATTTTACAAAGGGGCTGTATAACTATTAAATACGAAATTTATATTTTATACTGTATCTGTATCCTTTAAGTTGTATTAATTAACATTAACACTTTAGCCATGCTTTAACAAGTAAAACGTTAAATATTCTATTCTTCTACGACTAAATCTCACCTTTAATTTTACGAAATTTCGGAGTTTTCCGGCACTAGAAACGGGTAAAAGATTTTTTTCGAAATTTCTTAAAATTCACAATATTATACCTCCGTAAGTTTTGGTCGTAGAATAATGGAATTTATACTGTTTTACTTGTCAGAGTATCAAGAAGCACCTAGAAAGTTTTTAGTTTTTTAGATATTACAGAGGGATCACAATTTTTTGGGGGGATTTCTTATTATTTTCTTATTTTTTGTTGTTGTTTTTTTATGTGCTATAAAGGTGTTAATATTGTCATTTTAGGCTTAATGCTGATAATATTTGATGAAATAACATATATTTACTATGAATCATTCTTATGAAGCTCCTCTGAGGAATCCATAAGATAATAGTTTTTCATATTTGCATTTCCATTTATTGTGTGTAATTTCTGTAGAACTTTCTCTTTCATTTGTATTTTATTTCTTTATTTGGTTTTCACACGCGTTATTTCAATTTAACTACATATATATATATTTCATCTTGTTTTATTTATAAAAGCATTTTGCATTAGTTACACTGTTTTATCATCTATACACTGCCCAGTTTTGGCAAATCGAAATAAGTTAATCATAATTTAAAATATATAATTTCATAGCTGCAATTGCGCATTTAGTTGTGTATTTATATATTTCATATTTTTATTTTCAATTAATTTTTGTGCACAAATGCTGCTTAATAACTTGCTTTTGTGATGCTTGCTGTTAATTCCTACACTGACCATCGCAATTTTGGCCACTGCTTTACAATATCATATGTTTTCTCTGTATTTGATTTTCTCGATATTTGGATGTAAAAGTCTTTTTCCCACTTCATTTTAATTTTGAGAATCTTAAACTTTTGGATATATTTATGTATTACATTGTAGTTATCGGTTTATCTATTGTCGATTATTTATGTGGTTTAATGGTTATTATTTAGAAAAAGTTTTATTATATATATATATATACATATATATATATATATATATATATATATGTGTGTGTGTGTGTGTGTGTGTAGTGAGATATCAAATAAGCGCCCCAAAAAGAAATTTTAATATCTGAAAAACTTTCGTATGTAACATGTTCAAGTTTTGTGGTTAAACAATACTAATAACAAAAAGTAAATCTATTTTCTGTAATATGAATATTTTTTTAATAACCTGTCTTTGTAATTTACTTTTAAATTTCGGGTACGTATTTTCCGTCACCCTGTAAATGTATATATACACGGTGTCCCAAAAACATTGACCTCGACTTTTACTCTTTAAATATTGATCATAGACATGCATTATAAATTACAAAGTTACGTAGAAAATTATACAGAATTTTATGAAATCGATTAAAATTTTCAGAGGATTAAATTTGAGGAAATACAAAATTAAAATTTTTATACGTTCCCGATGCAAAAAACTCCTGATGGGTAAAATGTGTCTCATACACTAATAAGGACATGTTCCAAATTTCAGCATTTTATCATAAAAGTCGTATTGATATGAAAATACATAAATGCTGACATAAACCACCTTTCGATGCCTGGATATCAGTTCACCAAGGGGAAAGATCTTGTCGGATGATCGTATTTCAAGGGTCGTACACAAATTACGAAAGAAAACAAGGATTGCATAAAAAAATAATTGTGATACTCATTGGAACAAATGTATCTAAACTGTGTAGAAATAATAACATTACACAAATATTACAAAGCTTGTTCACGATGTTTTCAACCATCAATACAGAGCTGCATTCTTCTGATAACACTTGCGTTTTAATGTTCATTGACTGTGCCATTTTTAAGTTTTATTCTGTAACTATCCATCATGTAAAATTTTAAAATATTTTTCAGGAAGCATAGTTTAGTACGCAAATATTAAAAAGCTTGTTCATAATGTTTTTATCTATGTCAATACAGAGCTGCATTTGTCTGATAACACTTTCGTTTTAATGGTCATTGACTGTACCATTTCCAAGTTTTATTCTGTATGTGTTTTAATATTCATTGACTGTGCCATTTCCAAGTTTTATTCTGTAATTAATCATGTAAAATTTTAAGATATTTTTCAGGAAACATATTTTTGTAAATCTGCAAATAAAACTTAAGATAAGAGCCACACTTTATTTGCTTATGATGAATTTTTGCGTCGCGTCATCTGCACCTAGCTCTAAACATTTACATTTTAATTTATGATTAACCTCTCAATAACTTTGTTTAAACATATCTCTGCGACCTTTTATCATAAAATGTTGAAATTTTGTACATGACCTTATTAGTGTATAGGGTACATTTCACTCACTGGGAAATTGTTTTGCACGGGGGCCGTATAAAAAATTTAATGTAGTATTTCTTTATATTTAATTCTCTGAAACTTTTAATTAATTTCATAAAACACTGTACTTTTTTATGTACCGTAATTTCCGGCGTATAATCCGCAGCTCAAAGAGTCGTTTTTCGACCCAGAAATATTATTTTATAAAATGTAACTTAAAAGATCGCTGTAAATATTTAACTACAATTATTGAATAAAATTTCTGGGTCGAAAAACGACTCTTTGAGCTGCGGATTATACGCCGGAAATTACGGTAATTTTGTAATTTATAATGTGTTCATTATTTAAGGAATAAAAGCCAAAGTCAGTGTTTTGGGGATTTTACGTATATATGTATATAATATATATATAAGGTCTGAACGTTAATTTAAATCTTGCAGTACTTGATGACATTTCATCTATATTAAAGATAAAGAAATTTCTAAAACATGGAAAGAAAAAAAAATTAAATCGGAAAAAAATTAAATTGTAGCAAACAAAAAAAGTTTAAAAGTCGATTTAAAAATATCTAAAAGATGAATATATTTTCATGACATTAATAGAAAACTAACACTTACAAAGACGATAATATTTTTCTTCTGACAATTTTCAACATCGCTGAACTCGATAACTATGAAGTCAATGCCGACTGATGTCACAGTTACTGATGCATTTTTTCCCATTTAACCACTCCGTTTCATCCATTTCTCATCTTCATGATTTTTTTTTCCTGTCACATCACGTTTCATTTTTTTCATCTCAAAATTTATTTAGCTATTTTTCCGTGAAGTATTTCTGAAATTAAAATATCTCAACTATTGTTCATTTAAAGTAAATATAATAGTGGTCTTTGCATAAATCAAAATATTTATATCACATTATATAAAATTCTTATGGTTTTAATCGTAAGATTACATGTGTGCTCGCACGATTACATGTTACTGAAGGCTCCTAATGTATATTATTTGTTATATAGCTGCCCATTTTTGCGCTTTTTTTATCCACAGCTCTTAAAAAGAAACATTTCAGTTATTTGATCACCGAAAATTTATGATTAAATAAGACAAATGTTTCTGCTGAAAGAAGACGGTAGGAAAAATACCCCACCAAAGTCGGCAGCTATTATTGCATGAAACAAGGTTAACAGTTTGGCCTCCATTTTTCATTCAGAAAGTCTGAATTCAAACCAGAAATTTGGAATAGTACAAGAGTGTACAAAATTAAGGGAATTTCCAGATTTAACCCTTTCAGGGGCAAACACTTGTGCTCCTGTAACATTGAATTCCCACCGGAATTTAGGAAAGAATTTAGTTCAAAATAAGAATAAGCAATTTCTCAACATTTTCTGGTCAAAGTTAATAAAGTAAAATTTGATTAAAAGTTTCTGGTTTGAATCGGATTAAAATTAGGTGGTATATAATATATACCACCGCCCCTCAAAGGGTTAATCAATTATCTCTATAACTACTGGACAAATTTTAACGAAGTTCTATATGAACGTAGGTTGATATAATGCAAATAAAATAACCGTTCAACAGTTATAATGATTGCATGATTGTGCGTAACATTCATCGAACACAGAAAGTGTGAAACAGTGGTTAACCCATTCGTTCCCAAAACTATGTAGGCGGAGTCTTCGATATTTTTACCGAAATTCGTTTCCCACCAATAAGTCTGAAAGATAATATTTGTTAACTTTAAGAGCAAAGTTTTTGTTATTAAATAAAGTATTTTTTAACATATTAAAATAGTGGTGGCGTGGCAGGTTACTTCGTTTTTATTATACACTCTTATTTTGAATGTTGACAACCACGAGTATACTCGTGGTTGGCAGCGATGGGTTAAAGAATCGAACGAAAAAATGGGTTAATAGGGGTATGGTATCCTATTACAGATATAAAGGCCTCACACCGCGCTTTCATTCTGGAAATAAGGCAGTTTATGAGTTCATGTGGCAATTGTCAATCAATCGGTCGTGTGAAAAAAAATGAATAATTCTCCAGTTGCCTGCGTGAAAAAAAATTGCAAAATTCGTCCAGCAGTTGCATGAAAAAAAAAAAAAAAAAAAAAAAAACTGAGAGTTTCACCTGTAAGTGGCAGCAGGGACAAATCCAGAAATTTGCTGTGACGCTAATTGATTGTGTTTATATATAAAAAAATAACATTCATAGTTTGATTACAAAAAAAATATCATTTAATTCATTGATTGGTTGCGGGAAAATATCGCGAAATTGAACAATCGTTCGGGAAAATATAACAAAATTCCACTGATAACAGGAGGCTCTAAACAAACCAGTTCCAAATATGTTTTTTGGATAGGACACAAAAGTGCTTTATTTGAGAACAATGTCCCCCCCCCCTTTTTTTTTAAATTTCAGCCTGTCAACTTTTGTGTTATAATATTGTACTATTCAATAAACTTTACATTCTTAAAAGCATTCATATGCATTAGATGCTTTTCCATCTTTGCATTTTGATGATTTTGTCATGGCAGTTTGTATGAATGCGCTTTGCATGAAATTTTTTGTATTTTTGACAATTTGTTTAGAGGTTTTAAACTTTTGTATGACAGTTTATTGGTATTGTCTCGGTTAATGGAAAAACTTTCTAACTATTGAAATACGATCAAATCTTAAATAAACTTTCAATGATTCAAATGGATTTAGATAGATCCTTTTAGTATATGTGTAAATATATATACAGGAAACGCCTCAAATCTTACACCCTAAAATCCGCAAATTCTTAAAATCCGCACATCATTTTCGATGAAAACAATGAAACTTACCGTTAAGATGTAGGTAAAAAATTTAAGTACACATTTTAATATGCTATTCTGTTTCATATGATTCAACTCATGTTTTCTCATGAAGTAAGTACAATTTTTTTTTCTGAAAGAATTCTAGATACTTCGGATATCACTGGCGATCGCAATATTTTTACAAGATAATTTATGTATTAATCAAGATTTTTTGGTTATTAACTATGGCTAAACATGAAAAAAAATTATATTTTGATATTTTGATCTGAATTATTAATGTGCATTTATAGGGTGAGTTTCACTGAATAATTCAAGAAAAAATATCTCATCATTATACATAATTAATTATACATTATTAATTATTTTCTTGACCTTTACTTTTAATATTTTACTTGTTTTTTAAATTTTCATAATTTTTATTTTAATTAATTTTAAACTATTTTACTTTATTGTGATAATTTTGAGTGCATTATTAAATTCGAATTATTGTTTAATAAATGTAAACAAAACAGTGACCAAAAATCCGTAAAATTCTAAAATCTGCGTAACCTCTGGTTTTAAGCTATGTGAATTTAAGGGAGTCTAGTTCTACTGTATATATATATATATATATATATATATACAGGGTGTTTCTAAACTCATGGATAAGTAGGTAGTGCACACAGTTACAATCATTTATTGTATAGGAATGTATGGGACCAAGTGACGCATTAAGGTAAAAAGACCAGGGGGGCAATTAGGCACCTTTTTTAAATTTCAAAATTTCTCATTCATATCAGAAAATTTTTTATGCTATCCTTTTCTTCACATTTCGTAATTACTTAATAATAAAATTCTTCTTTGAAAATTTTTAGTAATAATTGAAAATAGAAACAGAAATAGAAATTTTTTGAAATAGAAATGGAGTTTTTGGTTGATTCCACTGGCGGTAGAGGGAAGTAAATGAATGGTCGCCGTTCAATACCATGCATTCAAGTAGAAGAAATCGCCATTTTTAATTGTGCTATCGTTCGTCATGGAAGACTTTACATATGCCGAAAAAGCCCACATGCATTTCATGTATGGTCGTGCAAATGGCAACGCCTAGACTGCCTTACGAATATATCAGGAGCAGGTTCCTCGCAGAAGAATGCCTGATCATAGAATGTTTCAGCGCTTACACTGTCAGCTTTCTGAAACAGGTTCTTTCCACGTCACCAGACAGGAAACAGAGCGATAAAGAGCTGTACGCAGTGCAAGCCTGGAAGAAATTATTTTGAATTATGTGAGTGAAAGGCCCTAATCAAGTACAAGAGCTGTTGCACAGAATTTAGGTGTGAGTCATCCAACCGTTTGGAAAGTGTTAAATGAAAATCGATTTCATCCCTTCCGTATTCAATGTGTCAAAATTTGAATCCGGAAGACTATCTTCTGCGGTTGAACTTTTGCCAGTGGGTTTTGCAGCAAAATGTATTGCAGCCAGACTTTACTGCTCATATTCTATTTTTAGATGAGGCAGTATTTACACGCGAGGGTGTATTTAATGCGCACAATTTCCATCTTTGGGCAACCAATAATCCACATGCAACGTGGCCACATGCTTATCAACAACGATTTTCTGTGATTTTGTGGGCGAGTATTGTTAATAATTATTTGATTGGACCATACCTACTACCAAAGAGGCTGGATGGTCGCTGTTACCTTATTTTTTTGCAACAGGTTTTACCAGAACTGCTGCAAGATGTTCCGATCGCCAGTCGTAACCGGATGTGGTTTCAATATGATGGAGCGCCAGTGCACTTCACCACTGATGTGCGCAGTTACCTGAATGACACATTTGGGACGTGATGGATTGGGCGTGGTGGACCAGTTCCTTCGCCACCGCAATCTCCCGATTTATCGAGCCTTGATTTCTTTTTATGGGGACATCTGAAGAGTCTTGTTTATGAGACTCCAGTTGATTCAGACGAAAATCTAGTATCTCGCATATCCGAAGCTGCTGCACGTGTGCGGGAAATTCCTGACAGCTTTAGAAGTGTACGCCAATCGTTTAACTGATGCTGAGAAGCATGTATCACAGTTGGTGGGCGCAATTTTGAACACTTATTGTAATATTATTGTATGCATTATTATTTACTTGTAAACTACATTGTAAATAAATATTTTATCTTTTTTATGTATTTCGTTTGATAAGTTTGCCAGTTTTGCGCTTTTTTTAATTCAAAAATTTCGATTTCATACCAAAAATTTTCAAAGAAGAATTTTATTGTTATGTAATTATGAAATGTCAAGAAAAGGATAGCATAAAACTTTTCTGGTATAAATGAGAAATTTTGAAAATTAAAAAAGGGGCCTAATTGCACCCCACGTGTTTTTACCTTAATGCGTCACTTGGTCCCATACATTCCTATACAATAAATGATTGTGTGCTCTACGTACCCTTAAAGTTTGTATCATGAGTTTAGAAACACCCTGTATATATATGTATGTATGCATGTAGTACTTTTTTCCTGATGTATATGCCAGCGTTTGGTGACATGATATATAGTATATATCCAATATTTACCGTAATTTGCGGCTTATAATCCACGGATCAAACAATTCAGTTTCAACCCAAAAATTGTATTCAATAATTGAAGCCAAATATTTACAGTGATGTGGCAAATAACACTTTATAAACATTTGTAAAGACACACTTTATAAACACAAAGTTCTGGGTCCAAACATGATTGTTTCATCTGCGGATTATACGCCAGAAATTACGGTACTTTCATAATATGAATTATATTACCATGTATTTAATAGTTATTTCAGAGTATTGTGTATGATATTTTCAGTCAAAATAGGTTTGTAAATGATTTTTTAATTGCTAATGACTGCATCATTCTGTAGATCAAATACTTTTGCCTATGACAGTGACTTTTTTATGCCCTACCCCCAAATAATAAAAATAAAAATCTTTTCCAGTCTTTAAACCAGAATTTTCAATGCAGAAGCAATAATCATGTGCGACAATTTTAAATTAGAAAAGCCGTTGAAGGATAAACTGTCTAATTTAGATATTCAGTTATTTACAACTTTATTCGAAAGAATCTTTTCTGATCTGGTAGTTGTTCTGTTTAAACTGCACAACACTTTAGAGAATGAAAAAGCAGAGAAACTTATATTTATGTCCAAAATATTCAACAAAAAAAATATTTTTTCAATTTAAAATTTAGTTGTATAAAAGTCAAAATTTTCTCGATACTTGATATTGAATTGTTTGTATTTTGATGAATGTAAAAAGCAAAGTGTTTCTATTTTCAATTAATTTATCTTTGTTAAGTAATAAACATGATTTTGTTATGTAAGTCAAAAAAGAAAAAAAAATACATTTAGAAAAATGTTTTATTAAGTTTTCATGTTAAGTAAAAAGTTTTAGTTTCTTCATATGCTAAGTTCAAAATATCTGTAATCAGCTATAATTTAGCTATTTTTAAAACATAGGATAAATATATGTAATATCAGATTATTTTGAAAATATCACGATTTTTACTAACCCTATGCATGTGTATATGCATGAACAAACTATGCAATGCAAAACTATCCAGTTACTGCACAGAACACCGATAAATCATACATGATTGTCATTGTCTGATAATGATTACTCAAAAACTGTATTTAGATACACTATAATGACAAAATGGTTATCGAATCAGTAGATCAGGGATGTCAAACTGTGGCCCGCCTGTTACCACTACATTTTAAAAGAAATTATCAACTCCCTGGATCGCAAAATTTCGATGATTAGATAAGGAAAAGTTTACTATAAAATTTTACTGGTATTAGGAGGGAGGGGCATAGTTTGACACCCCTGCAGTAGATGGAAAACTGTGTAGTGTATATAAATGCATTTTGCATTCACTGATATTATATAATGACAATTGTGTATGATTTATCGCTGTTGTTCCAGTAAATGGAAAAGTGTCAGATGAAAGAAATTCTATGAGTGCATGTGCCAGTGTAATTCCGCCAATCGCCTGTCCTTAACCTAGCTTTAATTCGAGGTGGGTTTTTTATTTATTTGAATTATTCTGCAAAAATGTCAAACATTTTAAAGCAACTATGATTTTTGTATCGTACTATCACGTTGTTTGCCTTCAAGTTTTGAAAGTTTCCATCTATTTGTAAAGCACTATTCATAAAACCAAACGGGCCTTTTCTTCTGCACCAATTATAGTATTGTTGACGGGGGGTATATAAAATATCAACTGCAGGCTTCAGAGAAATTATTTCTTCAGTTTAACAATCATAGATCAATCGACGCTTCTACCGTTATTTTATAAGCGTATTTCAGGGCTCGTACACTTTTGGCACGATGTTGAAATGCACCAGGCAGAAGGTTGAAGTAATTTAAAGCACTGGCAGAAAAAAGTGGATAATAATAAAAACGGGCGATGAAGTGCCAAGTATGGAGCGCCGTCATATCTACGATCCGAGTCACATGACTTAGTAGCCACTTGTCAGCCCTACTTCCGCGTTGTACGTGTCACGGCAGTGAAGCGTGTTCTACGATACCGCCACAGTACCGTAATTTCCGGCGTATAATCCGCAGCTCAAAGAGTCGTTTTTCGACCCAGAAATTTTATTCAATAATTGTAGTTAAATATTTACAGCGATCTTTTAAGTTACATTTTATAAAATAATATTTCTGGGTCGAAAAACGACTCTTTGAGCTGCGGATTATACGCCAGAAATTACGGTACTTCGTGTGTCTGTGATGCGGTTTGCAAGAAAAGCGGACTACGTATCTCGGAGCTTTCAGAGGAGAAAGGGAGTAGATGGATCCGCTTACTGCTTTCCCACAATATAAACTAGTCGGATGTGTCAATCCCAAAACTTTCTTCTATCTCACACAGGTTTCGCATACACTAAAAAGAATCAGCACCCATTTATATCAATGTCTAACTGAAGCTCAAGTTTCATTAAATTCCGTGCAGTATTTCTTGAGATAAGACTATCGCCAAAAATCGTGTAAATCCTTCAAAATGCTGCATAGCAGCGCCCCCTGCTGGGTGATTTTTACCAAAAACTAATCAGCACCAATTTATATCAGAGACTAACTGAATATAAAGTTTTATTTAATTCCGAGCATTAGTTCTTGGGATAGAGCTATTGCGGAAATCGCAAAAATGCTGCATAGCAGCGCCACCTGCAGGGCGATTTTTACCAAAAACCAATCAGCACCAATTTATATCAGGGACTAACTGAATCTAAAGTTTTATTAAATTCCGAGCATTAGTTCTTGAGATAGAGCTATTGCGGAAATCGCGAAAAATGCTGCTTAGCAGCGCCACCTGCCGGGCGATTTGTACCAAAACCTAATCAGCACCAATTTATATCAGGGACTAACTGAATCTAAAGTTTTCCTAAAGTCCGAGCATTAGTTCTTGAGATAGAGCTATTGCGGAAATTGCGAAAAAAGCTGCATAGCAGCGCCACCTGCCGGGCGATATTTACCAAAACCTAATCAGCATCAATTTATATCAGGGACTAACTGAATGTAAAGTTTTATTAAATTCCGAGCATTAGTTCTTGAGATAGAGCTATTGCGGGAATCGCGAAAATTGCTGCATAGCAGCGCCACCTGCCGGGCGATTTTTACCAAAAACTAATCAGCACCAATTTATATTAGGGACTAACTGAATCTAAAGTTTTATTAAATTCCGAGCATTAGTTCTTGAGATAGAGCGCCCACAAAATTTTTGTCACATACAGACAGACAGACAGACAGACAGACGGACAGACAGACAGACAGAGTCACAGACAGACATTTTCTAAAAATAGTCAAATCGTGTTCAGGACCTTCTAAAACGTATAAATCCGTCGAAAATCGGAAGTCGAAAATTTTCATGAATCCAATACTTTCTTTTTGTAAAGATAGAAGAAAGTAAAAAGGAAAAAGATTCGCCTATAGTGAGCTGACGGGTTTTTTATTGAGTTGACCAACATTTCTCTCTCTCTCACTATTTTCTATTTTTTTCCCTCGGATGCTTTCCTATTTAGTATTTAAATAGCAGAAATTGTAGACGCCACGTTTAATTACAGGATTTGTAATACTTTTCAGCATTTAAAAAAGGCGAAAAATTCTACTAGAAAATTGTGGTAAAAGTGTAAGAAACCTGTATTTATTTCCTTATTAAAAACAAAACAAACAAAAAAAATCCTGTGTTTAAAAAAGGCTAAACTTTCTATACTATTATACTTTTGGATGTTTGACCCTGCGGCAATCGGATCCTTATAAAAATCCTCACCTTATTTAACCGCAGAATTTCTGTTCTTAAATAAATCAAATATTACTATTTAGAAGTAATGCTGCCCGTAGTGCGAGCAACGAACAACCACCACTATTTACGAATAGTAATTTCGACTTTTTTTAATGCCGCGTTTCTGGTATAAACAGGGCTTTACAAATTTCATAAAATCTGGTAGCCAACAAAAAATTCTAGTCGCCAGTAATAAAATATTTACCTCCCCCCCAATCCCCGTTATTAATTTTCAAAACCACAAAAGTTTTTTTATGAATCAATTGAGAAAAAATAATAACAAGCATACTTTAGAAGAATTAGTTACATAGTTTAGGTTTAGAATAATACATGATTTAGTTTTATATATTTACTTGAAATGAATTACTTATAATCACTTATATGTTATTATTCATTAAAATATATGTGAATGATTAATCAATTTGAACACAAAAATGTGATTTTAAGCTTAGAAAAATGTTGAGCATTTTTAGCATTGCATTCAATTTTAGATGCCACAGAAGCCGGATTGACACTATTTCTTACTCTTTTACTGACCGCCTTCCCTCTCCCCACATTCTCATCATTTGGCATGCTTGTTGGCTGGAGCGGCAAAGAATGGAACTTCAGGTGCAAGATACTGAATTTGTTTTTTAAACTTTGTTCTTCCATTAAAAGTACGAAAGAAGCAGAGGATCACTACTTGCCGCGTTCTAGTAGGTGTGGTTTAAAGGGATGAAAAATGCAGTTTGTGCTCATTTCTTATGTCAATTAATTGTATAAAAAATAAGAGCCCGATTAAATAACTTGGTCGCCTTATAAAAAAATCTTGGTCGCCAGCGGTGACCTGGCGACTGCATTTGTCAAGCCCTGGTCATAAATGAGGAAAACAATTACTCTTTGAAATAGTGCCAGAAATTTATGGTATTCCAAGGTGATTTGCTTGGAGACTGCTGTTATAACCCATGTTTGAGTTCTAACTTTTTTTGCGTATTACCTTGCATCAATTAGAACAACATTTAGAGCAATAAGTGTATGAATTTCACACCAGAAATGTAAAACAGAATAGTATTTTATTATAAAAATAACTAAGTCGTTCTTTGACACCATCTTTAATTTTCCTACAGTTCAAGAAGCCGCTGTTACCTTAAAGCATACAGCGGGGTGCAAAATGGTATGAATGACACCAAAGCACAAAGAAGTCAGTTCGCGTTTGCTAGACTAGTACGTAAATCTTTGTGTTAACATTAAATACATGATATTTCAATATTTAACAATTATTTACTAAACCTGTACATATTTCTAAATGTGCGTATTTTGCTAAATTTTGACTGGAATAAAATGATCTGAATAAAAATTTCGAAAACGCGGATTGTGTTTGGTGGATATTTTAGCACAGCACTTAACCCTTTCAGGGGCAAAGTACTTTCAGTACTATAATGTTGAAATAAATGACTGGCACCGGAATTAACGTAGAAATTTATTTGTAAATAAGAAAAGGTAAAAAACTCACATACATATTAAATGGGAAAGATTTTAGCAAATTTCTGGTATCATTGTGGCGTTTGGGAATTACAATTAAGTGGTTTCATAAACATACAACTGCCACTGAAAGGGTTAACAAAGCATTTAAAACAGATTCTGAGTGCTTTCGTTTACAGTGTTGCTAGTACGCTACCTTTATATAAATCAGATTCATTGATTGCCACCACTTTTTTTAAGTAGAAATATTAGCCTTATTTAATGACAGATTAGATAAATTGAGAATAAGGGAAATAACACTATTTTAAAAAGGTGATAGGAATCAAACAATCTTAACTTTAAAAAAGTATCCTACTGGCAACACTGTTTGCTTAGTTGCAAAACCTTTACACGATAGAGTAAGAAAAAATGAATTCTATAAGAAATTAAAAATGACAGCATTTGAGTGTTTAATTTTATCATAATTCTTTCATGTGACATTTGTTATATGCTAGAATTTGGGCTCTTTCGAAGTCAAAAAGCATTTTTTCTACGTATGGCAGTAACTCTACGTATGGCAGGGATGCCAAATCTAGGCGACATAAGGTTGATTCCAACCACTAAATTTTATTAGTATTCTTCGTCAAATTTTATTAGTATACTTCACCTAAATTTCATCAGTATTCTTATTTGGCAAAGAATACTAAAAATTTAGTGGTGGGAATCGGCCTATTGGCGCCTAGATTTTTGCACCCCTGACTTATGGTACTGCAAAATCTACAGGAAGGTCGAGAATTCTTTCGGAACTATCCGAAAGTTCGATTGTTCGCACTGTCGAAAGCAAAATAATGACAGTAAAGGGAATTGTAAGCCAGATAAAAAAGCCAGCAACAATATGGACAATAAGAGCAGTAAAAACGTCAGTAATCCTTAAATATGTAAAACCACGCCGGTGTTCACATTTAACATTTGGCCATAAAAAGCCTGAATTAAGTTTGCCGAAAAACGTCTGAAGCAAGAAACAAATCGGTCTTAAATTATTTTTAGAGAAGAAAAGAAGTTTAATTTCGATGGTCCGAATGATATATAGTCATACTGGCATGAGTATGACCTTCAAAAGAAAAAGTACATATTTTCCCTTCAACTAGTTGAAGGCTCCCTAATGCATACCGGCCAACTTTCAACTGAACTTCCGTACGATGTGAGTTAATTTGATCCAGGTTTAAGACGTTTCTAACCAGAAAATATATCTGAAAAAAATATATATCTTCAGTAATTCAGTTTCACGTTCTAACGTGGAACCTATTTCAATGCATTTCTTAAAAACAATTCTGGTTTCAAACGTGTTTAACCTCGGTTAAATTAACCTACATTGCACGGATGTTTAGTGCGTTGTTGGCAGATATGCTAATAGTTTGGGCTGCTTTTTCTTCAGGAGCTAAGCCTAGAATTGCTTTTCTAGAAGGACGACTAAATAGACATACCTATATTCATATGTTAGAACACCATTTGTTGAATCAGGGTGAAAAAATTGCCGGCCTTTACTATATTTTTCAACAAGACAACTCATTTCACTCTGCATACGACGTGGTTTAAAGATAATATTCCCGCACTTGATTGGGACAACTGGCAAATCTACTGGGACACCTCCACAAAAGGTAGACACACTTACAACTTAATTCCAAAAGTTTCCAGAGAGCTACTTAACCTCACTCCCTATACAAGTGCCTTCTTATCCGGGCATGGCCCGTTTAAAAATTACCTCTTCAAATTTAAAATTTCACGAACCGATGTGTGCGAGTGCGGCGATAGTGGTACCCCCATGCATTATTACTTCTCCTGCCCACTGACTGTTGCTTGGCATCTTAGGCCTGCTCCTTCTAACCCACCTCCTTCTTGGCTGCTGAACATAATTACGCGTCCCATCTTAACTCATAAACTTTCAGAAATTTACAAATTACTAACACACCTATCTAACATAACCTAATCATTCAAAGCAGTTTTCTTTCTCCATGAATTAATAATAATAACTCGCTTATTTTAGTCATTAACGTAATCATTCCGTCATTTTTTATCTGCTTAGCTTTCTCCATTTAGCTATTTTGCAGCTTAATAGTTTCTCTCATCCGCAAGCATTGTTCTCTTCCTAGCAGGGGCTGAGTCCCCATTAATTAATTTATTCTTATCGGGAACCGCAAGTTTGGTCAGCAAGTAACGTATCGTCACCTCTAACACGAAGTGCATCCAGCCTCCATCCAGTGTGAGGGTTCCAGCGCAATTGTGTGGCGCTCCTTGTCGCGTGGGAATCTCACACTGGCACCGCCACATCTCAAGTGCCGTCATTTACGAACTGTACAATTGGTACAGTCTTATCTAAGAACTGCACCCTTCTACTAAATTAGCGGACTGTAGAACTGGTGCAGGCGCACCTGTGGACCTCGTTCACCCTGTTTCTCGCTCCTTGTCGCGTAGGAACGCTGGTTCTAGCGACCGACCCTGTAATTTTTTTTTTGTATGTCTTTAGTTCCTGCCACCTGTCGCGTGGGGCTTTGCCCGGCAGGACCAGCCATTGGCGAAGCTTGTACTGCCACGTTTAATCCCTGCGTGCCGGGGAGCTAGCCGGGCAAGACATTAAACGCTCAACGGCTGGTTTCGCCCTCATCCGAGTGGTCTTCCTCAGGCATTAAAATTAAAAATTAAAATTAAGTGCGGACATTTTGTTGGACAATATTCCGTACTTAAATCTCATGGTGAATGTTTGGGGTAATATAGTGCGCAATATCTACGAAAAATGGTCAAATTGTCCAGTATAACTCGAAATTGAATTAAAATCTGTCATTTATGAGGCATGTCACGATTTGTCACCTCAACAATTTCGAAACCTTGTAAACTCTATGCCACAACGCTTCTGTGAAATTATTAAACACAAAGGAAGCACAATTGACATGTATTATTTCTATAATTTAGAAATATCTCTTCCGTTCTTATCATTTTGTTCCTATTGCATATCAAATTAAAACGCAATTTATTATAATGTAATAATAACAATGGCTTTACAATATTTTCTTTATGTTTATATTGCTTATTTAGCTTGGTAAAATCAATTTATATGGTTTGTATGTGAATTAATATAATTATATTTATTATTTAGTCAATGAAATTACCGTTCTTAAGATTTTTTACCCGAGATCGAAGATTTTGTCCATCTTTTGTGGAATTTAGATCCTTTAGGGGAATTTCAGGGGAAAACGTGATGAAAATTTTCATTATTTGACATTTTTACGTAAAAGTTTACTTTTAGCCATCTGGTAAGACTGGATCTCGATTCGTTCATTCGGAAATAGAAATTTATCAGTTATTATCCTCGTGCCTCCTGTGCCTCTTGCATACGCAGGAAGGGGAGGGGTTCAGTAAATGGTCCCTCCTATTTTTTTTAAAAATAAGTTAATAAAACTACTGAAAAGCGTAAATGTAAAAAGCTGAGTGTGATTGAAATTCAACTGATTATTGAATGAATACAATTTCATTATATCTGTTTGTTTTAAATGCTTTAATTATATCGCACTATAAGTGTAAACCGTAATTTTATTTTAGTTTGGTCAATTTGATTCATTAAAAATACATGTAAAATGCATAGATTGTATAATGCATTATTTGACAGCAATATGTACAATTTTTTCAGGAAAGTGCTGATCTTCTGTATTATGACCAATTTGTCTGTAATATGGTACATGGGCATCCACAGAAAGGGGAAGGGTGCAGAAAACGGCCCTCTCAAAAATTTTTGGAAAAAAAAATTCAGTAGAGAAAATTAATTTGGTTAAACTCAATTTGAGTACTGAAGAACGTAAATGTAAAAATCTTTGCGTGTTTGCAATTCCAATAATTATTGCATTAATTCAATTTCATTATATGATAGTTTTGTTTTAAAAGTTTTGATTTTATCTCATTATAAGTGTAAACCGTGATTTTATTTATTTGTTCATTTAGTTTGTACATTTAGTTTATTTTTGCTGATCTTTTGCAAAAATGCTCGATATGTCCATTATCTTCAGTTGCATCTGTGAACGATATTAAACAATAAAAGATTGGAAAATGAAAACTCCTAACCAGTTTTTGTTTTCCTGGCGGGGTGGGACGGGGTATAGGTTATTAGTTATAATGTATTTCTGGAAAAAAATGTATGAATTGATCCTCTTCCATTTATTTCGGGAAAGAGAGAAATCACCCATCCCCTGTGCTTACGGATTTCATAATATTACAAGGTTTGCTAGTTTAGTTTCCAATTCATTTGATTACAGTTAAGATTTCATAAATTAGAAATAATTGCTTTCGATATGACAACACTGAAGTTTTTCCTTTAGGAGTCGTCAATTTACAATAAAGTGCATGCATTGAATAAAAAATCTGTTATGTCATAAGAGTAAAATTGTGGATTACAAAAAGCGTTTGATCACGCCTACCTCTCCCCTCTCCACAACGTGCAAGTACATTTTCTTCTCATAAAAATATTTCAAAGTTTAATACAACTCAAAGTATTATTTTGTTTTTGTTTTATGGTGCTGTAAATAACACATCTCAGTCTCATTGAAATATATGTTCTTTTTACGTTTTTTTTTTTAGGGAAGGAAGGGGTTGCTGCACTACAGTTATGTGATTACTGATTCTCTGCTTGATAACATTCCAAATAAATGGCTATTTTTATTCGTCTTCTTATTACCCATTTAAAATGTCTCTCTCATTTTCTAGATATTCACTTTCAGTGTCATACTCTAGTTAAAAATTGTTTTCTACATTTTATGAATCTAAACACAGCGTTTTTAACACTTTCCAACCTAGTTGATAAGTGTTTATGACTTCGGTTTGCCTGGCCGTCGGCCTTCTGCCTTCTGGCCGTCTGGCCGTGCTCTAACTCCCCTAAATATGCTCGGGTTGCCCTGAAATTTTTATATGTTATTGTCGTTATCTATAGCATGTTCCCTATTTCAACTGAAGTGTGTAGCACTTATATTTTTTTATAGGGACACTCAAAAGAATACCGTTACATTACGGTCTATGGGGAAAAATCATTTGCGGTTTATTTTAATGATGTTACACAATTTCAAATACGTTGTAAATGATATATATCACTAAGATGCATTACAAGAAGCTTAATATGGAATAGGGTGTGCATAGCACTTATAGTTACTTTACAGGGATAGTCAAAAGAATTCCGTTACATTACGTCTATGGAGAAAAATCGTTTGCGGATTAATTAAATAGTGTTTCACTATTTTAAACGCATTGAAATTTATATATATATATCACTAAGGTGCATTACAAGAGGCTTACTACAGAATATTGTGTGTATAGCAGTCATCGTTCATTGACAGGGACACACAAAAGAATTCTCTACTGCCTGTTAACAATAATTCCTGGAAGTGCGTTTTAAGTTGCTAAACGCGATTTTAAATTTAACTCACTTTTTGTCTATTACTTGGTGTGTATAAATTCTGCATTTCATATACAGGGCAGCACAAAAGTTCGTGAACACATTTCCGTTTATTGAAAGAAACACCAGAAGGAGAAAAACTAAAATTTAGCATCTTATATAGTATATATACAAATCTATAGATCCTATACAGGGCTGAATAAAAGTATTCGGATATTTTCCGAATATTGTATATGTTGGAAATATATGTTGGAAATTCCTGAAATTACGTTTTTAAATATGTTATTCGTTTCCCAAATTGTTTACATAGATGTTATCTTTCAGCTTATTAAACGTTAATGATTTGTAAAATTATTTTGGAAGTGTTGGAAAGTGTTACATAATCTTTGCTGGACGCATGATTTTCCGTTCTTGTTTATTCCGTATTGTTAATTGCCTATAGCATATCGTCTTCATAATATCTTAAAATATCTACCGTAATTTCGCGCGTATGCGCCGCGGCTTAGTTAAGTCTTTTTCAAACCGGAAATTTTATTGAAACTAAAAAGTCAAATGAGTGCTGAGCAGAAGTAAGTCACATTTTATTTAAAATACATTCTGGTAGGAAATCGAATTGTCTGAGGTGCGGCGTATGCGCGCGAAATTACGGTACATTAATTAAGTGTATTTCTACCTCTGTGATTTCAGACAACTCCATGCCTTTAACAATATGGAGATAAAACTTGCTATATTATCTAAACTGCGATGA
This sequence comes from Maratus michaelseni, assembly GCA_963931845.1. Taxonomy (NCBI): domain Eukaryota; kingdom Metazoa; phylum Arthropoda; class Arachnida; order Araneae; family Salticidae; genus Maratus; species Maratus michaelseni. The sequence continues at coordinate 269,194,545 of OZ007595.1, forward strand.
ATTTTTTGCTTTATAAAGAAACCTTTTCTCTAACGCAAGTTTTAGAACTTTGATATGTAAAAGAGCAAAAATTGTTGAAACAACAGTCGTTTGAATCTTCCAAGTCGTAAGAATTCTTAAATTTTAAATATTAAGACAACTGAAAGTGTAAACGCAATTGATATCTTATCTAACTCAAATTAAATTAACTACAAAACGGTAAAAATACTTTTTTAAAGCAAATAAATAAAGTGTTAAATTGACACAATAATTGTTGTAAACATATAATAAATCTTTCAGAAATTACTATTAGTATTGGGTCGCTTTTATGTTGAATTCTTATTGAAATCTTTTTTACCAGTCTTGGGGACATTCTTCTATTTCTCCTACAATAGGGTTACATTTTTGGCAATGAAAATATTTTTCTTATTTTTTTAATAATTCCTTATTAATATTTAGCAGCTGATATCTTGCACAAGTGATATCCGATTGTAAATAATCAGTGTATGTTTTCTAAAATGTTTTAAAATCCTCGTTGGAAGGCTTAATTTAGCCATTTTTTTATGAACAGTGAATATTAATTGAAATATCATCATACTTTATACACTTTCATCTAACTGAAAGGTTAACCCTTAACCCTTTAACGGATAAAGCATTTCAATTGCTAAACTGTTGAAATAAATTATTGACACCGGAAATTATAAACGAATTTATTTTTATATATAAAAAAAGCGATATTTCACATATAGAATAAATGGAAAACATTTCTATTAAAATTCTGCTATCATTGTTGAATTTCGTAATTAAAGTTTTGTGGTTTCACAAAGAGAAACCAATGAACGTTAAAGGGTTAACCCTTACGTGCTAGGACTGCCGACTATTTTTACAATCACTAGCACCACATGGTGAAAAAAAATTCTTTTGTAATACATTTTTATTGAAAATAATTGACTATAAGTATATGACAACGATTATTTTTCGATAAGTGGTATGAATAAAAAAAACCCAGAAATAATCGTTGCGACGACCTATAGCGCTATCTCGTAATCAAAGGGTTGACTAACGAATGCTTCCATCCTCGTGACAATCAATTTTTACAGTTCAATTGTTTTGTTTCTAATTGTATACCTGTATTTTGCACAAAAAATTTCATTTTATCAAATCTTAAAGTATCAGCAATTAAATTTAAAAAAAAGTTTGTCTGAAAAAATGGTGCAACATAAAAATAAATGCAAACAGCACATTTAGACAATAAAAATTGGGTCGCGACTATGGTGGCATGCGTTCGCTAAGGTTTAAAAACAAACTGTTACATTAGAAGTAACAATGAAACTAAATGTTAAAACTCTGATCCACAGTATAAAAAACGTTGAAATGTTCAAACACATACATATAAATAAAGTTACATATTTTTTTATGACACACGCAAAAAAAACTTACATATTCAGAGTGAATAATATATTTCTTCTGACAGATTTCGACAGCTCTTAACCCGATAACTACAAAGTCAATACCGACTCATATCAAAGTTACAAGTGCATTTTTCCTCATTTGACAACTCAGATGAAATCCTTTTTTTAGATTTTTGTACATATTTTTTTTATTTCTCTCTTCGACATCATTTTTTATCTTTTGCAGTTCAAAATTCTCTTTTAGTTATTTTCAGGAAAAGTATATTTTTCACAGTAAGGGTGTCAACCATTCCTCAGTTTAGGGGAATAAAATGGCGTAACCACACTGCGCAGTGACGCATATTTAAATCAACTAAAATTTAACCTTCAATAAATAAATTCACTTCCAAGTTCCACTATATTTAAATAAAAATAATCGTCTTAAGTAATCACCGAAGCTATTATACGTTACACCTGATCGGATGAATGGAAGACATTTCGCAAGTTGAAAATAGCTGCTTCATGCGACTAGTATCGTATTTTTCTTTTGCATGCTGGAAAAAGAAAATTCAAACCAGAAAAATCACAAACGGAAATTCATAAATATTAATCTAAACGGCCAATCTTCACTAGACTGAATAAAAAGATAGGAACTTTATCCGTTCCACAATGCAAAACTTTGACTGCATTTTGAGAATTCAATATTCAAGAGTGTATCGGAGAGTAGCGTAACGATAGGCAGACAAAAAAAACCTGGCCTGCGTACCTTATACAGGTTTCATACGCTTTTACTGCAGTTTTATACTATAATTTTTATTTTTAATATATAAACAGCAGAAATTGTAGACGCAACGTTTAAGTGCAGGATGTAAAATACGTTTCTGCATTTAAATACGGCGGAAAATTCTATTATAAAATTGTGGAAAAAGCGTACGAACCCTGTTATCAAACAGTTTGTTTAAAATTGTGTTCAAAGCTACTTTGGATTAAATATGTAGTAGATCTATCGTATGTTGTCTGTGACCAATTCGGTAGACCTGTGATCGAATCCAAGCGACGGAAAGCTTGAAAAATTGGAAGTTCTTTTTTTCCCATGTTTAATTAAGTTATACGAATTTATTTAAATAAAAAATGGAAAGTTTCTAATTTTCAATATTTAACACCTTCACGACGAGCGTCCTTTACAGAATTTTTAATTTTTTACCACCGGTTTTTCAAAACAGAAATTTTCGCCTAATTGAATCGCAGAAATGCTAACATTAAATAAGGCAAAACTTACAATAAAAAGTAACTGGTGGGAATAATCGAAGATTCTGAGCATCTTATGCGTCACGTATACCTGTCGCTCGTCCCCAAGGGGTTGATTAAGTTGTAAAAATAATTTTAAACAATACTAACAATTTATATAACATACATTATTTTTTAATATTCTTGAGAGGTTAGAGTGTTATTTCCAATTTTTAGAGTTTCTAATATAACGATTTATCCGAATCAACTTATTTTATTTTATCTGATAATGGGCTCTGATCCCTTATACTTGCATTAGTGATCGTGGATTTAACAATTTTTATGTATTTTTAAGATTGCTGCGTCCAGTGTTTTTTTTTTTTTTTTTTATGATGTTAAATGAAAGATTACATATATATGCGTGAATTATTATATTTCATTGAAATTTGATTTATCATATAAGTAGTGCGGAGTAACTTAATAATTAAGAATCGTAAAATATGTAACTGGCAGGAAAAAATGAATAGAAAGTTTAGAAGTTTTTTGAACTATTACTACCTTTGCAACGAGCGTCACGTATACGTGCCGCGTAAGCTACTCAGGATTTTTTCATTTCATACAGTCATTTTTTAATTTTAAATTTTGCTTTTTTCAATTAGAGCATTTTTTGCAATCAAACTAGAGAAAAAAATCTGTTTTGTAAGACCGGTGAAAAATATTAAAAATCCTGCAAAAGACTCTGGTTGCAAAGTTATTAAAGTTTGACTTAGAGAGTTTTTACACGATTTCCATAAAAAAACGTTAAATCATTTAAGTTTTTTTTTTTTTTTTTTTTTTTTATGTGTCCACGCATTACTTTTGTACGGTGGCTCCAACTTTCATAATTCTTTTTTCTCTTTTCTTTTCTTTTTTTTTTCTGAAAAGGATTACTCTGGTGGTACCCCTGTTTCATTTTCTTTAGAGTTCAAATAAGGTGCTTTTTTTCAATGCTTTAAGGGCTCCAACTTTTGAAAAAATTGGCAAAACGTCACGAATTTCGAATATGGTGTTAACCCAACACTAAACGAATCTTTCTTTTAGAAGTATGTTTTTTTATACTCGTATTTAAGGTGATATTTATATACCAAAAATTTTAAAGAGTAATTATTCGTAATACTTAATAACAAACTTATGTCGTTAGAAAACACGTGTTTTTCTTATAAATATAGTGATAGCATGGAACTGAACTTATTTCTTAAATTTTAAATTTTAATTGATTCTTATATACATCATTGCCTAGTGAAGATTAATGTACACATTACTACTTTATGTATTTAAAATAGTTATGGGATCTCGTATAGTTTTGTCTAAGAGGAACACATCGAAAGTTTTAATACATGTTATCGTCTATGGCTGTCAAAATGAGCGATATTGGCATCAACATCCTTATGGGCGAGCGTCATTTAACGACGTTTTAATTTTTAATTAAAACTTTTTATATACAGTCTAACACGGTTAAGACTTTACAAAATTCCCGGCTAATGTGGAATCGCGTATTGACTTGATTATATAAACTTGATTTGCATATGTTACAGCACTTGATTGTATTTACACATCTAACCGCTAAATGAACTTTAGAGCCGTCGTTTATATATTTACGGTCGAAAATTACGTCTTTTACGCATATTTAGATTAAAATTTAACTATATTCAAGTTTAACCCATTCCTTGTTTTTATAGTAACAACTGAAAAAAAAAAAAAAAAAAACGAATTTAAATATGATTTTATTGTCGATTAATACATAACAGCAAAAAAATAATAATACAGTGAAACTTCCATTTAACGAAGTCTCATCGTTACACTTAGACTGTTCGTTATGAAGAAAATTCGTTCAATAGAAATCAACTTAAATTTATGAAGCTTGTATACACATAACTCATATAAAATGGAAAATTTTGAAAAGAAACGCCCTCAAGGATTCACATTAGTTAAAGAGTTTTGTCTTGTGACATGTCAAAGTTCGATCTTCAATCTTGTCAACCCAAGCAGGAAGATTTCCAGCACAAAAACGACAAATAGTTGTATACACATAACCCACTTAAAATGGAAAGTACATAGAAAATGGAAATATTTTAAAAATATATTTTATTCAGGCAGTACGTTTTATGCAATATAGATCTGAGAATAATTTAATTAGAATATTAAAAAAAAATTAATCAAAGCGTACCTTTTCTTTTTTCATTAAAATGTAATTAAATGTGTGTGTTTTGATTAAGTGATTCAAATGTGTTCATTTTCATACAGTCTTCTGAAATAAATTCATACACCCATCGTAACAGCAACCTCTCCGTTTTAATGCTATACACGCGCGAAAGTGGAATAAAAATCATCATATAGAATAAACTTTTCGTAATATGGAGATTAATTTACATGTCAATGATGTTGAAAGTCAAGGTTCTGCAGAAAATTTCGTTAAGTAGAAAACTTCGTTAAATAGGGACTTCGTTAAAGAAAAGTTCCACTGTAATAATAATAATAATAATAATAATAATAATAATAATAATAATAATAATAATAATAATAATTTTCTTTCTGGCGTATTTTTTTTTTTTTTTTTTTTTTTTTTTTTTTTTTTTTTTTTTTAAACAAACCAAAAATATTAAATCTTTGCAGAAAAATAATCTAGTTTTTAAAACCATATGTAATACTTGTGATAATGTGTAACTATATAATAAGTCCTTAATTTAAGAAAAAGTATGCTTGTTAATTTTTCTTTAAAAAACCCATTGTTAGAAGCAGTGTTGCCAGTGGACTACTTTTTTTAAAATTCAGATTGCTTGATTGGCACCACTTTTAAAAAATGGTATAATTCACCTTATTTTTGCCTTATTTAAACTATCTTTTAAATAAGACGAATTTTGCTTTCGTCAAAAAACTGGTGGCAATCAAGAAAACTGAATTTAAAAAAAAGTAGCCCACTGGCAACCCTGGTTAGAAGGGTAAAATGTAAGCAAAACATAAAAACACAAAATAAATATATATAATCGCAGTAAGGCAAATATTTCTATTAGGAAATACTGGTGGATATTTCAATAAAAAAAAAATCCTCTAAATTAGCAAGAATGGCGAAGTGAGAAGAAATGCTAATCTTAGTCTATGAATTCGCGTTTTAAGCGAGATGTTTTGCTTCGAGGAATCGAAACTTTATCGCCTATTAAGCGGAATCGCGTAATATTTTTTCGCATATTAAACGTGAAATTTTTGCATTAATCTTGTGGGCAAATCTCGTGTATTTCAAGGGGACCGGAAAAAATTGCGTATTAAGCAGGATAGCTAATTAACCGGGTCTGACTGTAGTATTTTCGTCTTATTTAACTCAAGAATTCTACGATTAGACAAGGCAACGATTACAGCAGAAATATTCTAGTACTAAAAAGTAAAAACCATACGCATCTAAAAGGAACATATACGTGACACCCGACCTGAAGGTCTTAAAGCGAATGAATGGTGTTAAGAATGAAAGTCCATAAAGTCACTCTATTTTAGCAAACTGCTATCACTAGAATACACCAATCGCCATGTAATAAGGAACTATGAGTGCAAAATATAAGACAATATATCTTGAATATGTTTATTACTTACCCATCATACGTAGTATAGGTTAAGTCTTGTAATCGTTTTGAAAATCGAAAAAAAAATTTTGACGGATTTACACGTTTCAGACACTGGAGATTCCGAAAAACATATTTTTAGAAAAAAAAAATTTGCCGTCCGTCAGTGTGTGTGTCTGTGTGTCTGTAAACGCTCTATCTCCCGAACAAATTGAGATAGAGACTTGCAATTTGGTATGTACTTAGTATGTAATAATGGGAAGAAGCCTATTTCATTTCAATAACCTCGATTAACCGGAACTATTTTTTTCGGACTCTCGAAATATTCGTTCTGATAAAAGGTATATAAAAATTTTCGAAATTGGTTATTTTAAGAAATGAATATAAAAGACAATAAAAAAACAAATTTTGCATACAGCATGAAGTCGATCGGATAATTAGTTGCCGAGATATTTGGAATCCTATTTCCACACTCTTCGATTTTTCATGATCCTGTATTTCATCCAAATTTCACTTCAAAGATATATTTTAATTGGAAATTTGACGCTTAATCAGGTGCAAAAAACAGCTAGTTAATAGGATTATTATTTTTGGAGTTATAAGGATGTTTCTTTCAAGCAATTCAGTAATCGAGCCTTTAAAGTTTGTGACGTCATCAAGCCACGCTTTTATTTGAATTGCACTGCATTTTATAAGTAGTTTATACATTTTTATTTTAATATTTTACATTATGCATATCCATGATGCGTAAGTATTACGGTGGCCCCCAACGACTAGTTTTCCTTAAATATTTCATCAAGGAATCTGCGATATTTGATTTAGTGAGTTGGGGCTTGCTACTAATGAAAAGATATATGGTTCAAATACCACTAAATTTTGATTACACTCAAAATAAAAAAGAGGGTCAATTCACTCTGGAGGAGTGAATATCGACACTATCTCAAAGTCAAAATATACCCAACCGCTTTAGAGTGACTATTCCCTCTAAGCAAAAGTAGAATTGTTAACCATATCTGAAACAGAGAATACTCACTCTTGGGAAGTGAATATTCCCTCTAAACAGAGGAGATCTGTTTCACAGAGGAGATCTGTAGGAGGTGATCTGTATCACACTCTTTCAGAGGAGTGTCATTTCACTCTTGCAAAAGGAGTGCATTTTTCTACACCTGATAGGAGTGAATAGTTACTCTGTCATAGGAGTCATTATTCACTCTTGCAAAAGGAATGCAAAACACGCGTTATTCCCAAGTGGGCCACCCTCCCAACTATTGACCACAACCGATACTGCTTGTCTTTCATAATTGAACGAGAACCGGTGTTTTCAGCATGGTATGGCCGTTGGTAGTTACAAAACTCTTATTACATTATTTTAGCTTTGTTTCTTTTGTGATTTTGGTTCACAATCATTAAACTTGTGTAGAAATCACTATGTGAATTAGAAAACCGAAACCTTTACTTTATACCATATAAAAAATTTCCGCACATCTGCTTTGACAAAAATTCCTACAAGAAAACAGTTATTTATTATATTCATTCATTCATTTTTGGTTACGAATAATGTTTCCATAATTATATCGATTCATTTATTATTTGAATGTCTTTTTTCAGTAATTTCAATCGTACAAACGCATGTGCATCATGAGTAGGCATATTTTTCAATTCTTCCACACACACATCTAAATACTTCTTCCTCTTGGCTGTGAAGAACTTGTAGTTTGCATCCACCCCTTTGGTATAAATACCCCAAAGACCCAACAAAATCCAAGGCCGAAACCGATCGGATACTTAGTGTGGGAGCTACAGAAGTTGCAAGTCGTTACGTTCGTACAGACGTACGTACACACAGACTCCAACCTGAAACGGATAAATCCGCTGACCTTTCTTTGTCCCAGAGGCGTCTTTCCATGAGATACAAATTTTCGATTTTCCAGCGATCACCATACTTGCATTTTTATGGAAGTAAAAGGTACCGTGTCTCCTTAAACATGTCGACTTAAAAAAATACTCTTAAGAAAGAAAGATAATTTAATTTTTCTCAATAAATAAATATGGACAAAATTATATTATGCCAGCTTTTCACTCTTGTCAATGTAATGACATATTTCACTCTAGTCAACGGAGTGAGCTATTTCACTCCCGACAACGAGTGAAATATTTCACTCTTTTCTAGGCAGTGGAAAATTCCACTGTTTAAGGAGTGTATTTTTATAAAATTCACTCCAAAAAGAGTGAAAACAACTTTCACTCTTTCAAAGAGTCAACTTTTTACTCATACCAATTTTAGAGTGTACATTATCTTTGACAGATGATAATCACTTTAACCTTTAACTAGCATCATGATGTCATTTCGCCCCCAGCTAGTATTATAACTTATTAGAAAATAATTTTTTATAACAACAATGGTATTTTTACATTGTTGTATTTGTGAGTTGAATAATTCAGTCAGTATAGCAATTATATACATAATAATTGTTATCTTAATCTTACTGATTGATAGAGAAATTACAGGAGTAGAAAAATACGTAGGTGATAAATGACATCACAACACCAGTAAAAGGTTATCCAACTAGTGTCAGACCATATGGGACAAACCATACCTTACGGATAGAGGCACAACGCTAATACTTTCAATAAAGCGATTTAGTAGAAAAAAGAACGTTTTAAATGTAATATAAAAAAGCTAATATTTCATCTCTTGCTATTACTCAAAAGATGTTGGGTTAAAATCACACAATCATCTGATCTACAGTAAATATGTCATTTTGAATAGATAAAAATAGTGCTTCGGAACATTAGTGCTTCGGAATAAACAAAATCGTATTATGGGGCACAAATCTAACACTTTCAAAAAAGAAATTTTATATAAATTAACATAATGTAAAATATTTCAGACAAATTAAAGACAATGTTTCTATTTTAAAAATACAAAAATTTAAACTTGCAATGAATATGTTTCTAAGTAACATAGTATTAAATAAATTATTTTAAATAAACTAAACTAATATTTTTCAGGAACAATTATTACATAGTTGATAACTTTTATTGCTTTTTTCTAATTTCTAAAATTTTGTAGTAAATTTTGCTGTATCAAATCACACAAATCTGCAATTAATTAACACAAAACTTTCTATTAAATTTTAGTGGTAACATAAAATATGTAAAAGTTGGCAGGCACGCTGTTACAGTTTATTTACTTTTTATGTATTATTTTTATTAGTTTTTTTAATTATTTTTTAAGAAATTATTTTTGTGTAGCAGTTTAAAGAAAAAAATGCTGGATGAATAAAGAAATCTACAAATATTCAAAATCCCAGATATTTATACTAAAAAAAATTATAAAGTAAAAATTATAAATATTGTCTATCTTATTTTAAAAAGAAGAAATAATGCAACAATAATTTATGTTGTTTGGATACTGCAAAACAAAGATTATCGTTCAAATGAGCAATTTATTTTTCTCGTGCATTCTTAGAATTAGATTAAATTTGCTTTTTGGAATTCCAGAAAAAATATTATCACTTTATCAGCTTAAAAACTCATTAAAAAGAAGACTAAAGGATATCAACCCATTTCTTTAACAACCATCTTTCTTCTTTAACAACCTGCTTAACGACATTCAATTAAACAAATTGCGCATTATTTGTGTAGAAAATCTATAGGCTATAGATACCTAATTAATTATCTTTTGGTGGAATGAGAGCATCTGAAAAGATATTTGTGTAAAAGCGTACGTGGAAAACAAATTTTACGAGATAATTATCTTTCCCACTTTACACTCATATTGAAGAAAAAAAGTTTCGTGAAATAAAACATTATATTCAGGCCTACCACTTGGCCGGTGTTTATTAAATTTTTGTGGTAATATTCTAGGTTGGTTAAATTTTAGTGGTCCATGGTTAAATTTTAGTGGTAATAAAATAGCTTGAAATTTGCAGTATGCTATTATTGTTGCTTTCTTTTGATTGAATAATTATGTTTTTAGGCAGTTTAAAGAAAAAATATTCAAAACAAATATTCAAAAACAGATTTTACTAGATAATTATCTTTTACACTTTATACTAATTTTGTAGAAAATAAGTTTTGTGAAATAAAACATTATATTCAGGCCTCCCACTTGGCCCGTGTTTATTAAATTTTAGTGGTAATATAAACCTACAAGTTGGAAGCTATGCTATTATTGTTGCTTTCTTTTGTGAAATTATTATTATTATTTAGCAGTTTAACCCTTTGAGGGGCGGTGGTATATATTATATACCACATAATTTTAATCTGATTCGAACCAGAAACTTTTAATTAAATTTTACTTTTTTAACTTTGACGGGTAGATGTTGAAAAATTGCTTTTCCTTATTTTGAACTAAATTCTTTCGTAAATACCGGTGTGAGTTCGAGGTTACAGGAACAAAATTTCTTGCCCCTGAAAGGGTTAAAGAAGAAAATGCTGAACAATTTAATCCTTTCCGGCACGGACAAAGTTTGTTCGTAAAATGAGAAATTACTGACTGACACCGGAATTTACAAACGACTTTTTTAGAAAATACGAACTCCTTATTTTAAGCTTTGAATATCCAAAAAAAAATTATTAAATATTATTGGTGTCGAATGCAAGTTTGGAATTAAAATTAGGTGTGTCCGGAGTGGGACCACTGTGCCGGAAAGGGTTGAGAAACGAATAAATATTCAAAAACAGATTTTACAAGATAACTATCTTTCACACTTTACATTAATTTTGTAGACAATAAGTTTTGTGAAATAAATTCAAGTCTACCACTTGGCTCGTGTTTATTAAATTTTAGTGGTTATATAAACCTTCAAGTTGGCAGCTATGCTATTATTGTTGTTTTCTTTTGATGAAATTATTATTATTATTATTAACAGTTTAAAGAAAAAAAATGTTGGACGTTTTAAAAAACGGAGAAATATTCAAAAACAGATTTTACGAGATAATTATCTTTCACACTTTACACTAATTTTGTAGAAAATACGTTTTGTGAAATAAAACATTATATTCAGGCCTCCCATTTTTCCCGTTTTTATTAAAATTTAGTGGTAATATAAACCTTAAATTTGAAGGATATGCTTTAATGTTGCTTTCTTTTGATGAAATTATTATTATTATTATTTTTAATAGCTTAAAGAAAAAAATGTTGGACGATTTAAGAAACAAGCAAATATTTAAAAACATATTTTACGAGATAATTATCTTTCACACTTTACGCTACTTTTGTAAAAAGTAAATTTTGTGAATTAAAACATTATATTCAGGCCTCCCACTTACTAAATTTTAGTGGTAACACAAACCTTCAAGTTGGAAGCTATGCTATTATTGTTGCTTTCTTTTGATGAAATTATTATTATTATTATTATTATTATTATTATTATTTTAGCAGTTTAAAGAAAAAAAAATGTTGGACGATTTAAAAAACGAAAAAATATTCAAAAACAGAAATATTTATCCTCAAAGAAACTTTAAAAAGTAAATATCAGAAATATTGTTTATATTTTATTAAACAAAATAGAAAATAAAACATTATTCTATGTTTTTTTTTATACGACAAAAAATAGCTTATTGTTCAAGTAAGTAATTTATTTTTCTCGCGCGGTTTTAGAATTATGTTAAATTTACTCCCTGGAATTCCAGTAAAATAATTTTTACTGTATTATTAGCTTAAAAACTCATTAAAAAGAAGCCCACAGGATATCAATCTATTTTCTTCAACAACCTGCTTAACGGCATTCAGTTAGCTCTTTCCGGCACAGACAAATTCTGTTCGTAAAATGAGAAATTACTGACTGACACCGGAATTTTCAAACGACTTTTTTAGAAAATAAGAACTCCTTATTTTAAGCTTTCATTATAGAAACAAAATTTTATTAAAATATTCTTGGTGCCGAATGCAAGTTTGGAATTAAAATTAGGTGTGGCCGGATTGGGACCACTGTGCCGGAAAGGGTTAGACAAATTGATCGTTATTTGTGTAGAAAATCTAGGCTAAACAACTAGTTAATTATCTTTCGATAGAATGAGAGCGTCTAAAAAGATATTAGTGTAAACGGAAAGAAAACTTTACATGATGATTATCTTTCACACTTTACTCTAATTTTGTAAGAAAATATATTTAGAAAAATAAAGCATTATATCCAAGCCTCATACTCTGTCTGTTTTTTGAATACCACTTTAAAAAATATCTTCTTTTTTGATTTTTTTTACAGATATTGCAGAAACGTAATCAGAAAGTATTCTTCTTTTGTAAATGTTGTAAAAAAAAAAAAAAAAAAAAAGTAAAAACTTAGCACAAAAAAATTTCATCGGAAATATGATATTCGAAAAACTTACCAGTGGGAGCACTGTATATCAGGAATGAAACTGCCTCACACCAGCGTGCAAAATATCACCAGAAACTTTTAATAGTATTCCTCGCCTTATCCAATGACAAATTGTTTGTCATTAAGCAAGGTGTGAAATTGTGGTAACAATTAGCGCGATTGAACTACCGGTTTCATCTCTGCTGTATATTTCAAACGCCTTTAAATATATAAATATATATAATTTGAAAACTTTTAATGTTAAACATACCAACAACCGGTCACCCCATCGGTACCAAATAAAAATGGGTCATTTCGACTCAGAAATGTCTTGATGGGATAAATAAAATAGAAATCACACGTAAAATAAGTTATATAAAAAAGATAAATACTTAGTTTTAAACAAAAATTATGGTGCGAAATATTTTTATAAAATTTGAGTATAATTTCTGGTCTTTTTAGTGTTAAATATTGAATGAAAATACACCCTTGCTACATGATACAGACAAAATAAATTTTACAAGACTATTACAGACCTATTTTACAAGAATTAATTACAGACCTATTTAAATGATACTTATAAAGTATTTTGGTTTTTCACGATTTTTTTAGATGATTTGTTTCAATAGGAAGCTTTACAAATGAGACTGTAATATTTTTAAATTGGAAAATTTAGTATGCAGTTAAAGACGATGTAAACAAATAATAAACAAACTAAGCAAAATCAGTAACGAAAAAATAGTTCTTTTTATGTAAAAGTAATTTTTAAATGTTATTTGCACTGCTTTTCTTAGCATTAGATTAAATTTACTTCCTGGAATGCAAGAAAATTTATTTTCACTTTATTAGCTTAAATGCTCATTAAAAACGAGCGAGAGGATGGATAGCCATTTCCTTTAAAAACTTGCTTAACGAATTCAATTAGACAAATTAATGCTTTGTCTTTGTGGAAAATCCATACTCTAGATACCTAGTTAATTATCTTTTGATAGCGTAAAGGCGTCTGAAAAGATAATTTTGTAAAAGGAGAGATAATTTTACGTGATAATTGTCTTCCACATTTTAAACTAATTATGGGAGAAAATATGTTTTGAAAAATTAAAAATGTATTTCCTAACATTTTTAAATGATAAAATGTTATTCTTTTATCTTTCTTTTTCTTTTTCTCCGTATTTAATGTTTTCTTTTATTTCTTATATTCAATTCACAATACGGAAATGGTTTCAAATTGGACAATACATCAACTTAAAATTTCTTATAATATATTTTCTCTTTTCAGAATTTTAAACAAGAATGAAAAATCATGCGTCAACATATATTATGAAACATTTTCCAACACATTCGGCATAATGTAACAAAACTTTATAGTGTACTATGCAAACAAGGTCAAGGTCACACCAGGCGTGGAAGCCTATCTTTCGACTTAAGCTCAACTAGCCCCGCCCAGCAGGTTTGTTTACCTATTTATACTGAGCATTACTAAATTATACTTTGTGATATTGAGCAGCAGTTATACTATGTAATGCTGAAATACAAATTCTGAAAATACAAGATTCCAAAAATACAAATTCTGAAAATACATTATACCAATACTACTGAGCAGTACTAAATACTACTATGTAATACTGAGCAATAATACTACCATGTAATAATACTGTAAGATGCTGAAGTAAATAATAGTAATGGATAGAAGTAAGACCAAAATAAACAATAATGAATGAATAATAATACTAGAGTAAAAAATGATAAATTATGCAAAAAATACTAAATGACACTGTATGATGCCATTAAGAATAATTAAATTGTTAAGGATGGAGTATATGTAGTGTGTAAAGGTCATTATATATGTTGAAAGTCCACTACATCCTCAACCTGCACTAAGTCCAATGGAGTCAGCATGAAAAACGCATAACAAAGTTTCAAAACCAAATTTCAGCAATTACTACCAGTAGTTTAATAAAATATCCACATTCATTTGTGCAGCCCTGTATATTATCGACAGATTTTGATGTATACAACTCAGTATACTGAAATTTACTTCAGTTGGAAAATACATAGCACAATTAAAAATTACCCTTCAGCTTTTTTCGTCAATAAACGGAAATTTACTTGAGATCTGTTGAGCAACCCTGTATATGATCTATAAAATTTATATACACCAACTAATATGAAAAAGAAGTTACATTTAGAATCGCATTACACAACTGAGAACAATTTTCAGGCAATTATTGCTCATAGACTGCACTGTAACCAAATTCTTTTGAGTGCCCCTGTAAGTAAACGATGCATTCTTTGCACACCATATTCTACAGTCAGCACCTTGTAGTGCACCTCAGTGATATGTATCGCTTTGAATGTGGTTAAAATAGTGTAACATCCTTAAAATACGCTGCAAACGATTTTCCCCATAGACCGTAATGTAATGGAATTATTTTGAGTGTCCCTGTAAAAGAACCATAAATGCTGTACTCTTCATTTTCAATACTAAACATGCCATAGTAAACCCCAATAACATATATTAATTTCATGGCAATCCGAGTAAGTTTATGCGAAGTAGAGCCCGGACAGGCGGCACACATACGGCATACAGACAGCAGACAGACAGACAAACCAAATTCTTAAACACTTTTCAACTATGTTGGAAAGTGTTATTTTTTTTATAACATGTTTTAAAAATCAGATAGTTATTGACATAAATGTGAAAATATAGTTTATAGTTCATGATCGCGGAATGAATGATTAAGTCAACTGAAATCATCCTTAACAAGAATGAAAAATCCTGCGTTAAGCATGGATTATTTAACACTTTCCAACACCTCCAAAATAATTTTACAAATCTTTACAGTTTAATAAGGTGAAAGATTATATCTAAGTAAACAATTTTGAAAACGCATAACATATTTAAAAACACAGTTTCAGGAATTACCAACAATACTCGGAAAAATATCCGAATTATTTTGTGCAGACCTGTATATGAATTTTAGATTTGCATGTACACTACATAGAATGCTAAATTATAGTTCAGTTAGGAAAAACGTAGCACAGTTTAAAATACCCCTTATGGAATTTCCGTTAATAAACGGAAATGTCCTCGAGGAATTTTGTGTTTCCCTGTATATGATTTATAGAATTTATACACATCAAGTAATAGACAAAAAATTTAGTTAAATTTAAAATCACGTTCAGCAACTGAAAACGCACTTTCATCAATTATAGTTAACACATGCAGTACCGAATTCTTTTATGTGTCCCTGTAAATGAATGATGAATGCTATAGACAAAATATTCTATAGTAAACCTCTTATAATGCACCTTAGTGATATACTATATCAATTTCAATATGTTTTAAATAGTGAATCATTCTTAAAATAACCACAAACGATTATTCTCCATAGACCGTAATGGAACGGATTTCATTTGTGTGTCCCTGTAAACGATGCACCCCATGTTCTATAGTAAGCCTCTTGTAGTGCACTTCAGTGATATATATCAATTTCAATATGTTTGAAATTGCATAACAGCATTAAAATAAACCGTAATGTAACGGAATTCTTTTGAACGTCCCTGTAAAAAACTATAAGTGCTACACACTTCATTTTCAATACCGAAGATGCCATAGTAAACCTCAATAACATATATCAATTGCCTGAAAATCCAAATATATTTACGTGAGATAGATCATAGACAGGCAGATAGACAGATATACAGATATACAGACAGACAGACAGACGGCAGACACATAGACAAACTGAATTCATAAACACTTTTCAACTACGTTGAAAAGTGTTAAAAATTAGATTTTTAAAGATAGCTAGTAATTGATTTGCTAGAAAGCATTTGTACAAGGTGCAAGCACTCCTTAAAATTTCCAAAGAGAATGGAACCAGTACATTTGATTAGAATTTTTCTCTTTAATATTTAAATCGCAGAACTTGTAGCCACCCCACCTAATCGTTTATTTTGTAATGTTTTTCTGAGATTACATTAGGCGAAAAATTCTATTTAAAATTGGGGTAGAAGTGTTCTAAGGAAAAATTAATATAATGGGAAAATCAAATCTGTGACTAAAAATCTTATAAGAACCAGCAAAAGTACGAAAAATAGTAAAATTTGGCGCTCGAACCAGTTAGATTTCCTCTTTTAATTCAAAATTTCCGAATTGCTACCAGATATTCTGAATTGCATCTTTTACTTTATTTAATAACAGACATTTCCTTTTCACATAAGGTAAAAATTCTTTTGGAATTTCGCACGTATGAATTAGGAATTTTTGGTTAAAAATAAAGATCAAAGTGACAAATCTGACTCGAACACCGTTTGCCTCAGATCAACTCTGGTGCAGGGCCTTATTATTTATTTAGTATTTTTGCTTTATTTAACACATTAATGCCTGACATTGTTTTTTCGCAACATTATGTTTGTTACACCAGATTTTAACACGATGACGGACACTTGTGGCTATAGCCGTCAAAGCGAAGTTCACAATGTGGCATGACGGCTATAGCCGCCCAAAACGAAACGGTAGTTTTTAGACACTACGGCTATAGCAGCACAAATGTGCATTTACCGGCGTACAAGTAGAAGACCAGTGTCATGTTCGGAAAAATTTTTTTAGGTTGAAGTTCGTTTTCCACCTGTTATACGAGTTGCAGCTTCAGTATGCACGTGCAGAGTGGCTAGTAGTCAAGGAAAAATACCGTAAAAAATGATGATTACCAGTATATTTTTATAGAAAATTTTAAGTTATTATTTGATCGAATAATCAACATAAATTTTTCTATAAGAATATACTGGTGTATGTAACATTTTTTAATGTATTTTTCCCTGACCACTAGCCACCCTGACGTGGTTGTGAAGGGAGTAGTGCAACCTAATTAAAGGTGCTGAATTAATCAAAATTAAGTTTATTTAAGCAGGAAGAGTAAAACTATACTTCTAATATTCTAAAAATTACAAAAACGTATAGTGTCAATTTTTGAACGTCACTTGTTCCTACTGTTCGTCAATGTGTTAAGGTAACGCCAGTTTGTTTTTAGGATAAATATTCGTTTTATTTGATGCACGAATCACCATAATAAAGTCACTCTTAGGTTGCTATAATATAAAAGTGGTGTGAATCGCAATATTTGTATTTTATTGAGAAAAATAATTCGACATTCTATAAATAGGACGCTGGGCGCTAACGAGTTAATAATATGCATGTCGTGATTACGTATAGTAAAAATTCTTATTTTTGAATTTCCGAAATGAATTCAGAATTTTTTAGTTTAAAAAGTCCTTCCGGCCTGTACCGGGAGGAAAAGGTAGCTTTCCTATATCTTCGTTTTAAAATTTTAGCTAATGTTACTCGAAAACAGCAAGCTAAAATGCAAAGAAAACGTTTACAAAAGATTCGTTAATACTGAATTTCAATAAGAAATTCGCCAAATTATTGAGCAATAGCCAAATTGGCTTCATTTATGAAGATTTATTTTGGTCGCCAAAATTTGGCGATATTTCGCCAAATGTCACTAATTTTGGCGAGAATTTGGCGCTAACGGACATAAATATATAGTTTTATGCGTATGATTGGGAAAATTATTACAACAATGAAAGAAAATAATTTGCGAGTAATCGCGTTAATGTGCTGTTTTGTTTCAAAATGTCAGCCACCCTAGAATTTCAAACTGCTCTATCTCAGCCATTTTTTAAGATAGAGGTAAACTAAAAAATGCTCTGGAATCCTTGTATCAAGGCCTAACACGTAATGAAAAAATAAATTTGAATTTTTAACTTTTTTGTATATTTATTTTAGTTTTAAATTTTTAAATGGCCGCCATCTTGAAACAAAATGGCAGACCATGCTGGCCAACGAACTCGGTCGAGACATTGGTGAGGTTAATACACAAAATTAGTTTCATCAAAATTGATTTATAAATACGAGCGTTATCGTTTGACATAGGTCAGATATATATATATATATATATATATATATATATATATATATATATATATATATATATATATATATATATATATATACACACACACACACACACACACACACACACACACACATATATCAACATTTGAACGGAGGGTGGTTTTGGGGTCTGGGGGGTCTGGGGGTCATGATCGGTGAAAATATATCGAAATTTTCCGGAACTGCTTTCCTCCGAACGGTTGCAATAGGTAGCTTTATACTTTTTTGTATTGAAAGCTACCTAAAAATCGGTAGGTTTTGTTTTTTTTCTCGTTACGATCGTTTTCTTGAAATTCTGAATTAAGGTATAATCTGTAAATAAATTTCGCTGTATAATTTTACGGTGGTTAAAGTCTTCGCCAACTCCGTGAACCAGCACCAATCATACAAAATACCGTAATTTCCGGCGTATAATCCGCAGCTCAAAGAGTCGTTTTTCGACCCAGAAATATTATTTTATAAAATGTAACTTAAAAGATCGCTGTAAATATTTAACTACAATTATTGTAAAATTTCTGGGTCGAAAAACGACTCTTTGAGCTGCGGATTATACGCCGGAAATTACGGTAACTTTTCGTACGCTGACGCTGAAATCTATAAGTTCATGAAATCCTCCAAGTCGCTCGGCTAAAAGTGTACTTAACAGCAGTATTCCCATATTGGGGAATTATTTCATTCAAAATATATAACATTTTTTCCTAATAATTATCTTTGCCATATTTAATTTCAATTAAATTTCCGTTAATCATATTTTATCGGTCCTATTCACTGGATAAAACACCTTTCTAGTATATTTTCGTCTTCTTATAATAAACATTACTGGATTCCTGTTGTAATAAAAAAATTATATTTTCAATTATTATTACAAGCAAATTCTTCTGTATTTCAGTTCTTTTACGCGAGTTTTCATAGAAACAGAATAAATCAGAAGCTGTTACGTCTGAGAAATTTTATTTGGAATTAAATCATCTATGTATCGGCTTGATGTAATGCAATCAGCACAATAAATAGCAATAACAACAAATTAATTTTGCCCTAATATGCATCCACAGTATGTTCGTAAATGAAATTAACTTTTCGTAAAATTACTTTTAAAAGGTAAAACTTTTCTCATAAAACCTTTTTAGTTTAGCGAAGTATTTTTCAGAAGATTTCATTAATTTCCGAAAAGAATAAATCGTCTTTAAAAAGTAGCTGATGCGGTAACGTTTTACTAATCATGCATCACTAAATAACGAAATTGTAGAATGTTACTAAATTTTCCTTTTTTATCGTTTCACCCATTTTGGAATTGCTGATTTTACAGAAAACTAAATTATGTGACTTTTCAAAAAATTTAAATTATCATTTAGTCATGAAAAGTTGATGGTTTTACAAAATTTCAACGAAAAAATGAATCAACTCGAAATAATAAAATTATAATTATTTAAAAGTTTAGATTATAGAATTCATCAGATATTAATTTAGTATTCAAGTTTAGTAATGAAAACTTGGAAATTTAAACTACATTATTTTTATTTGAAAATGAACAATATTAGCATGATTACCATGATTTCTTTTAGAAATCATGAGATATTGAAAATGTAATTTATTTTTTAACTAAATCATCTGCATAAATATATTAATACTTTGAAATTTTTCCACAGAAAATTTCTGACGCCTTGCATTCATGTTGGCGTATGTTGGCTACACGCCTTTGAGGCAATTAAAATTTGGAATCTGCATTTTTAGATTTACAACACCTCTTTTTACTCCTCTACAATGAATTAATTTGGTGTTTTCAAGAGCTGTACATAGACATTTTTTAATATATATAGGTAATGACTATAGAATATTGAAGAAATTGTAAAATTAAGCCTGACCTTTTTTTTAATAAAGTTAGTTTATTTTAATCTTTCATAAAAAGATAACTTTCACAGGGTGCGTTTAGGTTTTCTGCAAGTTTTAATAGATTTTTGTGTATTTAACTTATTTGCATCATTAGCGAATATATAAGTTCATTTCAGTAATTTCTTGTTTATTCAGAAATTCCGAAAGAAGATTTCTTCTCTAAGTCAGGGTTCGTACCTTTTACAACAAATTTTAGTAGAATTTTTTGCCTTATTGAAATGAAAAAAAGTATTACAAATCCTGCAATTAAACGAGGCGTCCACAATTTCTGCTATTTAAATATAAAATAGAAATTTTCTATTAAAAAATTATGGTAATGGTGTGGTGTGGGAAATATGTTCGAACACTCACTTCGTAATCTTCGTAAAAGTGTAAGTAATCCCGAAACGTCTCTCATTAAATAAAGCAAAAATTACTTTTCAGAATTTTTGGTATGAAATCAGAATTTCTGAATAAAAAAGAAATTTCTGAAATACAGGCTTGGGATGCAAATAGGTTAATTGCAGATAATGTTACAAATCCTGGAATTAACACCTTGAAGAGTGGTTGGTGATATATTATAAATACCACTTAGTTGTAATCCCTTTAGTCTTATTTAATCACAGAATCTGCAGATTTTTGTGTAATTTTGCGATAATATAAGGAAGAGATTTTTATTCCGAAATAATAGTAATCAAAATTAAAAAGCGTATGCACCCTGTAAGAGAACTACAAAAAATAAAATTGTCTTCACTTTATAGAAAAGTTAAATTAAACACATGAATATATTTTTAACTATTTTTATTTAATGAAAAAACTTCACTTCTTTCTTTAATGCGAAAAACAATGATATTTCCACACTTAATGTTTTATAGCATGATTTTTTTTTTTTTTGGCTCATCGCTTTCGTTTATTAAGCCACTGGATTTTCATTTAAGCTTAATTAATGTTTTTTACATACACGAAAACAGTGGTTACTAAAAACAATTTTTTTTCTATTAGTAAGGGTATGTCGTACATAAGATTGCAGTTAGAAAAAATATCGATTTTTATATTATTATATGAAAGAGACTTCAATACGTAAAGCTACAAATGAGGTCGTATTTCAGAAACAGCGTATCTGTCATTTAAAGTAATTATTATTATTTTTACTAGTAATTATTATTAAATTAATAATTATTATTTTAATAGTAATTAGTATTTAAGTAATAATAATATTTTTAAATTAAAATTTTAGTTATTTATTACAATGTAACGGTACGTAATATTTTTTGAAAAGATATAAATTAATTAATGACATTATATATGAATTAATTAATACTTAATGAATGAATAATTAATCATGAGTAATGAATAATTGATGATGTGATAAATTAATTAATTATAAGATATAAATGAAAGACAAAAATTTATCTAAAAACTGATTCTTGATTAAAAAATTTAATTAATTAAAACAATTGATATTTACTTACAATTCTAACAATTTCACGAAGTTAAGTTTTAAAGATTTCACCAGTTTTAGATACAGATAAAGGATCTAACCAAAAAATCATGCCATTGTGTAAATATGAAAAAAAATCTAAGTAAGCAGCAATCGAAAGAGAATTATGAAACGTGTTTTTTGACACATAAATCATTTGCACTCGTCGCCTCGTTATCGAGATATAAAGTCATAAAGTTTGCTAAATTATTTATTTAATTAAAGGAAAAAGGCGTAGTTTTGATTCTGAACTTTTAATTATCAGATTAATATGAAATACAAAACATATTTAGATATAGTAATATAAAAATGAAAGAAGCCCGTAAAAAAATACTATTGACATTTATGGCACTGAACCAAAAAAATGATTGAAGCGTAGAAAATCGTGGCACCAAGAGAAAATCATGAATTTAAATTTAGTGCAATGATTATAATGATCAACCTCCTGTGAAAAATAAAATTGCAAGGGCGTTTCAAATGCAAGTGGCAGAGATTGCATTAACCCAGACTTATAACAAGAATAGGGTATCATTTCGGAGTATTGCAGTGTACTAAACTGGAAATAGACAAGTGACTGGAGTTTGATGATGTTATTACATTGAAAAAGTTAACGACTCCTCCTTCAATCCTATCGACTCCTCCTTTCATCCTATTAAATCAATAAAATGGCAAATTTTAAGACTTTATATCTCGATAACAGGGAGACGAGAGAGGAGGGCAAATGATTTATGCGTCAAAAGACACGCTTCATAATTTCCTTTCGTTTGCTGCTTATTTAGCGTTTTTTCATTATTACACTAATGAATATTCGGTTTCCTGGTAACAAAAGACAAACAATCGGAAATTTAATTAATTATGTATGCTTTTCAGTGATCGGATGAACATATTTAAATGCTTATTTAAATATCAGTGATATATAATAAGGAAAATGCATTTCTATAAACAATACCGTACATTAACAATACCGCTCATGTGTATAACACGCAACTAAATTTTCATATTTCATTTTCCAATGATTATTTATATTCGCCGTATAACGCGCAACTTCTTCTTCGCAAAGAAACCTTCCCGAGGTGCAGAGCAAAAAAAAAAAATTATGAATATTGTAAAATGTAATAACTATTACTTTTCATGTAATGTGATACCGAAAATTATTTTTTAAATAAATAGCACTTGCATTAACCCTTTCGCTGCCAACCACGAGTATACTCGTGGTTGTCAACATTGAAAATAAAAGTGTTTGATGAAAAATAAAACCTGCCTAGCCACCACTATTTTTATATGTTAAAAATAATTTATTTAATGACAAAAACTTTGCTGTTGAAGTTACCAAATATTATGTTTCAGAATTTTTGGTGGGAAACGAATTTCAGTAAAAATACATCTTTTGTCAGTTAATGGGTTAAATTCAAAATTTTAGTTCGTATGATGATTTTTTTCTTTTCTTAATTTTTAATCTTTTATATTCTTATAAGTGACATATAACGCGCACTTCTATATTTAGATCACTTTTCTTGTTCAAGTACACGTTGTATACCGAAAAATACGGTAATATAAGTGGAACATATGCAACCTATTTAAACACTTATAATTCACTTAAATGAAAGTATGCAGTTGTGTAGTTAAAAAAGTATGTAAAGTATATAAGTATGGTATGTATTTCAGCTTCTCTATTCAATTAAAAAAAATCTTAATATGAAGGTTATTACCTTTTAGTATCTCTTGTACACCTGCATTTTTGTAATATAATTATGTATAATTTACTGTTGTTTGTAACATAGTCTATTTATTAACAACAGATTTTCGTACAAAACATGTCTAAATTTTTGCTTATGAAGCCAGAAAAAAAAATGTTTATATGAATGAACGTTATCTTGTAAAACTATTTATATTTACAATAGACTATAATGCCTCACCAGTGACTGCTGTCAAAACTGGTAGACGGGAGATGATGTGTTCAAGCCCATGCTTTGCCCGTCGCCCTAATCGTTTGCTGTTTTCTGTGGTTTTCTTCGAACCTTGCTTAGCTTACGTAAATAAGCATTAGGATCCCTTAGAAATACCCCAACAGAGGGCAACCGCCCCTCGGCCTATATCCCTCATGTAGATAATCGACAGTAACAAATACACCAACATCAATAGACTATATTGTAGACTATGTAGCTCGCAACTATCCGGCCTTGTTAAAATACCACCCGTAATAAAATTAGGAATTACTTTACAAAGGCACTGGAAGCGAGTGTCTGTTACGACTTACAATCGTTCTATTTGCCACGTGCCGTTGCGTAAGTGGGATAAAAGGGAGAAGCAGTCAAGCAGTCATCGGTCAACGACTTAAAAAAAACTAAACACTGAAAGTTTTGACTGCTTTATCTCAGGTATAACTTTTTGCATTTGCATAGCTGCCAACTTTTACGCTTTTTTCCTACCACTAAAATTTTACAGTAAATTAAAACTTCGTAAATCGCCGAAATCATGTGATTCAACAAGGCAAAATTTTCTATTAATTTTTAGTGGTATTAAAAAAGCGTAAAAGTTGGCAGCCATGCATTTGAGTAATCATTTATCAATAAACAGGAAATAAGTTTAAATATATATTTTTTTAAAGTTATGACTCAATTTTAATATAAGGTTTTGCTTATTTTAAAACTGTATGCATATCATTCATGCGCTACAGCATGGAATTATGAATAAAGAGGAATTGGCATGTCCTCAAAATATTGAAGCTTCAACTCTAACCGGTTCCGCAGTGTCAGGTTACAGTCAGGGCAAACTTTCCAAATTAACCCATTTTCGGCCAAAGGTCGTAAACGCACCATTTCAATACATATTTTTTTATTAACATTGTGACGTATATTTTTCGCTAATTTTATTTTTCTGCTATTTTTAAGGGTTCTGGAGACATCTATAAAATATTAGTAATTCAATTGAAGTTATCACTTTCTGTTGAGAATTTTTCAAAATACGCTGGTTTTTTACTTGAAACGGTTATTGACAAATTCGACTTTTTGAAAATGTATAATTATTCCACTTGAGATTAATCATATGTTTTTATAATGGAATAAAGTAGCAAGTTCTGTAAATAAAATAAAAATAAAACAAATGCCATAAGAAAACTTAAAATTGTTTATTTAAATTTAATAATAAATTAATAATGGTAACGTCAAATTAAATGAAATATTATTTTTCATGCACGAAACTTTTTTGATGTCTTAATGAATGTAATTTAAGCAAATTTCTATGCAAATAATACCACATTTTATAAAATTTCTATGCTTGGCCGAAAATGGGTTAAATTTGAATAGATATTTCGTCTTTATTTATACGTCTTATTCATGCATAATTTCTGTCATAAATGGGGCCAAAAATCTCTATTATTTCTATTAATGAGAGTTTAGTTTGCTCCGGCGTTAATCATGCCCTGATCCAGAGATGCCAAGCTCTCACTAATCGTCCGTAATATGTGGGTAAATTTAACCCAGGTTTAATACGTGCACCAGAAATGTTTTTAAAAAATGAATTGAAATATATTCCATTTAGAAATCTGAAATTAACTAAATAAAAATTTATCGAATAATTTTTCTGGTTCGAAATGTTGTTAAACTAGGTCAAATTAATCCACATATTACGGAAGATTAGCGAGAGCTTGGCACCTCTGCCTTCTCTTATGTAAAAAAAACTACATGCTCAGTTACTTTAACCTTTAGAGACCATACTGTCTGTCGCCTCCTCTTTATTCATAGCTTCATTCTGTACATGTTTCATGATTTTATGTTTCCTGGAATTAAGCCGCCCAGACATTATAAATCTATCTTAAAACGTGTGCAGTATTTTTATTCTTTGACTTTCTTTTTCTGTAATAACTTTTAAAAATGCACGGTACGCTACATAATAAGCATTTATAAATTACCCGTCTGTAATAAGAAGTCGAAAAATATGAATAAGAACGGGTTTTGGTATAAAAAGTGTGTTTTTGATGATACTCGATTGGCAGTATAAGAGTATTTATAGATCTCTGATCTATCCGGCTTTTTCGTCATTCGATCTGCTCTCCCCCCACAGTAGATATGATAGTCGAGGCTCTACTGCGCAGGCATGTCTAAACTTCCGTAAGCAGAGACACTCATCAGCTTGTGGCGAACAATGAATGTCGTCATTATTATATTCACATGACTCAATATTAACTTACAGCAGTAAGATACTGTTCAAACTTACTGTGGTAATAACAGCGATAAACACATATCTTATACGTAGTACATACATCTTACAGTGGTAGCCACGAGGGCCCTGCAATCCAGTAATTCCACGTAAAAATAATTTGCAGAAAATACATTATTAATAATAAATTTGAAAGCCAATTTCCGAAAGCGATTGGCACATATTTCAAAATATTTTGCAGCGAAAGGAGTCATAAACCATAGCTACGCCTACAATCAGTGGCATAGCCAGGGTGAGGGTCCAGATGCTCTGACTACCACTAATTTTGTAAAGTTTTCTTTGAAATATCAAATCGGAGAACTTTCTGCAATATTCAATTCTAAGAAAACGTTACATTATTACTGGTATCCACGGCATTTGGATACCAGTAATACCCCTGGCAATGTCACTGCCTACAATAAACATAATTAATTTTGTCAAAATCATCCTTTAAAGTTTATTTTTATTTTTAAATAACAAAACTAGTAACAGGAAGCTTTAAAAAGCGCCCAGAGAACCTTCAAAGGGTACCGCAATGATCAGCTCTGGTCTAATGTATGTGTAAATGAATATTTTGCTTTCTAATGTAAATGATATTATTAGATTTCTACGAATTCATCAACTAAATATCACTCAATCCATGTGTGCAGCTGTGGGCGTTAGAGATGAGTTCGAGCTCTCTTTTCGGAGCCTGTGCCCGCCCGAGCCAGCCGAAGCCCGAAACATTTTTTATCATCAGAGCCCGAGCCCGTTCGAGCCCGATATCGAAAAAAAATTGTTTTAAAAAGTAATATCTCATTTTTAAAAAACCTCGTACTTGAAAATAACTGTTCATCCTGTGGACATAAATAATTTTATGGGAGTTTACATTCAATCTTATCAAAAGAGAAGTTTGGTATCAAATAAAATATACTTTCTTATAAGGATGTAAATATTTTTCTCTCCCAACAAGCAAAACTGATGTACACATTAACGAAGGGCGTTTTATGAATAAATGCATGGTACTTGCAGAAATTACTATTTCTATGACGAAGAATTGAACAACGTTTTCTCTTTCCTCTAAAAGGTGTATATCGTAACTTATAATTGATTCCTTAATTGAAACAATATTTCTTTTTCCTGAAAATCAGCTTAAATAAAAAAAAAATGATAACGTTATCTGAAAGATCCCATGCTTTTATAGGAAAAGTGGAAACACTCTTCGATTGCTTTCTATCGGAATAACAATACATGACAGTTATACCTACTAACGAATGAAAGTGACTTCGTAAATGTGCAGAGTAGAGCTTTAGAATAAGCAGAGTTCATAATTAAAAATAGAATCATTAACGTTATTTTCATATGATGAGCGAATATGCCTCGCACACAACAGAAGAGTAAAAATTTGCAAACCTAAGCTAATGCTGACTGAATTAAAAAAAAACTGGCATCAGATCTCTAAAAAAGTAAAATAAAATAAACGTTCTAATTAAAAAGATCCTACTGTCACAAACGAAAATCTAGCAACAAATATTATTCGCGCCTCTTCGCGTTGGTTCCATATCACCCGGTCGTCAGTCGCGTCGCAAATATCGTAAATTTTCTTTAAAAGTAATAT
Source organism: Maratus michaelseni (assembly GCA_963931845.1). Lineage (NCBI taxonomy): Eukaryota > Metazoa > Arthropoda > Arachnida > Araneae > Salticidae > Maratus > Maratus michaelseni. The sequence continues at coordinate 269,222,142 of OZ007595.1, forward strand.
TCTAATACGAGAAAAGAAAAATATTTCTGTTCCCTTTCTATTCCTTCTAATCAAAATAACATTAAAACTACTTGAAATCGAATATGTAATTTTTTTAGGGGCAAAAGTTACTTTTTTTTATATGAGAATAAATAAAATTGTCAGTATCAGAAAGAATGTACCCAAGCCTGTGTCGGGCTCGGATTTGGGCTTTCGGACTCGGACTGAGCCCGTCTTATCTCTAGTGGGCTTGTCTGATACTTTTAAACATATATGAATTTTGTACATAAAGTTCTTTTAAATTAAATATTTATAAGTTAACCAAATAATTCTCTATTATAATATAGCAGTATCTAATTTCTAAATCATGATTTTTATTCTTAAAAAATATTTTTATCGTAGTCACACCCTCAATACATGAAAATTCTGTTTTTTTTTTTTTTTTTGTATAAAACTGATGTTTCGAAAAATCTGTGATTCTTTAAAGACAGTTAAATGTTGGGTAAACTCAAAAAATAGTTAAGATTAGCCAAAATACGAAGCTAATTAAGTGTCAGAAACGTTCCTATCGATTTGGCGATACGCAACTCAAAACAAAGTTTCGTTTATGCATTTAAGAGGTTTCTTATACTGAAGTCTGATAATGAATATTTGAACATCAGTATTTTAAAAGAATGACCTCTGTTTTTCATTTATATACCAAATTTTGTAGAAACACATCCTGAAGCTATATGTATTGCAATTGCTCTAAATACCTACCCCGAAATATTCTTCGGAAATACTGAACCAATGGGATCCATGTTTGCCCGTTCTTATTGAATATTTTCTTTTAATTTAACACCGTAAAAAATTTAATGAAAAATATTAAAATATTAAAATTAATTTATTGTTAACATCATGATTTTGTATTACTGAAAAATACTCGAGTATTCTGACCAATCCTTTCAGGATGTTAGGAAAACTTTATTCAATTAGAAAGTTAGTATCTCGGCATTAAGCATAACCAACGTCCAAGCCAGGTTCACAGTTTTGTTTCCTTTTTTGTTCAAAGCTTCCGTATCCACACCAGAAATTCCGAATAGTAATCTAAATTATGTTTGTTTTGTTTAATAATTGACATTTAGTGATTACACGAAGTACAAATTCTTCTCTCGGAATTTCTGAATAAAAAGAAGAATCATATTGCAACACTGTTTAGATCGCTGAAAAATATAATTCTTATAGATTTATTTAAATAAGCAAAACGTTTCACCTACAGAAACATTAACATCTCACCTCTAACTCATTTCAGCATCATTTAACTCATTGAGTACGAAATCAACGCCATCAGTTGCCATTGTAACAAGAGAATTTTGCTCCCTCTTAACAATTTTGACAGCCATTTGACTCCATGTGGGAAATTTCATAATCATCATTTGTCTTCTAACATCTGTGTTATCATTTACTCATATAAAAATTATATTATCATATTGGATGTATTAATAATACTTTCTAACAAATACTAGTTCCGTCCTTAGCTATAGGGGAAAAATATATACTGTTTTACGTTTGTTATACGAGGGCATTTCGAAAAGTAAAGATACACCGTACGCCGGAGGAAAAGAAAAGTTTTGGCAAGCAAGTTGGCAACACAGGTGATAACCTTGAACCGTTAGCTTTCTCCTCGCGGTCGTTTGGCATTTCAACGTTGATTCTGGTTGGAGTAGGTCGTGTTTAAAATGGTTCTGCCGATTCAGAATCCCGCCAAATGCGAAGTGCGCTCCGTCATACGTTTTCTTCATGCAAGAGGTCAGCGACCAGCGGATATTCACAAATAAATTATTTATGTTTATGGGAACATTATGAATCGACAAAATGTAACGAAATGGTGTCGTCATTTCTCTGAATGTAGAACCAATGTTCATGACGAACAAAGAACAGGTCGGCCATCTGTGATCTCTGATGCCCTTCTTCCGAGAACGGAGGAAGCAATTCGTGCGAATAGACGTCTCAAATTGAAAGAATTGCATCAGATCATACCGGAAGTGTCAATGACAATTCCACGACGGTGATGAGATCAAATATGAAGTTGAAATGTGGTTCCGACAACAGGCGAAAACATTCTATGACTGTGGGATACCAAAGTTTGTGCCCCGACTTAAGAAATGTTTGGATAACGAGGGTGATTATGTCGAAAAATAATAAATAATCCAGTTAATAAGATGTAACTTACGTTTTCTAAATAAATGTTTTTTAAGGAATGCGAGCCATTGTATCTTTACTTTTCGAAATGCCCTCGTATATTAAAAACAAAAGTTGTTTACGAGAAAATTATTTTGTGACTTTTGACTGAAATGAATTTTTATGATCTATGGGATGTTAAGATAATTTTTAAGTTATTGTTCATATACTTGTTTAAAAATTCTGTAACTTTAAATTTTTTTATTTGAAATTTTGATTGGTGTAATTAAAACAAAGTAAATTGCTTTAGTCACTGTTTAAACTCTCATTTATGAAAATATATTTAGAAAAACAATCTTCCTTTGACTTTCCCCCCGCCCCCCATATAATTTAGTCTCCATTGAACATATTTTTTTTTTATTCGCCAGAAAATTTTCTTCATAATTTTAATATCTTAAAGAGAAAATCAGTAGCAAATGACTTTTTGGTTATGTGCGTTTTTCTTTCTTTCTTTCTTTTCTTTTCTTTTTTTCTTTTTTTTTTTTTTTTTTTGATAGCTGATATATTTTTCTAATTTTGCAAACTATCACAACAAATTTAAAATGAAAAATTAAGATTTGTTTCCATCTAAATTCCTCTACACACATAGCATATTTAACTCAATTTTTCACAAAAACATTTAATTATTGAAAGTTAATACAAAATTATGCAGAAATAAAGAAAATGAAAATAATGAAAACATAAAAATCTTTCAAACAATCAAACTTTTTGTACATTATAAAAACTATATAAACATTAGACGGAGATATTTTAGAGAAAAACGTGATAAATACATTTCGTTTGAATCATCTAATGATAATTGACAGCCCCCTGAATGCAAAGTATATGCGCTGACTGAAAAATGACTGCTTTCGTAGGCGAAATATTTCAGCATTTGTGCGTCCCCTTGAATTTTTTTACCAATATTTTCGAACAGTGTTATTCACCTTATTATTCTGCGATAAAATAAAATGAAGAGAACTGTAAAAATATATTGGTGCATAATTGGCAGGGTTTGCAGGTAGTTGGTTTTAATAGCATTCATACGCTTCGGGAAAATAATACTAGATTTTTCGTAAAGTGATATTTTCCCTATTTAATGAAAAGAAAAAGTGTTCAAATATGGCGGCTAGTACTTTAAATAATTCTGATATTCAAATCCCTTAAATCCCCTGACACGTACGAACCATGTTTAATTACTAAATTTCAAGCATAAATTTTTGAAAAATACATTTATTCTTATTATATTTATTTAGTTAGTCCTATCGTGTGCAGCTCGATTACGGATAATGAACCAACTTGCACATAATAAAATATAAACAGTTCAGTTTTTGTTCCCGGCTAATATTCTATAAGGCAATTAAAAATTCATCAATAAATAAATAAATAAATAAATAAATAAAAATACTAATGTAACAGCAGTGTAATTAAAGTATCCGGTTAAACACTGAAATAATATGAATCTAAAACATTGTTATCGATAGTGATTTGGCGATTTCTTTGGCTATTGACCTCTACATGCGGATAATACGAAAGTGCCGTTTTTAATAAATTTCAAAACATTATTTGAATCTAAATTTTATATTTTTTATTTAAAAAAATGCTCTTGGTGCTGTTACTGTGCAATTTAAAAATATTTATTAAATCTAAAAATTCCAGGAGAGTTTTCAATTGTAAATAATTTTCACCTATGTTCTGTGCATCTGTGCTGTTCCAATGGGCTCAAGATTTACCAGTTTGTGTTGATATATATATTTTTTCAATTTGCAATCTTAAAAAGCATACTGGAAAACATATCGTCGCCACCATGTCAAACTATCGAATGTCAGAAAATGCATTTTTCATTACTTTTAAAAATGAGCCGAATGTCACCACTAAATTTTAACAGGATTTCGGGGTTGCAACATCACCAGGGTTGCCAGTTTGGCGTCCTTTTCAATTCATAAATTTCGAATCCATACCAGGAAGTTAAAATAGGAATTTTTGCTTTACATAATGACAGCATATTTCGTGATTACTGAAAGTAAAAATTATTTTCTCGATATTTCCGGTATGAATTCGGAATCTCTGAATAAAAAGAGAGGCCAAACAGGTAACCCTGTTCGTCATAGATATGTTATTAGTATTTTTACTAGGCGAAGAATTCTAATAAAATTTAGTGATGACAATCGGGCCATTTTTAAAGGTAATGAAAAATGCACTTTTTCATATTCGATAGTTTGACATGGTAGCGACGATATCAATAAAAAATTTAAAACAAAAATTATGTTAGTAATATTTTCAACTTTAGTAGGAAATATTCTGATTAACCAATCCTCTTAGGAGGTTAGGAAACCCTTGCTGGTTATCCTGAATTCAAGGTACACATTTTAGGGTTTGGTACAGGAGAATATAACAATCATTTATTGTATAGGAAAGCAACGTCAGAAATATATTTTTTAGTCAAAATTACAGGGTGTCTCACGCATTGTCGTTCATATCTTTAATAGTAGCGAAGATACTTTAATGAAATCCTTACAATATCCTTACAATTTATACAAAGATGAGACTTTTGTGAATTTTGTTAATATATCTTCACTACTGTTAAAGTTATGAACGAGAGATACTTTAATAAAATCCTTACAATATCCTTACAATTTATACAAAGATGAGACTTTTGTAAATTTTGTAAAAATATCTTCACTACTGTTAAAGTTATGAACGAAACGCGACTTCGGATTGGAGTGAGACGCCCTGTAATTTTAATTGAATAAATGGATTTTTGACACTGGTTTCCTGTACAATAAATTACTTTTACAGTGTCCTGTACCAACCCTTAAAGTTTGTACCACGAATTCGGAATGATCCTAGAAAGGGAATATCTCGGCATTAAGCGCAAGCAATGTCCAAGCATGATTGCCAGTTTTACCTCCTTTTTTGTTCAAAGATTCCGTATTCATACCTGGAATTCTGAATAGTAATCTCAATTATCTTTGTTTCATTTAATAACTGACATTTCGTGATTACATAAAGTGAAAATTCTTCTCCGATAGTTTGTGGTACGAATTCGGAATTTCTGAATAAAAAAGCAGATGAAATTTCAACACTAGTGTGATGCCTGAAAAGTATAATTCTTATAGTTTTATTTAACCCCTTAATCGTCGCGGCCGATAAGTGTAGGCTACTTTTAAAAAAATTCAGATTGCTTGATTACCACCAGTTTTTTTAAGCAGAAATATTCGCCTTATTCAATAGTCAGAAAAAATAATGTGAGAATAAAGCCAAATATACGAATTAAAATAACTGGTGGGAATAAAACAATCTAAATAAAACAGGCGTAGCCTACGGTGCCCGTGAATGTCTCGGGCACGACGATTAAGGGGTTAAATCAGCAAAACGTTTCACCTACAGAGGCGTTAATATCTACCAGCTAACTTTTTTTCAACATCATTTAAGCCTGTAAGTAAGAAATCAACGCTATCTGATACCATGGTAGCCAGAGCATTAAATTAAATATTTCTATATTAACCAAACAATTATCTATTATAATATAGCAACATCTATTTTCTAAATCATGATTTTTATTCTTAAAAAAATATTTTTATCGTAGTCACACCCGTAATACATCAAAATTTGGATTTTTAGATATGAAGAAACTGATGATAGTCTATTACGACAGATAAATGTTGGGTAAACACATAAATATTTAATTTAAAAGTTTACGCTATATAACCTTTAAGTGCTAAACTGATTTAAGTGCAAAGTTAATTAAGTGTCAGAAACGCTCCTTTCGATTAGGCGATTTACAACTCAAAACAAAGTTTCGTTTATGCATTTAAGAAGTTTCTTATATTTAAGTATGATAATACTTTTCTGGGCCTCATTGTTTTAACCTATTGAAGGGCGGTGGGATACAATATATCCCACTTAATTTTAATTCCCAAGCGCCACAATGACATCGGAATTTTGGAATCGAATTTCGCTTTTATAATATGCATGCAGAAATACTTTTATTTATTTTGAAATAAATTTGTTATTAAATCCCTGTGTTAATCACTGATTTAAACATTTTACAAACATAAGAACTTTGCACCTGAAAGGGTTAAAACAATAAGCTCTGTTTTTCATTTATATACCAAATTTTGTAGAAAACGATCCAGAAGGTTATATCTATAACAATTCCTCTAAATACCTACCCCGAAAAATTCTTGGGAATGACTGGACTAGTGGGAATGGGATCCAGATTTGTCCACTTGTATTGAATATTTTCTTTTAATTTAACACCGTAAAAAATGTACTATAAAATATATCAATAATAAATTTAATTTTTCATTGCCATCTTAATTTCATTTTATCTGAAAATATTCGAGTAATCTAATCAATCCTTTCAGGAGGTTAGAAAAACCTTATGTTAATGTAGGAAGTGGGTATCTAAACAGCGTCCAACCCTGGTTCGTTCCCCGTTTTGTTTCCTTTTTTGTTCAAAGCTTCTGTAGTCATACCAGAAATTCTTAACCCTTTGGGGACGAGCGACACATAAGATGACGCATAAGGTGCTCAAAATCCTCGATTATTCCCACCAGTAACTTTTTATTGTAAACTTTGCCTTATTTAATGATAGCATTTCTGAGATTCAATTAGGCGAAAATTTCTATTTTGAAAAACCGGTGGCAAAAGATTAGAAATTCTGTAAAGGACACGCTCGTCGCGAAGGGGTTAATAGTAATCTGAATGATTTTTGTTTTATATAATAACTAACATTTCGTGATTACACAAGTACATATTCTTCGCTCAAAATCTGTGGTAAGAGTTTGGAATTTCTGAATAAAAAGCAGATCAAATTGCAACACTGATGGGATACTTGGAAAATATAATTCTTATAGTTTTATTTAAATCATAAAAGTTTCACCTACAGAGGCTTTAATATCTCCCCGCTAACTCATTTCAGCATCATTTAACCCCGTAAGTAAGAAATCAACGCCATTCGTTGTCATGGTAACCAGACCACTTTGCTCCCTTTTGACAATGTTGACAGCCATTTGACTACATGTGCGAAATTTTATATTTGTCTCCTAATATTTGTATTATCATTTCCTCATAAAAAAATATTTTATCATACTTGATGTTTTAATAATAATTTCTAATCAATACTTGCTCAGTCATTATCTATATGAAAAATGTTATGTTTTATGTTTATTATATATTTAAGACAAAATTGATTTACTTGAAAATTATATTTGTGACTTTTGACTAAAACAACTTTTCCTGAACTTTCTGTTGTTAAGATAATTTCTACATGCTTTCTTTTAGCTTATAATTATGTATGTGTGTGACAGTAAAACCTTGTCTCTCATTTTTCACCAACTTCCTGTCGACAGAGCTATGGAATTTGGAATATATATGTATTCTTGACGGCAGTGCATGAATTGGACATTGATTTTTTTAAATTTTATCCCAAACGGAGGTGGGGGGGGGGGGGCAACGTCAGATTAAACTTGTATTTTAACTATAGAAATAACGTTGCGATTGTTTAATATTAATTGAAAAAAAAGCTACATTCTTGCAACCTTCGTCCATTTTAATCCCATTGTTGCCCGCATCATTACGACGTCAGCATTTATATGAAATACTAGCTTTTAACCCGTTCTACGCATGGGTGTTCATTAATTTAATTCTAAAACCAAAATTAAAAATAAAAATGACAACAAACAACTTTAAAATATCTAAATAAGAAATAAGAAGTGCTGAGTTGTTCAACCATTCGATAAGAAAAATATTTTTCTACTAATGTGCATTTTTTTAATGAAATTTAATTTATCATGTTGCTATGGCAGCAGACGATGTCTTTGGAATAAGGAAATAAATAGAATAAAAATTGTTTTTCATGTTTGTGATAAAATGAATTTTTTTAAATGTAATAATTAAGCGCATTTAAATAATCTCTAATTATATGCATGCGAGGTAAAATAATTAACACAATAACCGCTACAGCTTCTTTGTATTGCATTGTGGCGTACGTAATATGTATATCTCACATTGCAGTAAACATTTAGAATTGGATAGAACTCGCGCGATTATGGGTTGAACCTAAAAAAATACAAAAATTTGTCAAAAACATAAAATTAAAAAAATAAAATTCAAATTTTCGAATTCTTTGTTCCAATTGTTCATGCCCCCCCCCCCCCCTCCCCCCATACCAGCAACGCGTGTGCCAAATTTTGTAGCCCTGCGCCATCTGGTTTCCGAATTTTTGATGTTACACAGATAGAAACTCGCAAGGATTTTAATAGGGTAGATATATGAATAAATATATATTGATGAATACATATGAATTGAATGAGTATTTGTTGTAAAGTATTAATGAGAAGGTCACCACAATAGTGCAAAATTTTGGCAAATGGTGAAATATCGCGAAATTTGGCGACAAAAATAAGTTGACATATATGAAGCCAATTTGGCGATACCTGGCTAATTTTACGAAATTCCCATTTAAATCTATTTATCTTGCATATTTTTCTTCCATTAGCATAACCTACTATTTTCTATAAAGTGCCATAAGACAAAAAAAAAAAAAGTTAGAAAACATGTTTTTTTTCCCCTTTTTTTAAAGGCCATTTAACTTATTAAATTATTGTTCATATATTTGTTTAAATATTATATAACTTAATTTTTTTTAATTCTACATTTTTATTAGTGTATTTAAAATTAACACATTGACGGACAGTAGGAACAAGTGAAGTTCGAAAATTGACACTATATGTTTTTGTAATGTTTAGAATATTAGAAGTATAGTTTTACTCTTTCTGCTAATATAAACTTAATTTTGATTAATTCAGCACCTTTAATTAGGTTGCACTACTCCCTTCACAACCACGTCAGGGTGGCTAGTGGTCAGGGAAAAATACAGTTAAAAAAATTGATAAACACCAGTATATTCTTATAGAAAAAATTATGTTGATTATTCGATAAAATAATAAATTTGAATTCTTCTATAAGAATAAACCAGTCATTATGATTTCTTTTACTGTATTTTTCCCTGACCACTAGCCATCCTGCACGTGCATACTGAAGCTGCAACTCGTATAACAGGTGGAAAACGAACTTCAACCTAAAAACTTGTTTCCAAAACATGACACTGGAGTTTTACTTGTGCGCCGGTAAATGCACATTTGTGCTGCTATAGCCGTAGTGTCTAAAAACGACCGTTTCGTTATGGGCGGCTATAGCCGTCATACCACACTGTGAACTTCGCTTTGACGGCTATAGCTGCAAGTGTCCGTCAACGTGTTAAAATGATTTAATCATTGTTTAAACTCTCGTTTATGAAAATATATTTTTAAAAACATACCTCTCTTTGACTTTTTTGACCATATAATTTCATCTCCTTTCATTTTTTTTTTCTCCTGAATTTTTTCGTCCTAATTTTAACGTGATAAGGAGAGAATCAGTAGCAACTAACTTTTCAGCGTTTTACGTGCTAAGTTTTTTTTTAAATTATTATTTTTGTTTTTGATAGCTGATATATTTTTCTATTTTTGCGAGCGATCACAACAAATTTAAAATAAAAGTCCTATTTTTTTCCCATCTAAATCCCTCTAGACATAGCATATTTAACTCAATTTTCCGCTCAAACATTTAATTAAAAAAAAGAATAAAACTGAAAAAAATCTGTTAAAAATTCCAAATTTTTGTACGTTATACGAAATTATTTAAACGTTAAACGGAGATATTTTTGGGAAAACTTGATAAATAAATTTCGTTTGAATCATATGAATATTTCAAAAGGCAGAAAACTAACTTTAAAAATGCACAAATAATACACAAAAAAGCAGAAAACAGCTGTTTCGAGTCTATAAGCGATATTCTTCTTCAGTGCGGCAAAGAGCAAAGCACAACGTGCTAGAAAAAGCAAGACTGGACAAAACGACAGACAGGCTGTGGCTTATATACCGGATGCGGGTAGCGAACGCCAAAAGCAACCACTGAGAAGAAAGCAGAATAAAACAACTGAGTGGACAAGTAGAAACATCTACCGGAGAACAAAATTTATGTACAGTTTTAAAGCTTACATTATCTTATTTAAATATAAGACATATATAATATAAAAATTCAATTATATAAATAATGCGGTATATTTCGGAGTATAGCGTACCCCGGCGCATAACAAGCACCTAAACTTTCGATTTCATTCTTTTTGGTATATCTGCCTTATAACAATTATCAGAATGAATATTTAAGAAATATTTATGACATATATATCAAAAAATAAAATAAATATTTTGTCAAAGTGTAATAAATGTTATTTTTCATATAATCTGATAGCAAAAATTATTTTTATAACTAAATAGACGTCCATTAAATTAGAAAACTTAATTCTTACGATTTTTTTTTCTTTTTTTTTCTTTTTTATAACCAATGCATAACGCGCACCTGAGATTTTCAATAAGTTTTCTTGTATGAAAAGCGCGTGTAATACAGCTAAATATATGGTAATATGAGTAGAACATAAACACAACATATTTAAGCATTTATAAATAATTTAAGTAAAAGTACGTAACTTTGTAATTTAAATAGTACGTAAATTACAAAGGTATCACATTTCTTTCAGTACATCAATTCAATTTAAAAAATAAAAAAATAATAATATGAAGGTTAGTAGCTTTTAGCATTTCTTATTAAACCTGCATTTTTTAACGTAATTATTTTTAATTAACTGATGTTTGTAATACCTTCTATTTATGAACAAAATATCTTCCTACAAAAGTTGTCTGAATTTTCCTGTAAATAGAGCCAATAAATGTTCATGTGAATAGACAATTAGAGTAAATTATACAGTGGGCTATTAAGCTCTCGCCTATCCGACTCGCGAGTAGTTAAAAAAAATCACCCGTAATAATATATGGAATTAATATGCACGGTAATTGGACTCGAGTGTCTGTTACAATCTACGATCTTGTACATGCCATGTATCGTTATGGAAGTGGGCTAAAAGGGAGTAGCAGTCATCCATCAACAGCTTAAAAATAAAACTAAAAACTGAAAGTTTTGACTCTTTTCTCAAGCCTAAATTTTCTCATTTATCAATGAACAGCAAAATATGTTTTTTTTTTAATGTGTGCTTACGCTAAAGATTTGTTTATTTTAAAACTGTATGTATTGAATTCATATTGTACAGCATGGGAGGTGGGATTATGAATAAAGAGGAATTGACATATCTTCAAAATGGTGAAACTTCAACACTAATCGGTTTCCCATATGTAAACAAACAACAGCCTCCATCATATGACTACATTCTCAGTTACTTAACCCCTTCGAGACCGGCGGCTTTTGCACAAATTTTATTCGGTTAGCACCACTTTAAAAAAAAAAGTTACCTTTACTTAAATTATCACAAAAGTGCTCTAATTAGCGAAAGCAAATATTGCTTTTATTTATTTCTGGCGCCTAAAACAAATTCTGTATGCTCTTTTTTGAGGGTGCATTTATGCACCCATGGTCCCGAATGGGTTAACCCTTTCAGGGGCAAGCACTTGTGCTCCTGTAACGTTGAATTCCCACCGGAATTTAGTAAAGAATTTAGTTCAAAATAAGAATGAGCAATTTTTCAACGTGTTCTCGTCAAAGTTTAAAAAGTAAAACTTAATTAAAAGTTTCTGGTTTGAATCGGATTAAAATTAGGTGGTATATAATATATACCACCGCCCCTCAAACGGTCAAACCGGCAAACACTACACTATCTCTTCCCTTTCTTTATTCATAGCTCCATTCTGTACAGGGTACTATGAGTTTGTGTTTCCTGCAATTACGTTAAATATTATAAAATCGTTCTTAAAACGTGTTTCTTTGACTTCCTTTTTCTGTAATAACATTTTAAAACGTCTAGTACAATACATAATACCAGTACTAAGGAATCTGAAAATCTGAATAAAAACGAATTTTTGTATAAAAGTTATTCTTTATTCATTGCTCAATTCTGTACAGGGTAGCATGAGTTTAAATTTCCTACAATTAAGTTAGACATTATAAAATCTATCTTAAAACGTTTTTCTTTGACTTTTTTTTTCTGTAATAAAATTTTAAAATGTCTAGTACAATGCATAATACCAGTACAAAGAAATCTGAAAAATCTGAATAAAAACGGATTTTTGTATAAAAGTGTGTTTTTAATGGTATGCGGATGGTGGTACATGAGTATTTATAGAACACCAGTCTATCCAACTTACACTTCCACCACATTAGGCCTGATAGGCGAGAGTCTAGATAGCGTGGAAATGAATATTTTGCCCTTTTTATATAAAGATATGTTATTAGAAGTGTAGAAATCATCCATAAAATATCGCTCAACCAATGCGTACTGATATGAGTGTGTCTGATACTTTTACACCAAACCCATTCGCTGCCAACCACGAGTACCGTAATTTCCGGCGTATAAGCCGCAGCTCAAAGAGTCGTTTTTCGACCCAGAAATATTATTTTATAAAATGTAACTTAAAAGATCGTTGTAAATATTTAACTACAATTATTGAATAAAATTTCTGGCTCGAAATACGACTCCTTGAGCTGCGGCTTATACGCCGGAAATTACGGTATACTCGTGGTTTTTCAAGGTAAAATTACGAATTCGTAGCGGAAATTTTAAAAGAAGAATTTTTATTTTTCGTAATCACGAAATGTTTGTAATTTAATAAAGTAAATATTGCTATTAGTATTTTTTAGTATGAATTCGAACTTTCTAAAAAAAAAAAAAAAAAAAAAAAAAAAAAAGGTAATTTCAATTTGTCAGTGAATGTGTTAAATTAACTCTGGCCTTAAAGGGCTTTAAAGTCTAAGCATTTTAATATTTAACCAACATTTATCTATTACAATATAGCAGCATTTTTTCTGAATCATCATTTTTATACTTCAAAATTGTATTTCTTTTCTGTTGCGTGTGTATCAACTGTGTGACAGACGCTGCAATTGAAAACTGCTCTGATTTTAGGCTCCTTCTTTGCATGAGTTTTTCTTTTACAATTGTGTTTTTTTATACATATATTAAATATTAGACAGCAGAAATTTTAAGATAGATTTTTTAATTTGTTCAGCAACATAGTTCACGGGAAATTTAGTGGATTAATATTTCTATATAAATATAGTGGTGGCGAAGAAGTTGATTTATTTATTAAAAGTTAAATAAACAGTGATGGAAATTTACATCACTATGCAATTAAGGGTTAATGCTGATATTTCAAAAAATAGATGTTGCTGCATTACGATAGTTAAATGTTGGAAAAACATAAAAATTAAAAAATTAAAAATTTATCTTATCTATATACTTTTCAAGTGCAAAGCTAATTATGTGTCAGAAACGCCCCAAGGATTTGGCGAGATACAATTTAAAACATAGTTTTATTTAGGCATTTAAAAGGTATCTTATATTTAAGCCTTATATTAAGTTTTTGAACACCACTATTTTAAAACAAAACTCTTTTTTATATTTCTCTTGCAAAATGCATATATACCCACTCCAAAGATTAGTCCCATTGCAAATGCTGTAAAAACCTATCTCGAAAATTATTCTTCGGAATTACTGGTGTAGAAAAAACGGATGGATGGTATCCTTCAAGAAGACACGTCTGGGTCTCAAACATCCTTATCAAAAGAGTTTAAGGAGTTTGGATGGGCATATGTATGGTCATTATATAAATATTTACAACTTTTGTACATGCCCCTGAACTAAGGTGCGACGAATTCATAGGGTTAGAATAGTTACAAGTGTATGATTTAACGTTTTCAAGGAACATACGGTACGGTTGACGTTATGTGACAACACACATTTTGTTCCTAGCTGCAAAAACAGTACAGTGAAATAAAACATATACCGCAATTTCTGGCGTATAATCCGCGGATCAAACAATTCGGTTTCAACCCAGAAATTTTAAAGCTAAATATTTACAGCGATCTGGGAAGTAACACTTTATAAAATAAAATTTCTGTGTCCAAACATGATTACTTAATCTGCGGATTATTACAGTACATTCATTGCTGCCATGTCAAACTAAGGAATGCCTAGTTGCCAACCTCTCATTAATATTCCATAATATGCGGGTTAATTTGACCCAGGTTTAATACATTTCGAACCAAAATTTTTTTTAAGAAATGAAATTAAATAAATTCCAAGTAGAAACCTGAAATTGAATAAATAAAGATTCATCTAATAATTTTTTTCTGGTTTGAAGCATTGTTAAACTGGATTAAATTAACCCGAATATTACATAATATTAATGAGGGGTTGGCACCTATGCGAATGTCAAAAAATGCATTTTCTATTACTTTTAAAAATGGGCCGATTTTCTCCACTAAATTTCAGCAGTATTCTTTCCCAGGATTGCAAGTTTAGCCTCCTTTTTCATTCAGAAATTTCGAATCCATACCAGAAATTTCAAACAGAATTTTAAACAGAAATTTTTGCTTTATTGACATTTCGAAACTACTTAAAATAATTTTTTTTCCCTCAAAATTACCGGTATGAATTTGGCATTGCTAAATGAAAAAGAATGTCAAACTGTTAACTTTGTTCTTCGCAGAAATTTCATTAGTATCTTTTCTAGACGAAGAATTGAGGGGGTCGGGGCAAGAAAGTGACAAGCCACATTTTTGGTGAAATAAATCTAAAACTGTAATGTGTTGCTTAATATTGTAAGTTATAATATCCTACATATAATTTGTTTCTATTGTCACTTGGTTGTAGCATATGTACCAGGTTTCGTTTTTGCCCCAGACGTTTATGTCCCCAACGAAGATACCTAATTTACAAAGAACGTAATAGTCATGTCATTAAAGTAATGTCATATTGTTACTCAGAATATCTCAAATATTACTAAGACATTGGCGAAAAAAACCATTGTGTTATATATCTTGATTTCACTATTTGATCAAATTTTCAAATTGAAATGTCTCAGAAGTTCACAAATGTGGCTAAGCACTATTTTGCTCCGACCCTCTCAATTCCAATAAAATTTAGTGGTGACAATCGGCCCATTTTTAAAATTAACAAAAAATGCATTTTTTTTTTTCATATTCGATAGTTTGACATGTTTTTTTTTTTCTGAAAGTATTTTGAAAATTTATCACCGTAAAAAAAATGTTTTAGAAAACATATACATAATAAATTTAAATATTTTATTGGCGATCTCTAATTTTTTGTCTCTATCAAGAAATCTAACCATGTCTTTAAGGAGGTTAGTGAAAATTAATGTTGAAGGCTATAAGTTTGGCGCTCACCTTATTTAATCTATTTTCCGCGTTTTATAATCAACTAATTTCTGTGAATAAATTAAACAAAAATTTATTTTTAAAATTACTGCTGACAAAAAAAAAATGCAAATTTCTGTAGAAAACGCTCGTTATGAAGGTGTGAAGTACACTCAAATCGTTGTTGAATTTCTCTACCGATTTATGCGAAACAGTGAAAAGAAAAAATAGATTCCTTAACAAGTAGAATATTAGCAGCTTTACTAACTCTGGCTTTTGCCAGTTAATAAACATGAGTAGTAATTACTAGAATTCAATATCAAATTTGAGTAAAAGATAAGCATTATCAATCATGCGAATATGTAATAGCAAAGAACGGCCAAGGCATTCGTAACGCCTGTAGTGCGAAATTTATTTGAATGTGTTGGAGCTCCTATTGATGAAATACATTTCTAGCCAGTAGATAGTAAAAGTTCCTTTCCTTCATTTAAGTGATCTCTAGTCTTAACCCTACACTGTTTTCTTTTGGAAATATGCTATTATTACTCATATTTAGCTATTGATAACACAACTTTAAAGAGAAACACATTCACCTTATTAAATAGCAGACTTTTATTATTACACATGACAGGGTTCGTACCCTTTTACCTCAAATTTTTAATAGAATTTCTCTATTTGATATTTAAATAGCAGAAATCATAGACATATCCTTTAATTGCAGGATTTGTAATACTTTTTTTTTGCATTTGAATAAGGCTAAATATTCTATTAAATAATTGTAGTATAGAACATTGGAACAATGTAGTTAGCAGCATGGAATACCTAATTGTGTACCAACTGAAGTTCCAAGTTATAGGTAATTGACTTGCGAAGCAAAAAATAGCCATAAGAAAGTTAAAAATTAAAAAAAAAATATTTAAAAATACTTAAAAATATAATAATGAAATAGAAATTTTAAAAAATAGTAAAAAAAGTTTTAAAAAATCCATTAGATCGAAAAATATGACAGACGAAACCTACAGAGGGAATAATAATGCATATTTAGGGCGTTTACGGTTATTGAGGTCGGAGACCTCGTAGTCTGGCAATTCTGTTATGATTTCGCTAGGGATATTGTAAAAAGTTTTATAAAATTTTTTGGAACGTTGACATATACTTTTTTTTAAAGATGTTGTGCAGAGATCTCTGCGGATATTAGTGTATCTTAGGTAATGGTGGCCGTTCCTGATAATCTACGATTTTTATTATGGGCTTTATATAGATAATTCATATTGTTGTTACTAGAGAAGCCCCAGATCGGACAAGCATAAGTAAGGATAGATTGAATGGATACGTTATATAAAATAACTTTATTTTAACACGTTGACGGACAGTAGGAACAAGTAAAGTTCGAAAATTGACACTATATGTTTTTGTAATTTTTAGAATATTAGAAGTATAACTTTACTCTTTCTGCTTAAATAAACTTAATTTTGATTAATTCAGCATCTTTAATTAGGTTGCACTACTCCCTTCAACACATGTCTGGGTGGCTAGTGGTCAGGGAAGTATACAGTCAAAAAAAGTAATAAACGCCAGTATATTCTTATAGAAAAATTTATGTTGATTATTCGATCAAATAATCAATTTGAATTTTTCTATAAGAATATACTGGTAATTGTAATTTTTTTAACTATATTTTTGCCTGACCACTAGCCACCCTGCACGTGCATACTGAAGCTGCAACTTGTATAACAGGTGGAAAATGAACTTCAACCTAAAAAATTGTTTCCAAAACATGACACTGGGTTTCTACTTGTACGCCGGTAAATGCACATTTGTGCTGCTATAGCCGTAGTTTCTAAAACGACAGTTTCGTTTTGGGCGGCTATAGCCGTCATGCCACATTGTGAACTTCGCTTTGACGGCTATAGCCTCAACTGTCCGTCAACCTGTTAATAGAAAGTGTATTAATTGTGGTACAAGCGTACGAACCCTACATGACGAATATTTTCATTTAAATATAGTGGTTGCAATCCCGATTTAAAATAAAGTAGCCCAATGGCAACACTAAAAGTCTCCTTAAAAGAAAACCCATACTCAAAATATTTTGGAAAAAAATGCTAATGAAAACACACATGTACATTTTAAAGAATCAGTCTAATTTAGCTGAGGATTCACAGTAGAATACCTGTAAAACAATGTAAATACTTTCGAGTGTTTGTGGCAAAAAGGAGCGATTTGGCGAACGACACTTTTTCCTCGCCAAATGCAAGCGATTTTTATGCTTTTGTAAATAGCTTGTTAACTTTTACTTGCGGTGTAATCAATGAATTTAAACTTGAAGGTGAAATAGTTTATTATCGTTCCTATGAGCTTATGGAATAGATATAAGTTCCGTGGGGTTGCAGTTATTTAATTTTACATGGTTTCACCGTCTGGAAAGTTGTAAGTACATTTCAAAAGCAACTTCCTGATTAAAAACGCTGTCGTTATACATTTCAACAATGAATAAGTCGTTGTTTCTATGGCAACATTACTGTTCTTTGGTTATACCCTACACTAAAAATATCGAAGCTGAATTGACGGTGCTCAAAATCAAACCTTAATTTTGATCTGGAAACAATTTTAATTAACTTAAATTTCGTTCTAAATCAGGGGTGTCAAACTGTGGCCCGCCGGATACCACTAAACTTTAAAAAAATACTCGACTTCTTAAATCGCAGAAATTCGATGATTAGATAAGGCAATGATTACTATAAAATTTTATTGGTATCCGGCCGTCCACAGTTTGACACCCCTGTTCTAAACCATATAATACGGTCGTTAATTTTCAGTATATTTACATATATTGTACATATATTTTTACATATATTGTACATATATTTTTACATATATTGTACATATATTTTTACATATATTGTACATATATATTGTTACATAAATTGTACATATTTTGTACATATATTGTACATATATTGTATATATATTGTTACATATACATGACAAAACTGTAGTTATAAAAGTGCATTTCTTTAAGTTAAAATTTCTTAAACTAGTTGATCTCTTAGATTAGAAAAAAAATTTTCCTGAAAGAGTACTTATGATGAAAGCGTAATTTTTTAAATTTCATTAAGTCGCCCACCGACGATAAATCGCTAAAAAAAATTAATTTAAGTTTTTTTTAAGGACGCTATATTGAGATTCCGCAGAATTACATATATATATATATATATATATAGAGATGTATAGCCTCATGACAAGAATAATCTGTAATTTTTTTTATTTGTTATTGGCGTATGCTCTTATGGAGGCCATCCTTGACGACTGGCAAAGCTGTGAAAATATGGATTCAATGTTCAGCAATATATGTGTGATAAAAATATTTTTAAAAGCTGCAGAAACCAAAATTCGGCATCGGTCTCGGCTTGAAATAAAACCTGCTATTCGTTTTCCAGCAACGTTACTGGAGCTAAAATTTTATCGAATCTGAAAGTTTTCTCATAAAAGAAACTCTACCGAAATTCGAAAAGGTACAAACGTACAGCGTTAGACATCGACTTCAGATATGGTATGAAAAAAAATCATTTAAAAATATTGAAATGCAAGCAAAAAACTTTTAAAGAACGCTCCTATACGTTTGCTATTAGCATGATAGTTTCTTTACGTGACGCGCCTAGACTCTTAATCTTTCAGAGATAAAATAAATATGTTGCTAAAATATTGAAATTATTCACTATCACCAGAATTTTCTAATTAACTGAAATGAAATAAAATAAATTCCTTTATTTGCGTACTTTATAGAAGCAAAAATTACATTAAAAAAATTCTGGAGCCAGTTTGGCCGTTGGGGAAAATAAAATTAAGTAGTATTATATTCCAGCGCCGTTCCGAGGGTTAAATATGTTAATAAAATCATGGCATTGCTATTTAATCTTTAAAATCATGTTACATATTAGCATTATTATCACAAAACTTTTCATCTACTTTATGAAGACGTATTCGCGACCTAAAATGATAATTTTGTATAAAACTATGCTCAATGTTTTTATCTTTGTATCAGTGTAAATTGCTACAAACAGTATAATGATTACTTTATAAGTCTTACACCACAAAAATAAAATGCCTAAGTAATTTATAAATATAAATTTAATCGTAGTACGTGCCGATTTCATCGTCCGCATCAGCTTCAAGAAAACCGCTGTAGCTCCCAAGCGTAACAGCGGTGTCTTTAAGGATGTGAGATAAAATGTGGATTTTGTATAAGGTGTTTCGTTTCAACTGCATCGGTTTTATTAATGCAATCTTTCGTATGAATTTTGCAATTTTGACCTCTTTTTTTTTTATTCTAAAATTTCCGAAAAAATACTTTTTACTTGATGTAATCACGAAATGTATGTTGTTAAATAAAGAAAAAAGCACTGGTTGGAATTTCTGATATGATTACGGATTTTCTTAATGAAAATTCAGACCGAACTTGCAACACTGCTTTAACCCTTTCCGGCACAGACAAATTATGTTCGTAAAATGCGAATTTACTGACTGACACCGGAATTTACAAAAAACTTTTTTAGAAAATAAGAACTCCTTATTTTAAGCTTTCATTATAGAAACAAAGTTTTATTAAAATATTGTTGGTGCCGAATGCAAGTTTGGAATTAAAATTAGGTGTGCCCGGAGTGGGACCACTGTGCCGGAATGGGTTAAAAGTTTAGGATCTTTTAAAAAATGGCTAACTCAATAACAAACTTTCATAGTATTATGACTAACTTTTCATTTAAAATGTATCTCATTTTATGCAAGCACTCTCATCGATATTACAGGAAGATCTGGCTGTCAGTAATCTAGTATTGTCACAAAAAGATTAAATACGCAATTTTTTGTTCAGTCTAGATTAATGACATGCTCCATAATATCAAAATTTCCATGATTAAGTAAATAGATAACTGTTCGGTGGAAGATTCTAATTTTTTGCCCAATCTTGGTGACTATAATAGCCTCATATTTTTACTCTCTTCTATCTTTACAAGAAGAAAGTATTGGATTCATGGAAATTTTGACTTCCCGTTTTCGACGGATTTATACATTTTAGAAAGTCCTGAACATGATTTGACTGTGTTTAGAAAATGTCTGTCTGTGAGTCTGTGACTCTGTATGTATGTGACAAAAATTTTGTGGGCGCTCTATCTCAAGAACTACTGCATGAAATTTAATAAAACTTTATATTCGGTTAGTACGTGATATGAATTGATGCTGATTAGTTTTTGGTGAATATCGCCCAGTAATACTGCATTTTTAGCGATTTCCACAATAGCTCTATCTCAAGAACTATTGCACTTATTTTCATCAAATTTCAGGTTCAGTTATACCGTGACATAAATAGACGATGATTACGTTTTGATGTATATGTCCCAACAGGTGACGCTGCTATATACCACTTCTTTCATTATTATCACGATAGCTATATCTCAAGAACTAATGCAGGGATTTTCATCAAACTTCAGATTCAGTTAGACGTTGACATAAGTTGTTGTTGATTATGTTTTGGACTAAATCTGTCAACAGGTGGCACCTATGCTGAAATTTTGCAGGATTTACACGATTTTAGCGATAGTCATATCTCAAGAACTAATGCACGGAATTTAATAAAACTTTTGATTTAGTTAGACCATGATATAAATTGGTGCTTATTCGTTTTAGTGTATGCAAAATCTGTGTGAGATAGAAGAAAGTTTTGGGATTGGCGCATCCGACTAGTTTTTGTTGTAAATCGTAAAATGTAAAGTGTATGTAAAATGTAAAATGTAAATGTAAGTATGTTCCCCACATCACGACAGGTATTCCAAAATCATAATTGATATTTTTTTCTGTTTTAAAAGTAAATTACTTCTTTAATGCATAAAAATATTTTTACAACTTTGTAGTATTTTCAAACTTGTTTTTTTTTTCTTTTTGATGCGTGAAATATATTTACATTTAAAATTAAATTTTCTGGGAAATTGCTAAGGTAAATTCAGAAAAGCTTCTTGTTTACTTGCATGTAAAACTTTAAAATATACATGTTCACAAAATATATTATACCGTAATTTCGGGTGTATAACCCGCAGCTCAAAGAGTCGTTTTTCGACCCAGAAATTTTATTCAATAATTGTAGATAAATATTTACAGCGATCTTTTAAGTTACATTTTATAAAATAATATTTCTGGGTCGAAAAACGACTCTTTGAGCTGCGGACTATACACCCGAAATTACGGTATTTATTTTTCTTTATGGATATTTTTTTAATCAGAAAATTCTACATACCGTAATTTCGGGTGTATAGTCCGCAGCTCAAAGAGTCATTTTTCGACCCAGAAATATTATTTTATAAAATGTAACTTAAAAGATCGCTGTAAATATTTATCTACAATTATTGAATAAAATTTCTGGGTCGAAAAACGACTCTTTGAGCTGCGGGTTATACACCCGAAATTACGGTACTTTTTAAAGAAAAGTCGCCAAACAGTATGATAAAGTCCCAAAATAGTATGATAAGGGAAGAAATAGTTAAGAATTTCGTGGGAGTTTATCTTTACTCTACACCTTTCTTACCAGTAAGTTTGAGGGAAATTCCCATATATCTTTACTTGTCAATGCTTAATAGGGGACCTATTCAGGCGCCCTAACATCATACCATCTTCTAGGTTCAGCAGTTTGGGCTGTGCGTTGATTCTTTCTCCAGTCAAAACTATCATTTGTATATGAGGGGTCAGAAAGACAGTGGGGTACATCACAAAACTTTCTTCTATATAAATCAAACAGTCTGCAACGAAAAATAAATGACAATCTATCCGTTCTTGAATTATAGCTGTTGCAGAAATCGTAAAAAATACAGGATAGCAGCAATATTTGTTGAGCAGTATATACCCAAACATAATACATATCTCTTTATGTTAAGGTTTATCACAATATGAAGTTTGGTGAAATTCCGTACATTAGTTCTTGAGATATGTCTATAGTGGAAATCATAATAAATACACCCTAGCAACGTCACCTGCTGGGAAATTCACAACAAAACTGAATAAGCACCAATTTATATCGAGGTCTAACTGAATTTGAAGTTTGGTTAAATTCCCTGCATTAGTTATTGAGATAGAACGCCCACAAAATTTGTATCACATACATACAGATAGACTCACGGACAGCCATTTTCTAAAAACAGGTCAAATCGTGTTCAGGACCTTCTAAAACGTATAAATCCGACGAAAACCGGTAATCGCAAATTTTCACGAATTCAGTACTTTATCCTTGTAAACATAGAAGACAGTAAAAAGTTGAAAATTTTTTCAGTTCTTGTTCTTTGCATCTTGTTGATTTTTAAATAATACTCTAAATTGTTTCTTCTTTAATAATTTTTAGCAGCTAGCAATGTTATACAAAATCCAAAACATTTGAAATTTCAGCTTTAACAGGGTTCGTATGCTATTACCACAATTTTTAATAGAATTTTTCGCCTTACTTAAATACAGAAAAGTATTACAAATCCTGCAATTAAACGAGGCGTCTGCCATTTCTGCTATTTAAATATAAAATAGAAATTTTCTAATGAGAAAAAGTGGTGCTGGACAGTGTTGCCAGTTCGGTACTTTTACTTTATTCAGTTTTCTTGATTGCCACCAGTTTTTTGGGAAGGTAAAATTCGCCTTATTTAATGACAAATTAAATAAGGCGAAAATAAGGTGAATTGTGTCATTTCAAAACACTGATGCCAATCAAGAAATCTGAATTTAAAAAAAAGTAGCCGGCTGGCAACACTGGTACTGGACTACTTCGAAATACCAAGAGGTGTACGCACCTTGATAAGGCGAAAATTTCGATTAAAAATTTCTGATAAAAGCGTACGATCCCTGTTCAAGCGGAAATTTCAAATGTTTTGGATTTTGTTTAGCATCGCTAGCTGCTAAATATTATTAAAGAAGAAACAATTTAGAGTATTATTTAAATAACAACAAGATGCCAAGATATTTACAAAGAACAAGAATGGTAAAAAATCATTAAGTGAAAAGATGAAAATGTTTGTAATTCATTATGAAATTACTGCGTGCAATTTGTACATAAATCGCTTCTCATGCACGAATGTCTTGTTATAGGTAGGATCCTCTATTGTATTTACAGAAAGTTCTCCTCTATAATTTTCAGATGAAATAAACATGTTTGAACCAGAAATTTTATTTAACGTTTTGAATTATGGGCTAGGACCGGGGACTTTATTTTATACTAACTCGCAAAATTTGCAAATAAATTTCTTTGCCGTAGTTTTCTCTTGAAATTTTCCAGGTATAAGTCTGCGGCCGAAATGCTTGGTTCTGTTTTAGAAACAATTATGTGTAGTATTGCAATGTATTTAATGATTTTTATTAAGGAAACATATGTCATCTACAGGGTGTTGCACAAAGGACCCCTAACTTTAAAAATCAATAACCCGGAAACGGTGATAGATAGAAACATGAAACCAGTGGTATGTTTATTAAAAAATTCACAAGAATCTTATACGTAAATCTCAAAATTTAGTTAAAAATAACACCGATATATGGCGCTGAGCGCGTTAAGAATGCTTCTAAAGAGAGTTCAGAAGCATAGAAAGACTAGTCGTCGAAGATTTCGTCATCTGGCCGCTATTAGCGTATAGTGAAAATAATTCCGAAAGTAGTGTATACCGTGGAGGAACGTGTGTTTATTGTGTTGGAGTACCACCGATTAAATCAGAGGCCTACTGCCACAAGGAGAAGTTTTCAAACGCGATTTCAAGTCGCAAAAGGTCCAGATGGAAAAACAATTCGTGAGCTTTTAAAAAAATTCAACAGACAGGCAATGTGGCAATGCGAATTATTTTCACTATACGAAAATAGCGGTCAGATTTCAATGGCGAAATCTTTGACGGCTAGTCTTTCTATGCTTCTGAACGTCCTTTAGAAGGATTCTTAACGCTCTCAGCGACATCTATCGGTGCTATTTTTAACTAAATTTTGAGATTTACGTATAAGATTCTTACGATGTTTTTAATAAATATACCACTGGTTTCATGTTTCTATCTATCACCGTTTCCGGGTTATTGATTTTTAAAGTTAGGGGTCCTTTGTGAAACACCTTGTATATTAAATGGTATTTTTAAACTTTTTGTGTTATGTTTTTTTTATCACTTTAAGCCAGGGGTGTCAAACTGTGGATCGCCGGATACCACTAAAATTTTACAGTAAATTTTTCTTCATCTAATCATCGATTTTTTGCGATTCATGAAGTCGATTATTTTCTGTAAAATTTAATGATACCAGGCGAGCCACAGTTTGACAGCCCTGCTTTAAGCAATAATTATACGTTAATTTAAAATTTCTGGTTTAAAGTATTTTTATATTACGAGTAAACATTTCGGTCGTTCTAGTCCTACTAAAAGGGTATTGCTTTCATTTAGAACTTATTTAATTTCAATTTTTAAGTAAAATTACAAATATGTTTATTTCACTTCAGATTAAGTGTAGTTGGCAGCTAAGGTTTAAACTCAATTATACATGTAATATTCTTATTTTATACTCGAATTTTCGAATTGACTAAAAGACGCCACAGTGTGTGAGAACGAAAAAAAAATGTATGACTCGGTACCAAGCTTTCTTTTTTTAAGACTGGTTATTTTTTAAAGGAGAAATCTTTATTTGAAAAATAAAACATAATAGTGTGTGTTTAGACAAAAATGATACTTGCCAACTTGCAACTATTCTTCCTTAAAATGTAAGTTAATTTGATACCGCTTAAACATTTTCAGAACCAGAAAATGTATTTCATGATTTATTTGATTCATTTAATTCCATGTTTCTACGTTGAACATCTTTAACCCCTTGAAGGGCACCGGTATATTATATATACCACTTAATTTTAATCCCAAATGTCACAATAACACCAGACTTTTAAAATAAAATTTTGAATTTATAAGGTACATGAGAAAAAGGTTTTACTTATTTTAAAATAAATTCGTTCGTGAATCCTGGTGTCAATCAATCATTTCAATATTTTAACTACAAGAGTACTTTGCCCCTGAAGGGGTTAAATAATTTTTTTACGAAAATTTCTGTTCCAAAACGTTTCACTTAGGTCAAATTAATTCACATTTTACATAAAATTAACGGGACTTTGGTATGATTGAAGAATTGTTTCAAATGTCTTCTTCTTCTTCTACTTTTTCAGAATTAAACAAACAAAGAAAAATTCAATTCATTTTGAAATATTTGGAATTTGTATTCAAAAATATTTTACATATGAATCAATAACATATAATAAATTAATATTATTATAAAATAGTTTTTACTAATATCTTTTTTTTAGTATGTGCACTTTCTCGACACAGCGGTTAGCCTATAGTGGAATTTTATAATTAAGGAATTTATATGTAGTAGACCGTCATTATTCGCGCATGTCAGAAGCGACCAGAAAAAAGCGCCATGCATCAAAAAGTGTGAAATACTGAAGGTGTTGAATATTAAGAAAGATGATATTTTACAAGTGAATGTTTGATATTTGCCATCCTACAATCTCAGATAATACGTACATTACGATTTTCTTTTAAAAAAAATAGTAGCATTACCCTTATTGTAACTGTGATTTCATAAAATTACTTAAAAATGCAGTTCAAGTACAACCTGATTTTTGACGGAGGCACACACACACACAAAGATAGTGATGTAACTGAATGCAACGACATGCTATATCACAAAATGTTTCTGTTTTTTTTTTTTTTCAAAAACGTTAAATTTATGTTTTGTAATACTTTTTAGTGTAAACTTTTAGAGCATATTTAATGTCCTTTTCAACATAGTTGAAAAGTGTTTATGAATTTAGTTTGTCTGACTGTCTGCCGTCTGTCAGTCTGTCTGTCTATCTGTCTGCAGTCGATCTGTCCGTGCTCTAATCCGCGTAAATGTATTC
This sequence comes from Maratus michaelseni, assembly GCA_963931845.1. Taxonomy (NCBI): domain Eukaryota; kingdom Metazoa; phylum Arthropoda; class Arachnida; order Araneae; family Salticidae; genus Maratus; species Maratus michaelseni. The sequence continues at coordinate 269,248,465 of OZ007595.1, forward strand.
GGTTTGTCATACAATTGATATATGTTATTGAGGTTTACTATGGCAGGTTCTGTATAAAAAATGAAGCGTGTATCACTTATAGTTTCTTTTTTTTTTTTTTTTTTTTTTTACAAGGACACTCAAAAGAATTCCGTTACATTACAGTCTATGGGGAAAATCATTTGCCGTTTATTTTAATTATGTTTCACTATTTCAAACATATTGAAATTGATACACCATAGTTGCCAACCTCCCGATTTTGGAGTACCAGTAAAATCCTACAAAGAATTTCGCTTTATTCAACTGCAGAAATTGTATGATTCATTAAAACAAATATTTCTACATAAAAATACTGGTATGAAAAAAATCGGGAGGTTGGCAACTATGCATATCACTAACATGAATTACAACAGTCTTACTATAGAATATTGTGTGTATAGTATTCATCGTTCACTTACATGGACGACACACAAAAGAATTCGGTACTGTCTATTAACAACAATTGCTGGAAATGTGTTTTCAATTTCTGAACACGTTTTTAAATTTAACTTATTTATCTCACTTTTTGTCTATTACTTGGTGTGTATAAATTATATATATCTACAGGGCAGCACAAACGTTTCGTTTATTGACGGAAATTCCAGAAGGGGAATTTTAAATTGTGCTACACCCTTCCTTATTAAACTACAAATTTAGAATTCTATGTAGCATACATGCAAATCTATAGATCATATACAGGGCTGCACAAAATAATTCGGATATTTTTCCAAATAGTGTTGGTAATTCCAGAAATTGGGTTTTTAAATATCTTATGCGTTTTCCAATTTTTTTAGTTAGATATCATCTTGCACCTTATTAAACAGTAAAGATTTGTAAAATTAATTTGGAGGTTTTGAAAGTGCTACACAATCTACGCTTGACGCATAATTTTTAGTTCTTCTTTAAACAGGAAATCGCTTTTAATAACATTTTCATTCGGTACACAATAAAAAATTATTTTCCTTGAAGAGAAGTGTAATTTTTTTAATGAAACTTTCCATCAGTTTCTAAGAAAAATAAGCCAAATATTTAGGCATATAGGCATATAGATCGTTTTAAAGTATAAATTATTTATAAATATAGATTTTATTATTTAGTGATATTGAAAATAGAAGAATATAAATATAGATTATATTATTTTTGAATACAGATCCTTTTTAATAACTTCAAATTATTTTACAATTTTTTTTTTTACTGTCCATCGTTTACGAGATGTCATGACGAAGCAGAACTATGAACCTTATCATAATAATATAGTAAGCATTGAAAAATCTGTAGATCATGTTATAGACTAAATTGCAATGTTTATTTTTCATACACAGAGGATTCTCCTTAAGCATCAATTTAAGCACTAGATTTTACGTCCGACACCGACTAAATACATTTAACATTTTGTAAGGTAAATTCATTCGGTTGCTAGAACATTGAAATAATGTGTAAAATGATTAAATGATTTTCTTCATCCGTCTTCCTATTTTCGAATTGTGTGTGGAGCCACTCCGTATAAATAGATCATGATCAATCCAGTTTTGCCTGCTTAATTACATCGCTCCGTTAGTGGTGCCGAAAAATGGCCTGCATTGGAAGTCTGCATTAACTAGAGTTCGCTGTAGAAAAATTTAGTAGTAAAAAAAAATCGTAAATTTTGGCAGATATGAGCTATTATATTTTAGAAAGCCCATAAAATATATGACAAAAAAAATTGAAATATTAACAACAAAAAAAAAATAACAGAAAGAAAAAAGAAAAGAAAAGAAAATAATATTATCCAATAATATGTTTAGATTGTTGCGATTTTATGTGCAACAATTTTTCGGATTACTATTATTTTATTTTTATTTTTTGGAAAGAAACCTTCATATCATAAGTCAAATCCACACCCACACACACACACTTTTTTTTTTGTTGTTGTTGTTGTTTTTTTCCCTTTATGCTAACATGTTGATGATGGGGTATGTTTGACTGCAATTTCTCTTTTTGTCTAAAAACTCCTTATTAAATATGTTTTTGTATTTAATAATGCACACTTATTAATGAATTTTTCCACAAATCATGTTCAATTGCTCAATATTTGTTAATTTTTATTCAATTTTCTTTAAATTTGATTTGGTAATTGATTGGGTAATTTCAATTAATAAATTAAGCTCATCGCTATTAATTCAAACAGAAATAAATTACATTTTACTTATATTAGTGAAATATTGTCCTTTAAAAAGTGTTCAACTATATAAGTTTCCAATTGTTTCTGGTAATAATTTTCACTTTCTGCATATTGGATTTTTTCTCTACATATCTTTAAGTATTTTTACTTCTTATTTTAATTTTGATAATCTTAAATTATGGATATATTTATATATTGTATTGTAAATATCGGTTTATCTACTGTCGATTATGTATGTGGTTTAATGGTTATTATTTACAAAAGTTTTATTATATATATATCATACCTGCCAACATTCCGTTTTTTTAAATTGTTTTTGCTGAAATAATTGCATTTTATAATCGAAATTTTATTGCATAGATAAAATGAAGTAAAACTATGCAATTAAATTTTTTTTTAAACATAAAATATGATTATTTAACTTTTAAAAAAGAAGATTGGCAGTCATTATATAATATGTATGTTATGTATGTATACAAAGAAGATTTAAATAAAAAGTAAAATTAAGAGAAAAATTATTGATTGTAGTATTATTTTTAAAAAGAAAAAAGGAAGAGAAATCATTATTAAAGGGTTCATGAACTGTTACCACAAATTTTAATGGAATTTTTAGCTTTAGTTAAATGCATAGAAGCATTATAAATCCTACAATTCATCGTGGCGTCTGCAATTTCTGCTATTTAAATATTAAATAGAAAAATTCTTTTATAAAATTGTGGTAAAACTGTACGAACCCTGCATTATATATATATATATATATATATATATATATATATATATATATATATATATATATATATATATATATATATAGGGTGAATCTAGACTCTTGGGCAAAACTTTATGGGGTGATAGTACACATCAAGACAAACAATATTAAATAGGAAACTAAGGGTCCCAAACGTCTTCCGAAGGAGATAGGCGCCATTAAAGTTTAGGGTCTAAAATTTCAAATAATTATAAAAAAACGGAAAAATTGGTCGATTTGTTTGCGGTTTTCGCTGAAACCATTCTTTATGTCAGCATTTTCTTAAAAATAAATTTTAAAGAAAAAGTTTTAAAAATGTCGATAGATGGCGCTTTAGACATTGGAGAACGAAAAACTATTTTTTACCGTTATTTTTTGTATCTGATTAAATGATTTCAAAAGCTTAGACTTAAACTTAAATTTTTAGCTCAAAATCTGAATCGTTGGGAGTGTTTAAGTAGCGCAAACTGAACTGTGTTCAGGAGTTGAAATTTGAACCCCTCCTGAACACAATTCAGTTATTCCTGATCTTGGTGTCGTAGACCAGGCAGAAACTACTACCCACTACACGTAAAATAAACGATAGAGGGATGACAAAATTAAATAAAAAATTTAAAAATAAATTTTAAAGATAAAGTTAAAAAATGCCGATAGAGGGCGCTTTAGACTTTGGAATAATGATTAACTATTTCTTACCGTCGACTCCGACTCCGACCTGGTTGTGAGGATTGCCGTCGTAGCAGGCGATATCCGGGAGATGCCCGGGGTATTCACTAATGTTCGCAACTCCCTCCGTCGTCGGCGTGAGGCATGCATCGTTGCTGGTGGGCACTCTTCCAAGCAGTTTCTGTGATTCCTCACGAACATCATGCATGTACCATTTTCTGCGTCTCAACCTTCATTTATATTGCGCGCTACATGCATACATCAAATTGTTTCTTTTTATTTTGCGCGGAGAAATTGCTCATGTATGTTATGAATAAATTTTCTGTTTAATTTTGTCATATATGACAAAAAAATTGAAATATTAACAAAAAAAATAGTTTGTTTTACGTGTAGGGGGTAGTAGTTTCTGCCTGGATTAATTTTAACACAATTATTCAAATTGGTAAATAAATCATATAAATTGTAATTTTCCAAATGCGCGAAAAATGTCCGGGCCAGGATTCGAACCCGCGATCTCTTGGCTGAAGCTGCCATGCTCTATCAACTGAGCTATCCCAGCATGAACTGAATGAATTATGCCCTCCAGATTCAACCGGGATAGCTCAGTTGGTAGAGCATGGTGGCTTCAAGAGATCCCAGGTTCGAATCCTGGCACGGACATTTTTCGTCCAGTTGGAAAATTACAACTCATATTGTTTCTGCCTGGTCTACGACACCAAGATCGGGAATAACTGAACTGTGTTCAGGAGTGGGAGGGAGGTGTTTCAAATTTCAACTCCTGAACGCAGTTCAGTTTGCGCTACTTAATCACTCCCAACGATTCAGATTTTGAGCTCAAAATTTAAGTTTAAGTGGTTGAGATTAGAGCTTTTGAAAACATTGAATGAGATACAAAAAATAACGGTAAAAAATAGTTTTTCGTTACTCCAAAGTCTAAAGCGCCCTCTATCGGCAATTTTTGAACTTTATCTTTAAAATTTATTTTTAAGAAAAGACTGACATAAAGAATAGTTTTAGCGAAAACCGCAAACGAATCGACCATTTTTTCCGTTTTTTATAATCATTTGAAATTTTCGACTCTAAACTTTAATGGCGCCTATCTCCTTCGGAAGACGTTTGGGACCCTTAGTTTCCTATTTAATATTGTTTGTCTTTATGTGTACTATCACCCCTTAAACTTTTCCCCAAGAGTTTAGATTCACCCTATATATATATATATATATATATATATATATATATATATATATATATATATATATATATATATATATATTCTTTGAATTTCAATAAAGATTAATCAAGTTCTTGTAACATTCTAACTAAATCATATATATATCTATAGATATTTTTTTTAATCGAGGGTTTAAATTTGTTGATTTAAAGGTTTTAAATACTTTGACTTAAAAAGTTTTAAAAGACACTTAAAAATAATTTTGAATAATTGAATGTACCTTTTTATTATTCAGGGTAAATTTAGAATACAACTTAAACATTCTGTAATTTTGTGTTACAATTTTTAGTAAAATATTAAGTCGATAGATTAGTTAAACATTAAAAAAAAAAAGTTAAATCAAATTTACAAAATCAGACAAAATAAAATGTATAATTTTTTTTTGTATATTATTAAAAAGATATATACAGGGTGTAACTGAAATGCTTCAACATACTTTGAGGGATGATAGTACTCATGAAGATGAACAAAAAATACAATAGAACACGGGGTCGCAAATGACATTTAACCGTTTCAGGGACAGTGGTATGTCTAAAAAACCACTTAATTTTAATTCCAAAACGCCACAATGGCACCAGAATTTTGCTGAAATCTTTTCCATTTAATATTTATGTGAAATATAGCCTTTTTCTTATTTACAAACAATTTTTTTTTGTAAATTCCGGTGCCAGTCCATTTTCAGACGCATTTTCTCTATTTTTATCCTTTAAGCCTTTTAGGGGCAAACTACTTTTAGTACTAAAATGTTGAAATAAATGACTGGCACCGGAATTTATAAAAAAAATTGTTTGTAAATAAGAAAAAGGCTATATTTCACATACATATTAAATGGAAAAGATTTTAGCAAAATTCTGGTGCCATTATGGCGTTTTGGAATTAAAATTAAGCGCTTTCATAAACATACCACTGCCCCTGAAGGGGTTAAACGTCATTTGCGACCCCATGTTCCATTGCATTTTTTGTTCGTCTTCATGAGTACTATCATCCCTCAAAGTTTGTTGAAGCATTTCAGTTACACCCTGTATATCAAAAACATCTCCTTTTATTATCCATTGACGAGGTTATCAAAAATCAGAACAAATCAGAAATATTCGTTTGTAATAGTATAAAAACGTATATCAAAACATCTTCTATTAGTATCTATTAAATAGCTTATCAAAAGCATCCTCCATTAGAATTACATATGTGTTATTTATACACAAGCATCATTAAAGCTTATTTTAGAGTATACAATACAGATAAGACGGGCTTAGCTGGAGCATCGGCCTGAAACGGACTCCGACTCAAAGAAAAAAATAAATTTTGAACAAATTGAAAAAAAGAAAATTTAGTAAATGAGCATGTATTAGTTGGTTAATGTGTTTTACGATCCTTTGAAAATCAGTTTCAAAGAAAACGAAATTGTTATTGAAGGGATATAAGAAGAAATATTCTGATACTGAAGCCTTTCCACTGTCAGAATTAGTATCAGAAAGAAGTCGTGGGATATCCTTTGCCTATCCTCCCATTCTGTTTTATACTCTTTTCCAAAATTACTGGAAAAAGGAGTCGTGTTTCTTTGCCATAGTTGTCAATGACATTTTAAAAGAATAAGAATTGTGACTTTTTCAGATTTCTGCCAGTGGTTGGGTATGAATAACAACTTTCTCATTTTAAACAGAGTTTAAGGGACATGAAAATCAGAAACGTTGTCATGAGGGAATCTTTGGGATTAATTTATATATATTTTCTTTGTAAGAGATTTTTAAATGAGAAAATTAATTTCAAAACTTTTAAAATGTTATTAAACGTTTCCTACTACGTACTTTCGGTATCGATCTCGGGCTCCTAAAAGAATAAAGCAAAAAAAAGAGCCTCAACTCATCTCCAATATACATAACTTCCGACCTTTCATTTTTCTTTAAATCAAATGCACATACTTTGAGCCAGAAAATTTATATAATTAAATATGTCTTGCTTATATGTGGTAGTCATTTCATTTACTACATAAAATATTGTTAAAAATTTTCTACTACATACTTGCGGCACCGGGCTCAAAAAAAAAAAGACTCCAAACTTATCTCTAGTATACGTACTTACCAACCTTCCATTTTTCTTTAAATCAAATACACATGTTTTGAGCCAGAAAAATTGTATTTTAGGTTGATGTAAAAGTTCTGTTGTATTTTAATACATTTAATACCGGTAAAATTTTATCACCTGATAAATGCAAACAGGTATAATAAAATTGCTATGTATTAAAATTTTACCGATGTTATAAGTATTAAAAAAACACGACGGAATTTGTGCATCAACCTGACATTTAAATTCATCTGGCTTATATGTAGTGGTCATTTGATTTGATTTGATTTCGGTTTCATTTACTAAATAAAATTTCAAGTTTATTTGACTTGAAAAACCGGAATTTGGAGCTATGTAAATATCTAAAAATAAATCATCCATAACTTCTAATATAAAATAACGAAAATAGAATGAGACAGACAATAAATAAAATAAAAGACGCCCAATAAATATGAATGCTTTACATAAAAGTGAATGCACACGGGGGAAAAGAAAAGTCCGTTATAAAAGTTTCCTTACCTTTGCTGCCTGTTGCATCACCAGCGACAGCACAACACACTCTGTCACGTGCTAGGCTATTGCCATGGCGACCTAGCACACCACTATCCTATTTTAAATGATCCTTCTCTAAGGATGTTCTGATCAGTACTGGAGTAGGAATGTGGGAGTATTTTGGAAGATGCTGATCCAGGGTTACTAGGGTTTTACAGAACTTCGCCAAGCATCTTTTCTACTCGCCAAACTGCGATAAATAACTGTAAAAAGTTCACGTGTTTTCTAATGATAAAACAGGTAAATATTGTGAAATATAGGGAAAATATTGTACCTATGAACAGAGTCTTATTTCAATGTTGCCAACTTAACATTCTTTTCATCAATAATAATAATAATAATAATAATAATAATAATAACACAAACTACATTCCTAGCAAAATATTTGTATAGTATTTTTTCTCATTATAACCAAAAAATGTCTGCAGTTAAACAAATAAAAAATATATATACAGTAATTGCACCGTAATTTCTAGTATAAAATACGCTGCACAGTAACTTATTTTTACTTGATAGTTATATTACTTTAATTATAAAATAAAATTCCTGATTTGAAACAGATTTATTTTATGGGCTTATGCGCCGTGGATTGCGGTAGTACGACAGTAATTTCTTTTTTTCCCGTTTTTATTTATTTATTTATTTTTTCAAAGAGGCTAAGTTCAAAACATTGCCTGTTTATAGCCTAGGTTAACTCACATAACTATTTTTTAAAGACAGTATTCCCTTTATAGCACATAAATAACGCCTGCATTCAACGTTTTTTTTTTTTTTTTAAATGAAATACAATTATTATACAGGCATACATACATTCAATACAATAATCCAACATGGAGTGAAAAATTAGACAGAGCCAGGAATTGAACCTGGGTCCACAGCGTTCCGGGCTTATGCTCTAACCACTGAATTCCAGTGAACACTCCAGCCGACCCCTGAGTCTGCAATTTCCCACTAATAAACCATGTTGGAGAGAAGGTCACCAGCCATCTAACAGACAGCCTTGACGACCTGACAACGGTGAATAGATTTTTTACTATTCTACCGATCTACGAATATATATTAAATAACACATAAATAAAGCCTGCATTCAAAGTTTTTTTTTTTTTTTTTTTTCCAGATATACAATTATTATACAGACATACATACATTCAATACAATAATCCAACATGGAGTGAAAAATTAGCCACAGCCAGGAACCGAACCTGGGTCCACAGCGTTCCGGGATGTTGCTCTAAATTGTATTGAATGTATGTATGTTTGTATAATAATTGTATATATTTATATAAAAAAAAAAAACGTTTAATGCAGGCGTTATTTATGTGTTATTTAATATATATTCGTAGATCGGTGGAATAGTAAAAAATTTATTCACCGTTGTCCGGTCGTCAAGGCTGTCTGTAGATGGCTGGTGACTTTCTATCCAACATGGTTTATTAGTGGGAAATTGCAGACTCAGGGGTCGGCCGGAGTGGTTCAGTGGTTAGAGCAACAGCCCGGAACGCTGTGGACCCAGGTTCGATTCCTGGCTCTGGCTAATTTTTCACTCCATGTTGAATTATTGTATTGAATGCATGTATGTCTGTATAATAATTGTATGTATATCTTTTAAAAATATATTCCCTTTAATTAAACGCAAAATTATATGATTAAATAAGGTGGAAATTACTTTTCAAAAATTATGGTGGTGTTTTGGCTAGGCGGTAATAATTCCCGGCTTATGAAGTTACTTATTTTAAGATAATGAAATGCCATTGCTAGTTTTAAAATAAAAATAAAAAGGAAAATTTTTGTTATTTTTTTCTGAAACAGGATTTATTTTAATTTTTTTTTTTTTTTTTTTTTTTTTTTTTTTTTTTTTTTTTTTTGCGCGGTGGTGGAGAAAAGCGGATACCTCCTACTACTAACTCTATCACAAATCATCCTATAGAAATCTAACTGGTGCCAATCGATAACGTCTACAAATTAATTGTATTCTTACATTTTTCTTCAGGAGTTAAATAATGTATATTTTGAAATTGATATTTAAAAAATATAGGAATTGACACCTATTAATTTTTTTATAAGATATCGACTGCTAGAAGTTTCAAATATGCGAATCCAAAGAATCATGGTCCATAAGCTGTGTTTTTGGTCCATGATATAAGACTAAAACTCGATTTTGGTATAATGACTTAATTATTTCACTTTTTAATGTTAAAAGGTTTATCCTGTACGATATCCACAATAGTTTTTGCATTTTGTTCGAATTTATATGACTTACACAAGCTCAAATTTCGTATTATCCGTAGTTTTTGATGAAAAATACGCTATTTCTCCTAATTTTACCTCAATTATTTATTTGAGCGCAATCGTGCAGCACTATTTTCTTTACATATATTATAAAATACATCAAAATATACAATATACGTAAATATATAAGTGTTGCAAAGCTGCGCTCATAGTAAAATATTAAAAAAAGATATTAAAATAAATTCTAATATTAAAAAGTGAAATAATTAAGTCAGTATAACAAAATAAAATTTTTGTCTTATTTCATGGGCCAAAAACGCTGCTTACGGACCCTGATCCTTTACAGGTCATTCCAGCGAGTAATTTTTGAGCTATATTTGTTGGGTTATTCAGAAAGTTCCTTCCGTTTTGGAAAACCAATTCGTACCAGAAAATTATGTTCGTCAATTATTAGAGATGAGATATCGGAATTAATGTCTAATAATTAAATGATAGAATTATCCGGTACGAACCAACTTTCTCAAACGGAAATAATTTTCCGAACAACCCGATAAAAGTCTCTTCCATCAGAATGTGTTTCGCAACGACTAAAAATAATCTGAAAATTATGAGTTTCAAACTTACAGGCAGTGTGCATATTTACAAAAAAATTTTAACAGAAATTTTCACAATTTTTTATTACAGAAAAAAAGTTACAGCTTTTTTTCGACTGAACGCGGTGCTACAAATTCTGCAGTTGAAATATTAAATGGAATTTTTCTGATCAAAATACAGTTTCAAGACTTCTTTGAAATTTCAAGTTGTGTATGCACTTTAATTAAAAACCTGAATAATTCCTAAACTACTTTATCGAATGACTTCTCGTTTAGACCAAAGAATCCACGTTTGATGTCAAAATTAGGTGTTAGTAATGGACATTTCAAAGTTCGTTACAATTTCTATATGCAGATGACCCCGAAGCAAAATTTAAATATAACATTAATTAGCTGATGTTATTACTAATCGTGAGATACCAGTTACTTTTTTATACGAAGAGTTGGAGTAGAGTTAGTAGGGTAGGAACCGGCCCTTTCCCCGTATGAACTTTATATAGAGTGAAAAAAAAAAAAAAAAAAAAAAAAAAAACAGAATTTCTATGGGAGATCTGCTAAACTTCTTTAACCTTTCTTTTATATTCAGAAGTTCTTAATTCATACCAGAAATTACTAATAGTTGTTTTTGATTTGTATAATGACAGATTTTTCCTGATTACCTAAACCAAATATTTTTCTTTCGGAATTTATAGTATAAATTCGTAATTTCTGAGCAAAATAGGAATCCAACCTGGCAACACTGTCGAAAGGGACCTGGTGTATTTTATTTATTTATTTATATTTATTTAAAGTATAATTTTTCATTTATATTTATATTTCATAGATAGAAGTTGTTTTATCTTATAAAGTTTTTATAATTTTTTTTCTCTTATATTAGCACGTAACATACCGGAACAAGCAATTACTTCTAAGTTTCAAACATACCGATATTTTTCAGAGCATTTTGCTAATTTCATCTTGGCCAAATAATTTATCTTATAATCTAGAAAATTTACTTAAAAATTGTATAGTAGAACGGACTACAAAAACAAACTTACAATTTTTCGAAATTTTTCTGGTTTGAAATGCTTTTATTTACCTTAGATAATATCGACGTAATGCTCCTGTAGATATTGGTATAAGCTAAGTATTTTCACATATCTATCTAGTTAAATAAAAATCATTGTTAGTTTGTTTGTTCCTTATACAAATATACAATTTTTGATTTTGAAACTTGATAGTCATACGTTTTAGAACAAGAATAAAATTGCTGCCAGCTTAAAAAAATTATCAGACTATTAATTATCGATTTTTCAACAACCTGCCCTAGTTTTTCACTATTGAAATCTTTTTTTTTAAAGTTTTCTATTGCAATATTTTTTTTCCTGTTGCCAAACCATAGAAAACGGCACAAGAATAAAAAAAAAATAATAAACAAATCACAATATTTACTTTTTTTATGGGCTAATAAAAATTCAGACTCACTCACTATGTTTTAGTATCCAAAATTGAGGTTATTCTGAGAAAAGAGTGCATTTTTTTAATATGTAAAATTAAAAACTTTTACAATAAGTTTCGTTAAATTGACGTAGTACCTTTATTTAAATGTATTTAAAATTAAATCATTTAATTTAATACAGACATTTGAATTTCTAAGAAAAAAAGGAAAAAAAAAACATGAACTAAACTATGTGACTAACTTATGACATCACTTCCTGTAAGACTATTTTAGTGCGGCGTTAAACTGAGTCTAAACAAATGGTTGTTTTGTTTTATTCCTTGCTCCGTTTGTATCTATATCTTATAGGTATACTTTAAAGATAAATGTACTAATACAGTGGTAATATTTCCCATGGTTCATTTTACATAGGAAATTAAACATAACAACTTTCATTTGTTTTTATTTATTTATTTATTTTTCTTTTCTTTTTTTTCAAACAAAACTTCATGACTTATGTCACGAATAAAAGCGCCTAGAAAATTATGTCATTTTCATACAGTAAATCTAAATTTAGTTTTTATGAATGTAAATGTATGTTTCCTTTTTTAAATAATGCCATACGAATTAGAACTAAGTGTTTGGTTGATTTTTCTGCATTTTCTAGTGTATTATCAGGGAAAATGTATATTTTTCAGTTACAGGCCTCCTAAAACTCTAGATTCTTATTCATAAAGCTTAGGAATTTTACTATAATTTTGTGAAAGTAACGCCACTTTTTACATTATTTTATTTAACTTAACTTGGTTTATGTATGCAAAGACGGAATTTTGTAATTGATTTCCAATCTACGATTTTTCACTTAGATTATATGATATAACTATAAAATATCGATACGCAGGTGAGTTTTTGATGACAATACAAAATATTAATATTTTTAAAACTTAATTATAAAATAATAAGTTGATTATAAGACATTTTTTCGTTAGCTACACCCAGGTAAAAAATCGCCAAATATTCTTTATGGTTACAACTGTATTAAAAATTGTGTCAAATACGTACAAAACCACAATCACTAAAGTATGACAATTGGCTCTGAAACTGCTACAATAAAATATTTTAAGCTTTAAAAAGTAGAAAGTAAAATATAAATATAAATTGCAATATTTACAAAGAAAATCCTTTGTCAAATAATAATTTTATATTTAAAATAACGATATACATTGAAAATGTAATTAAAACATCCTCAATAGGTAGTTTAAATTTTTTTTTTTTTTTTTTTTACTGTTTCTATATCTTAAAGTAGAAACAGAGAGATCATTATATATTTTTAAATAAAATTACTAGATAACTCTTTCTACGAAGAGTTAATCAAATTGACAATTTTTACATATTCCGGGCCTATGCCAAATTAACTACTTTAATATATTTTTTTTTAATTAGGCGTATTTTTTAATATAAACGCTGATTGATTATAAAGTTTTTTAAAACTATTTTTACTTTTATTCTCATTTTTTATTGTTTTTCTAACCCTTTGATTACAGGGTTGGAATATATGAGAGATTTAGGATGACAGTGGTGTAAGTCAATATTTAGTAATTTGAGAAAAGAAGTGTTTTGTGAAACTCGTCGTATTGCCGTTGCATTAAGTGGTCCAACTTGTTTTGCCTGTAGTGACTCCCTAAAAGAGCTGTGACATATTTCACTGCCACACTGAACAGAAATTAATATATGTTCAGTGAAAAAATGGTTATCTAGATTTTTCAACTTTTTGACAAGCACCATTGTCATTCTAACCCCCCCCCCCCCCACATATGTCATACCAGCCAACTTAACTAAACATCCGTACAATGTGAGTAAATTTTATCCAGGTTAAAGACTTTCATAACCAGAAAATATATCTGAAAAAAAAAATATATATATATTTAGTTTATTTGAAGTCACTTAATAAAAAAAAAATTCTGGTTTTAAACGAGTTTAACCTCAGTTAAATTAACCTATATTGTACGGAAATTTAGTGCGATGTTGGCAGGTATGATATGTCGTCCCAGTGACTATTTCTTTATTCTATTCGCACCACTTTTTGAAAAGCACTCTCTGTCATACAGTTACACAAGGATACTTTTAAAAAAATCTACCATAAAGATTTTTTTTTAAATAAATCGTAGTACGAGTGAATATTAAAATAGTTGCCAGACCTATGCCGTAATCAACAGGTTAACACGTTGACGGACACTTGCGTCTATAGCCGTCAAAGCGAAGTTCACTATGTGGCATGACGGCAATAGCCGTCCAAAACGAAACAGTCGTTTTTAGACACTACGGCTATAGCAGCACAAATGTGCATTTACCGGCGTACAAGTAGAAGCCCAGTGTCATGTTTTGGAAACAATTTTTTAGGTTGAAGTTCGTTTTCCACCTGTTATACGAGTTGCAGCTTCAGTGCAGGGTGGCTTGTGGTCAGGGAAAAATAGAGTAAAAAATGGCATTTACCAGTATATTCTTATAGAAAAATTCAAATTGATTATTTGATCGAATAATCAACAAAATTTTTCTATGAGAATATATTGGTGTATATCACTTTTTTTTACTGTATTTTTCCCGACCACTAGCCACCCTGACGTGGTTGTGAAGGGAGTGTGCAACCTAATTAAAGGCGCTGAATTAATCAAAATTAAGTTTATTTAAGCAGAAAGAGTAAAACTATACTTCTTCTAAAAATTACAAAAACATATAGTGTCAATTTTCGAACTTCACTTGTTCCTACTCTCCGTCAATGTGTTAACAATTTATGGACGCGACTGTACCGAGCTCAGTTATTGTGATCGTCGTATTAGGATATTGCCAGTGGAGGCTGACTGGCTTTATTTGGGGCACTAAATGCATGGCTGCTAAATATATTCTTTTCTTACCACTATTATTAAAAAGGAATACTTTATTTTATTTACTGTCCGAAAGTTATGCCATTTAACAAGAAAAAGATTTCTTGTAAAAAATAATGATATAAAATAATATGTAATACAGGTATGCATTTAGTGCCTCCCAAAAATACAGTCACCACCCGCCACTGGATACTGCATTTTTATTTAATTTACCTTGAAGGCCCCCGTGGTTGACATGAGCAAATCCCGGTAATTCTGCTAGTTTCATATGCGTTTTCACACTATATCAAACTATATCTTTTATGAATTAGATAATTGCAAAATATAAACACTTTATTTGTGCCTTTACACCTTTACAGGTGTATTTTCAATTAGAAAAGACGAATTAAATTCAAAATTACTCTCTGACACATCTGACAACTTTCCTAAGTTTCTTACAAAAGAGTGTTTCGATATTTATGCAAGAACTTCAAAGGAATGTAGCATATATTTTAAAATCTAATAAACAATTTTACCTGCAACTAAAAGTAAAGAAATTGTTTCCAATGTAAAAGAAAAATATACAATAACGGTGCAAGTTTTGCCAATAATTAATAAATTATAGCGCAGCGGAAATTTTTATCCAGTACAGGAAAAGTGCATTCCGTTAAAACATTTTCCGTTCGCAAAACAAGTATGTAGCAGAAATTATAGAAACGAGAATTTGATGTGATTGATCATTAATTTTAATTGGAGGTTCAATTATGATTTTGAATTAGTCAGTAGTGTGTGTTCATTCACAAAATGCAAAATAATAAAAATAATGTCTCTTTTTTTCTTTTTTCTTTTCTTTTCTTTTTTTTTGTATGTATGAGTTATTGATGATACCACAATCTAAATGACAATGGCCAAATAAATACCAACAGATTCATAAACTAATATGTACAAACGAAAAAGCTAAAAAAATATAATAAACATTTTCAAATCTAATAAACAATCATAATCATTCTACTACTAACTACTAACCAGGGCCGAATAACTCTTTGGGGAACTGGGAAATACAGTCACCAGTATTTTAAATTAGTAATTTGCTGCTTTCTTTTGACAGAAATTGTACGTTTATAGAAGAGGAAGATTACTATTTGAAAATTGTACTACTATCTTGACAGGGCCTGTGTCCCTTGTGCCGATGGCTTAATTTAGTCCTGTCTCTAACAGCAAGAAATTACTTTTGGATATAAAAATAAATTATATAGCATGATGTCAAGTATTTTGCAAGCAATTAATAAATTGCAAGAGAGTTAAAAGTTTCATCTAGCATCTCGACAGTTCGACTCCATTGAAATTTTTTGAAACTGAAACCACGTCAGAAACATAAATTATTAGAAGTTGAAATCAGTCCTATCGATACCATGATCACAGTGACAAGCCTACAACTCTGTGCTTTTTTTTAATGAAAATTTTTTTAAAACTTCTTTTGAGATTTTTCTTACATCTTTTGTATAAACCTACAAGGAAGGTACTTTTTGTTGCAAATGTCGTAAATAGCTAGAAAGATTTTTTTTTTTATAAATATTGGTATTAAATGGTATTAAAAATACTATACCAGTTGAAGTAATACAGTGATATAAACATACATGGCAATATTTTCATAATTTCAATATTTATGAATAAGGTAACTACAGATTTTTAACATATAATTCGTTCATTTAACACATCGTTTACCAGCAATTAATATGAAATTTTTGTTTTGATTCAATATAAGTACCGCCTCCTTTAAAAAGGTTTTGGAATAATCTTTGTAGAGTTAACATTTTTAACCTTTTCCGGCACAATGGTCTCACTCCGAGCACACCTAATTGTAATTCCAAACTTGCATGCGACACCAAGAATATTTTAATAAAATTTTGTTTCTACAATGAAAGCTTAAAATAAGGCGTTATTATTTTCTAAAAAATTCGTTTGTGTCAGTCAGTAATTTCTCATTTTACGAACAGAATTTGTCTCTGCCGGAAAGGGTTAAATATAATTACGAGGGGTGATCCAAAAAAAGTTTACAAGGCAAAGGAAAAAGTATCAATAGAAACAAGATACAAATGGCAATCAAGAGACACATCTGGCCTTTACTTTTCCACATAGTCGCCAAACCTGTTTAGGCATTTGTTAGAACGTTCGACCAACTTATTTATCCCGTCTTAGTAGTAATCAGGGCCCTACTCATTGAGCCATTTCTCGGCAGCTGTTTTCACTGCATCGTCTGAGTTGAACCGTGTTACGGATAAGTTTCGCTTCAACGCCGGAAAAAGGAAATAGTCACTTAGAGCCAAATCGGGGCTGTATGGGGGGGGGGGTGATTCCAGACCTCCCACTTGAAACTTTGCAGCAATTCCTGAGTCATTTCGCTACCTGTTGTCTACTCATTCCTTTGTCCCCGTATACCTCAACGATTTGTCTGTGAATTTCGGATGCGGCCACATTCTTGGCCCATAAGAATCGAATTATGGCTCGCACCTCTATGCGAGACCACTTTTCTAGACGTTGTGTCATTACTGTCGCTCTTAAGCGTCTCCGTACTGACGCTACTTACTCATAGAACCGCTGTAGGACAACTAGCGCCATCTGTCAACCACCCTGGGTGGAAACATTTGCTCCGCAATTATTACGTTTCAAATGCTTCTGCTTGTAAATATTTTTTGGATCAACCTACGTAAATATCTTACAGTATGTGAATTTCATGTAAAATTTCTTACAATCTAACAATGTATCGTATAAATACACTTTCTTTTTTAGAACGATTTTATGCCGTTTAAATTATATAAGCACTGGATACAAAACACAGTTATAAAATACCAGCAAAACCCGCGGCTTTGCTCGCGTAATTCTTGAAAAATGACAAGTGGTATTCGTTGGGCTATTTTCATTAGAGGAAATTTTACTGCCACAGATAATTCAGAAATTACTAATTAAACCAGACTAATGTCGAAAAAAAAAAACATCGGAATTTTAGAACGTTTTTCCCTCTTTTACCGTTCCCCTTTCGTAGTGTCACCGATATAAAATATAGCCTATGTTACAGCAGGGACTGTTACCATCAATTTGCCACCATCACTTTTGAAAATGGTTCTGTAGTTCCAGAAATTCCATAGCAGTTGTAATTTAGAAAGTTTTTAGAACACTTTTCGCTGATCTCACAGTTTTAAATTTCGAATGTTTTTAGAATTTGTTCTTAGAGAGCATTTACATCTTATAAATAACTACCATTCCAAATTTAAAGTTTCTAGTTCCTTCAGTATAAAAAAAATCGAAATTTTAAACGTTTTTCGCAATTGCACCCCCCTGTGGTAGTGGCACCGACATAAAATATAGCCTATGATACAGCAGGGAGTGTTACCATCAATTTGCCACCCTCACTTTTGAAAACAGTTCTGTAGTACCTGAGATTCCACAGAAATTGTCTTTTAGAATGTTTTTAAGCCGCTTTTCACTCATCTCACCCTTTTAAATTTCGATTTTTTTTTTAGAATTTGTTCTTAGAGAGCATTTACATCTTATAAGTAACTACCATGCCAAATTTCATGTTTCTACCTCCTTCAGTATAACACAAATCGAAATTTTAGAACGTTTTTCGCTCTTGCACCCCTCTCCCTGTGGTAGTGGCACCGATATAAAACATAGCCTATGTTACAGTAGCGACATGATCCAAGAAGTTACCATCAATTTGCCACCATGACTTTTGAAAACGGTTCTGTAGTTCCCGAGATTCCATAGAAATTGTAATTTATAATGTTTTTAGAAGGCTTTTCGCTCCTCTAACCCTATTAAATTTCGATTTTTTTAGAATTTGTTCTTAGAGAGCATTTACATCTTATAAGTAAATACCATGCCAAATTTCATGTTTTTAACACATTCAGTATAAACAAAATCGAAATTTTAGAACGTTTTTCGCTCCTGAACCCCCCTGGGGGTAGTGGAACCGACATAAAATATAGCCTATGTTGGAGCAGGGACTGTCACCATCAATTTGTCACCATAACGTTTGAAAACGGTTCTGTAGTTCCAGAAATTCCATAGAAATTGTAATTTAGAATGTTTTTAGAACGCTTTTCGTTTATCTCACCCTTTTAAATTTCGAATTTTTTTAGAATTTGTTCTTAGAGAGCATTTACATCTTATAAGTAAATACCATGCCAAATTTAATGTTTTTAACCCCTTCAGTATAAACAAAATCGAAATTTTAGAACATTTTTCGCTCCTGAACCCCCCTGGGGGTAGTGGCACCGACATAAAATATAGCCTATGTTGGAGCAGGGACTGTCACCATCAATTAGCCAACATCACTTTTGAAAACGGTTCTGTAGTTCTAGAGATTCCATAGAAATTGTAATTTAGAATGTTTTTAGAACGCTTTCGCTCTTCTCACCCTTTTAAATTTCTAATTTTTTTAGAATTTGTTCTCAGAGAACATTTACATCTTATAAGCAACTACCATGCGAAATTTCAAGTTTCTAGCTCCTTCAGTATAAAAAAAAATCAAAATTTTAGAACGTTTCTCTCTCTTGCACCCCCCCCCCCTGGGGGTAGTGGCACCGATATAAAATACAGCCTATGTTGGAGCAGGGATTGTCACCATCAATTTGCCACCATCACTTTTGAAATCGGTTCAGTATTTCTAGAGATTACCCCCTACAAACAAGAAAAGAAACAAAGAAACAAAAAAACAATCTTTACTTCTTTATAATATTAGTATAGATCGCAGAATTCCTCGAGATAAACGAATGTCAAAATATTAAGAAAATACACTAGAAATTTAGTTTTAGAAATGAAGTCTAATATGTGCCACATAAGAATGATTAACTTTTAGTTATAAAATTACTGACACAAAGCAATTTATTCGATCGGCGGATTACTGTATACACTCCCCTATAAATCTACTCCAAAATTCGAGAAAAATAACATGTCCTTCCGATTGAACAGCAGTATTTCTGTATATATTCATCCTATTTATTTACCGAAAATTATTACGTAATCTTTCCACCACCCCCTGAATACGTAATATGTTGTATACCCCTACACGTTAACACAAAAATGCCGACTGTTGTAGGTGGATTTATTTTATGTGTTTGTCCGGCCCTCTAAATTCACACCAGTATTTTTCAATAATTTTCTTTTACTTTTCTAATTTCAGAAAAATAAGATTGAAAAAGCTTTCAGAAATTATTGATATTGAAATTCAAGGGACAGTACAAACGCTGAAAAAAAAAATCTGCCTACGACAGCCGCCATTTTCGTGTCAGCGCGTAGGCCTACAATTGAGGGGTGTTGATTAATCTTTTGATTATGGGTTGGGATATACCGTAATTTCCGGCGTATGATCCGCAGCTCAAACAATCGTTTTTCGACCCAGAAAATTTATTCAATAATTGTAGTTAAATATTTACAGCGATCTTTAAAGTTACATTTTATAAAATAATATTTCTGGGTCGAAAAACGACTCTTTGAGCTGCGGATTATACGCCGGAAATGACCTGCCAATGGACGAATTTTTAAAAATAATCGCTTCCATACACTTTTGCGAGGATATAACCATGAGATAACTATTACAAAGAAAATGTTTTGTAATTTTTTGTAGTCAAATAGTCGCCAGTCCAAGCCCGTAATGAAAAGGTTAAATAATAAGAAGAAAACTAATAAAAAATGCTGGCATTCACTCTGCAGGATATGTCATTTTTTTCGTATTTTGGGGTCGATTTATAAGGAAGTATATGCATTAAACGCCCGATGAAACAGCGCATTATGTATTATTAGTACTAACTACAATATTGGCACAATTGCTAAATATATTTCCAATTTAAAGCAATAAATATTATAGCATTATTTGAGTTCTGAACATTTTTCATATCTCATGTCTTAAAATATAATAAAAATTTTAAAATAAAACGCAAAATATATTGATTTGTTAAAATTCTAAATAAATTCAAAGTTAGTTTTAACAGCTGTAATTTAGCATATGCGCCATCATATCAAACACACAGCCATCGGTTTTCAATTTCAACTTACGTATTATATCGCTAGCACTTTTGATCTGGTCTGCTGCCAAAACACAGTTATAAAATATCGTAGAATTCCTGGAGATAAACGAATGCCAAATATTAAGGATTGAAAAATTAGGTACTGGTCGAAAACATGAAATTCTAATCCGATAATAATGTGTATATCTTTGAAACCAATTTTTGAAATAACACTCATAAGCTACTAAAGAAAATATTTGATCGGTTATATTCGATAGGTTACGGGATCTTCTTCTACATTTTTTAAATATATTACATTAGATTAGAGTATATATGAGTATTACAAGATATGTGAGATATTTTAACATTTTTCAGAGGAAGCGTATTGCTGCCAACTTTTACGCTTTTTTCTTACCACTAACATTTTATAGTAAATTTTGACTTATTCGATCATCAAAATCTGCTATTAATACATTGACCACCACAGACTGTGACAAAGTGTATATTTTGTCCACGTTCCCTGAATACTAGGCCTGAGCACCGACACAAAAGTAGGGTCTGTCGTAAGTTGAATTTTGTCAACGTTTATACGGTCCCTTGAAATTGAATATCAATATTTATTTTTAAGTTTTCACCGCCTAATTTTTCTGAGATTTAATTTTTCTCAGCCCTACTATACAGGGAGCGGTGTTTTGGCAGACATTGATTACGCGGTTTTCATTGTATATCGAGTCGGTTCATAATTGAGGGGGTTTGAATGACTGTCGAGTAAGTCAAAAAAAAATTTAAATCAAGATAACCCTATTTTCAAGGAACGTATATATATTTCTGTTCAATGTGCCAGTCAAATAAGTCACAGTTCACTTAGTGAGTCGCTAGAGGGCAAAACAAGTTGGACCACTGAATGCAACGGCAATACAAGTTTCACAAAACCTTCATTTCACAAATCACTAAATTTTGACTTACTCCACTGTCATTCTAACCCCTTCAATTCTAAACCACGGCAATATTTCTTAATTTTATACAAAGTTTTATTTTTATACGTTTTTAATTCAAAAATATTAAATTTTAGTTATTTTTACACGTTGAAAGCCAAACACAAATCATTAAACATGTCAATTAGGGCATGAGTTTCTTTTATTTTAAATACATGGTAATAAATTACCAATAGTTCCGTTTTATGGCAATAAATTGCCTTCAATGAAAATATTGATGGCACAGTTATCCGTGTGGTATGGCGCAGCGGAAATTTATGCTGAGACGCATATTTCTGCGAAATGGTAGTCAATATGTCAAATAAGAAAAACAATTCAATCAAAATTTAGTGGTATTATAAAAGTGCAAAAGTTGGTAGCTCACGGCTCACCAACCTGGTGCCCACCAAATACCGGAAATTTCTTACAGAAATCAATATACAGAAATCTCAATATATCCGATAAAATAAGGCAAAGAATTCTGTCAGGAATTTCTGGTCTTTCACGGGCGCAAATTTCGACAACACATCCGATTTGGAATGTAATGTACGTAACGTTATAAAAGAAGATAATTAAATAATTCAAAATATACACTGCAAATTTTAAAAGAAAAATATATTAGTTAGCTGAAAAACTAACATAAATTCAAAATTCGTTTTAATAGTTGAAATTTAACATATGCCATCGTTTCTAACACAGGATCATCCGTTTTCAATTTCAACTTATGTATTTTATCACTAGTACATCGAATATGGTCTTTTGCCAATAAAAAAGTTATGAAATATTGTAGATTTCCGTGAGACAAGTGAATGCCAAATGTTTAGTTATTGGAAATTTAGGTACTACCAGAAAACAAAAAAAAATATCCGATAATACAGGGATGCCACTGGCGACTTTCTTTTTATTCTACAGGTACCACTTTTTCCCAACAGAAATATTTGCTATACACGTCTCCAAAATTTGTAAAATATTCCACAAAATTACTTTTTGGAAGCAGTGGTATGAATATAATATAACAATAGTTGCCAGTATCATCCCTGATAATAGTGTTTATCTGTGAAAGCGATACTTGACTGAAGAAAATATCCTACCGTTATTATCAAACAATTTTATAAATGCTTTTTTGGAGCCCTAGCTTTTTACCAACAACATATGATATTCTCATTTTTTAGAGAGAGTACGTATTGCATTAAAGATTTTTAAGGTAATAAGTTAATTTTGACAGCTAGGCGGTTATTTTTATTCATCAAGCTACCATTATTTTCAAAAGTAATATTTGTTTTATTTAACGTGTCATGCTAGTTGGATATAACTCTACAAATTCTCTACAAATACTCACTTTGGATATTTACTATAACAAAGTATGGGTAAATTATAAGTAAAAAAAATGTAATTGAAAAATAACAGCATTGATAAGGGAAAATCAGGACTACCACACTGTAAAAAAAAATCTCTCAAATTGACAGAATAGAAATTTCCAATGTTAGCGACAGTGGAAAAAAATGTAATTTACAGAAAATATCTGTATATGTTCATTAATACATTTTTTTTTTGTAAAAAATACAGATTTTTTCTGTAATAACTACAAACTCTCTATTTTTTTACAGGAAAAATACTGTTTTTTTTTAAACTATATTTTTCTGTCATAATTACAGATTTTTTCTAGAGTGCACTGGTGTGTTTTCTGAAAACTAGTATTATCGAAGAAAACTTTCCTTTGTAGGTAGGTGCTTATAACATTTGCAATAGATTAAATAACTGCGGTGTAGATATCTATGAAATTTTCCAGAGATATCTGGTAGTTAGTTATTTGAAATTATGTAATTTATCTGAAATAACTGGTATACTAAATGCGGACCGAATGGGAGTCCTTGAATAGAACATATTTCATATGGAACGTATTTTGCGCAACTTTATATATAAATATGAGTTAGGCTTCAATTTAGAATGACTTTTGCGTACATAAATTAGATATTTACTTGCGAAAAAGCACTCGTATGCGCCTGTTAACCTGTCCTTTCCAGATGTAAACCGGATTGCCAGTTCAGCCTTTTTATAATTCAGAAAGTTCGAATGCGTACCGGAAATGCTGAAAGGAGAATTTTTACTGTAACAGGGTGGCTAGTGGTCAGGGAAAAATATAGTCAAAAAAAGTAGTACACACCAGTATATTTTTATAGAAAAATTCATCTTGATTATTTGATCGAATAATGAACACTAATTTTTCTATAAGAATCTACTGGGGTTCATCACTTTTTTTGACTGTATTTTTCCCTGACCACTAGCCACCCTGTGTAAGTAATCACGATATGTCTGTCATTAAATAAAAAAAAACATTATAGAAAATTTCTGGTATAAATTAGATATTTAGGAATTAAAAAAAAAAAGGCCAAACTGGCAACCCTGGGGATAATGTAAATCTGTTGCTATAATGTTCAAGTGATTGAATGACACCGGAATTCGCAAGGAAATTAATTTTTAAATATACTATTCTGTTCATCAATATTATAAACGTAATATTTTATTAAAAAATTCAGCATACTATTTGGCTGTTTAGAATAAAAATCAACTAATATCAATAATATACCACCGCCCTTCAAACGGCTAAATGAAGGAGAAAATATGTGCTAGCTTAAAGACTGAATAAATTCAAAGTTCCTTTTAACATCTGTCATCGGTTATCAATTTTAGCTTATGTGTTTTATCGCTAGTACTTTTGATCTGGTCTGCTGCCAATAGACAGTTATGAAATATTGTAGATTTTCGTGAGATAAACGAATGCCAAATATTAAATTTAGGTGCTAGTACAAAACATGAAATTGTAATCAGATAATAGTGTTTATCTGTGAAAATACAATTTCAAATAATAACACTCCTGAGGTACTTAAGAAAACGTTCTACCGCTTTTATCAGACAATTTAAAAAATATATTTCGCTAGCTTTGTGGATAGATGCACTTTAACGAAAACGTGAGATTACATATAACTGTTTAGGGAAAGTAAATATTACTGTAACATTCTTTTAGATCATAAGAGAAAAGAAGAAACTGATTATGGATCAGGGTTGCCAGTTTGGCCTTTTTTTTAATTCAGAAATTTCTTGTACCGGAAATTCTGAAAGAAAAAAATTTTCTTTAAGCAATCACGATGTTACTGTTATTAAATATAGAAAAGAACTTATATAACATTTCTGGTACGAATACGAAATTTCGGAATTAAAAAAAGGTCCAACTGGTAATCCAGTTATGGATTAATATAGATACCAATATTTTGAAATTATTCCGGTATCTGACCCAAACCAAAACTTTATCCAGAAAATGTATTAAAGAAATGTAGGATATGTGTGAAAGTAATAAGAAAATTTGGTATTTATTTAGACTTAAAAAAATAAAATTTGTTATTTAAAATTGTTTCGTAATACAATTTCTTGTTTGAATTGTGTCAGATCGCATACAGGGTTATCAGTTCGGCCTCTTTTCATTCAGAAATTATGAATACCTATCGGAAAATTCCCCAAAAGTTTTTAACCTTATGTAACCACCAAATGCTTGTCGTGAAATTAAGCAAAAATTACTATTAAGAAATTCTGATATGAATTCCGAATTTGTGAATAAAAAAATAGGTCAAACTAACAACCCTGCTCGAGAAGAATTCCAAAATGTTGGCTTCTGTGGAAAACAGAGTAGCTGTAAAATAACGAGAAGTGAAGACCTCTAATTTGGAATCTATTGGGTGCGATGTTACGTCATTTGGTGTAAGTGCGCATTGAAGCATGCGGTTTTAATTTCTATGGAAAAATAGCATCAAAAGCCTAAGCGTTTCCAGAGTAATATTAGTAATTAATGCTTAATCGTAAAAAGTAAAATTTGTTCAGTATAAATGCCAACATTTATCGTTTACGTATTGAATAAGGATGGACGTCTGAACTGGCTACTGTTTTTACATTGAATTATATCACAATTTACAAGGATTATTTTGTGGTAGATTTCCTTTGAAAAAAAAATCTCGCAAAATTATATGACAGAGAATACTTTTCACAAAGTACTACGAGTACAATAAAAATTGTCAACTAGGGCGTATACGTCCCGACCTTTAATCAATGGGTTAATTGCACATTTTGTTCAATATGAACAGCGTTCTGATATATCATTAGATGGATGTCATAGATGATATTTTTCACAGCTGTCTAAATGTACAGTTCACTGAGATTTACGAAGTAACGTAAACAGGAAATTGCACAAACCTCTGAACAGACATATGTTTAAATGAAATGTTGAAACGCAGGAACTGTTGAAATTTCAATGTTTGAATTAAATAAAAAAACACTATTATGTTTTCTTGATACAACTTTTTGCTGTTTGCGAAAGTTTCGTATTGAATAGGTAAAAACGTTTACATCGAAAGCTGAAGACAGTAGTGAGCAGTTCATTTTCCGCTCAAAACAACGCCACAATTTCCCCTTGTGAAGAATTTTGGTACTATTTCTTCTTCTTTAAACATCTGAACAGTATGCTTCACTATGTACGCTGAGGAACTGCGTCTAGCGACTGTTTTGTTATTCTATTTGTACAGATTAAAATAAAAACTTTGATGTATATTTCGCCAACATACGAAATTTATAAATTCCACAAAATTTATCTTTTGGAAATTATGGTAAGTAAAAATTTATAAAAGTAGTCACCAATGGTATCGCTGAAATTATACAACATTTCGCCCCAACAGATTACCCACTGGAGGGCTCTGAACACCACATGTTTTTTTCATGTCGTTATCCTGTATTTAATGCTTAACTTTATAAAGAATATGTAAGTAATTGGAAATATGCACCATGAAAAGATCTTTTATATATATTGGAATTAATATATTAAGGTTTATTGCGGTATTGATACAGGTATATAAATGCACAATATTCAAATATATACAACATAAAAAAGTATTTTAATCATCTTTTTATCATCTTTAAACATATTTACTTTATTTTGTTAGGCATCAATTGCGTAGTCAGGATGGGTTGGCTTTAGGGACCTTAGATACCACCATTTACGAATAGTAATCTTCCCTTATTTAACCGCAGACATTGAAAAAACTTTCTGTCATTAAATGATTATTTGTTTTTCTGTAGTGTTATGAATAATATTAAGAAGAATGTCTAGTTTTAACATAACAAACATAGATAAGGCTATATGCTATATGCAAAAGATTTCATATTATTTTGCGAATAGCATTGCTGTAAATAATGTATAATTAAAATTTTGTTATAAGTTGTAGTGTATGCCAGAGTTGCCAGTCGGTTAATTTTTTTAAATTTCAGATTGCTTAATAACCACCACTTTTTAAAAATAGAATAATTTGCTTTATTTTCGAATTATTTATTCTGTCTTTAAGTAACGCGAATATTTCTACTTCAAAAAAGTGGTGGTAATCAAACAATCTGAGTTTTAATAACAGTACCGACCTGGCAACACTGGTGTATGTAAAGATTTGAAGTGTAGTAAACAGGTGCGAAAATGAGAAGTGCAACATATTGTGGAAAAGTTGTTCTGTTCTAAAGTCAAAATTGCAGTGCGTTTCTTAATCGTACTTGTTGAAGTTGATTTTTTTCGACGAGAAAAATTTCTAAGGTTAAACTACGAGTTCTTTATTACGAGTTCTTTAAACATTAGAATTTAAATTGTAGTATTTCGTGGAACAAAGGCTAACATTTTTATTCGGTCCCCCCCTCCCCGCTATCTTGGTTAATCCACTGACAGCCAAAATCATTTACAATGAAAATAGAATGTTCTGCATTGCATTATGGTTCATTTTCATAATTTTCGTATTTAATACTAAAGCGTTTAGTTAACAAAAGGTTGTGGATAATTTTACAATATTTACGATCATAAACTTTTAACATCGATCAAGAATCAAGTTTGAACCATATATTCAACGAGAAGAATAATTACAATATATTTATTATATTTTATTACAATATTTTAAAAATCCATTAATAGAATATACAAGTTTAGCATTATATAATGTCAAATTTCCTGTGTCAGATCTATGTGAGAAATAAACCTCACATGGTGGCGGGGCAAGGGAAGATCTATAACGGAAAGTTTTTGCTCAACTAAGTTGTAATCTAGGAAGGGATTGGGTTGCTGAAAATGGAAAACATACCATCTTAAATTTTACTGTGAAACCTATTGATATAATTAATTTTTCTTCGAGAAATAGATAAAAGTGTAATATGTAACTATGTGAGGTAGGGACTTGTACATATTGTATGCAACATCTTTTTGTTTGAAACAGTGTTACCTAGAGCAGGGTCTGATTACCACAAGGGCAAACTTCCACCAGAAAATTTTCGTAAAAATTTTCATTTTATTATTTAAGCGCTTTATTCATACACAATTTCTGTCGCAAATAAGGCATACCTTTGTATACCTTTTTACTGGAGGGAGTTTTTCCCTGTTGCTAATCATTCCCGGTCCTATAAGCTATTTTTTGAAAATTTAGACTGTTTGATTCCTACCACTGTTTTGAAATAGAGTAATTGGCCTCATTCTCAAATTATTTAATCTGTCAATTAATAAGGCGAATATTTCTACTTCAAAAAACTGGTGTCAATCAAGTAATTTGAATTTTAAAAAAGTAGTCTACTTTCAACACTGGTCACTCTTATACCGCCAGAATTTATGAAATCTAATTTTCGCCTTTTTATTACCAGAGTTACTGTCATTAATCAGGGCAAATCATTCTATTCTAAATTAGTTGTAGCTTGGAGGCTCATGGGTCTCAAATTGAACTCTTCCATTGTACGCTATAAATGTTTCGATATTTTTGACTCATTGACAATGGAGCTAAGAAGTTTTCCTAATATTATATAGCGAATGTAAGAAGCTTTAAAACAGCCATTGTAATTTGCTAAATGTAACTAAACTTGAAATTTCCAAATGTAGTGGAAGTTTAGTGTAGTTACTTAATATTCATTTACGCTAAGAAATTTGAAGTTCTTAACCCATTAAAGCCTATTGGTACCATATGGTACCGGAATAGCTGACACCATTTTGTTGCTTTTACACCAGTATTTTTTAAGAGAAATATTCTCTTTATCTAATGACAGACACTCTATAATAAAAGGAGACAAAAGTTGTTGTTTTAAAAAAATTGGTGTGAAATGCAATTTTTGCATTTTAAAGAGAAGAGAATTTTAAAGAGAATTCCGTCTTTAATGGGTTAAGAAAGTTTTTTGTAATTCTCCATGTGTGGTTGAAGTCTGTCTTCAATTGGGAGCTTGTATCAGATTTTGGTTGTTGTTTGGAGCAACCGCTCTTTAATATTTTTACCAAATACTTTTTAGAGACACCTTTTGTGGAGTTTTTGGCTGTCATCTTCACTGATGTCAATTTTCATATGTCTATCCTATACTCATCTCAACAAAGACTTACAAGCGGGAGTAGTTTGTCAAGCAAACAAGTCTGATATATATGTTCTCCATTAAACTTATTAAATATTTTTTAGTAATTTAAAGCTCAATATTTATAATAAGGGAACTAGTCTAATTCATTTTTTGATATTAGACTTGTCAATGTACTTTTAATGCATGCAAGATTCTATTACGCTTAAATATATTTTTTTTTCGAGTTATGAGTAACAGTATTTGCAAAAGTTAATGATGAGTGTCAAAGGTAAGAAGGGATTTCTGGCACGAACCAGGGCACCTTTGTAGATGTCCTGATATCCCCGGGAGAAAAGCAATTCCGTGGGATAGATTTCTGGCTAGTTATGGGTCTCTGGTTGCTCTTGTGGGCTCCAGAAACGCCCATAACGAGGATGCCACGGACCACGTCCCCGGGACCGAAACCTGGATAGCGCCTCGACGCGCCATTCTGGCGCGTCGTGCTTGGCGGGACGATCTATCGTTTCGACCGGTTCGTCAGGAAAAACCCCTGCGATGGTCTGCATAGACTGAAAGCATTATCTACTATTTTTTACTGTGTATCAAGCAGGACTTTTTTTCTAATATGGTTAAAATATATTTTTTTTACCATTAGATGTAGTTCTTAATTAAGTTCACTCAAATGAGGCAAGAGCACTTTCACAATCTACTGTTTTGAAATTTTGTTCCTGAAATGGATGTATTCCCAGATCCGCTGCATTTTATCGTAATTGAGCAATACGGTCCGTGCAAACGTTTCTATCATGTGCTTAAGGCCGTTTTGCTCAATTTAGCAATTAATAATCGCTGATGCTTATCCTGTACTTATTTTGGATATTCGCCTTTATAAACTGTATCACATGTTTATTACCTGAACAAAGCCTGAGTTTCTAAACTGGAATTATTCTATTTGTTAAGAAATATATTGTTTCCTATGATTGTTTGAGATAAATATACAGCGAAACACAACATTTTGTACCTCTATGAAGTGCATTCTGAAAGGAATGCTATGTTTTGTTAATTAAATATTTGTTTAATTTAATCACATAAATTCTGTGATTAAATAGCGTGAAAATACATGTACGAAATCAGTGGTTGGAAGAATGAAGAATTCGGAAGAATCTTACGTCACATATAAGTGACGATCTTCGAGAAGTGATTAAGAGTTCTTGCAAACAACAGCTTATCAAATTTCAGAAGTTTCGAATTTCAGAATAAACTTTGAAGTTTGTAATTCGGAAATTAATTTATTCTTCGACGCATGGTTGCCAGTGTAGCCTCTTTTTCTATTCAGAAATTTTCAAAGAAAATGTTTCTTTTAAGTAAAAATGAAATGTTTATCATTAAATAAATAAATAGAAACTATTCAGAATTTCTGGCATGAATTCGAAATTTCTGAGTTATGAAAAGGCAAGCTGACAACGTTGGATGCGCTTAACTCCAAGTTACTCGCATTGTACATTAAATCAGGTTTCGCTAATCTTCACAATATAATGATTAGATTACTGATGATTAGATTACTGGATTGTGCATCAGTATCAAATAAAAATTGAAATATAGCATTTTAAATACTAGTAATTTTGTAGTACTTTTCTACGGTGTTAAATTAAAATAAAATTTCTATACACAAAACATCAAACTAAATGCATTTGTTTTATCGTTTTGCATTGTTCTGTTTGTCAAGCAAGAAACGAAATGTATGTTCCTGACAGAACGTCAACTGTATTCGTATTTTCTGCGAAAACTTTAGATCATACACTTGTAGCTCCGTCAACTCCATTCGTAGCACTTTAGTTCAGAGGCATGTGCAAAAATTTGGAATAGTTATAGGTTCTCATAAATCTCAAAGAACGTAAAATTATTTTAATACGTATTTGCGGCCTCCTCACTTGGTTCCTTTATCTGGGAGCCCGACAATACCGTCCTCATTGTCCACCCTCCTGCCTTACATAATGATTGACAACAGGTATCAGGGAAAAGGAATGGTATATCTAAATAGAATAATACTTTAATTTACAAGTAAATCTGGCGCCTGTGCTATCCATTCTTCACAATACATTCTATCCAGTCTATCCAAATATTCATGTACAGAGATGAAAATAGTCATTTAATGAACGTTAGATGCAATACAGGAAATTTTTATCACGTACTTCACGATCTGAATCTATAGTTAACCCTACAGTGCATGAATTTTTCTTTTAGAATTGCGTTTTTTTATACTTATATTAAGAATTCGACACCAGAAATTTTTTCTCCTTTGAAAACAATTCGATTAAAATTGATATAAAGTATATATTATATAAAGAAAAGCTGCTATTTTTTTGGCATATGATATTTCGCATCATCTTTCTTACTAGTCTTAAAGAACGATTCGATGCCTAGAGGCTAGTGCGTATGTTTCAAAAAGTATTTGAAAGAAAAATAAATATATCAAGAGATACGCGAAGAAGATATTTATTATTATTTACTTTGTTTGTGATTTCGGTTATATTATATACTCACAGGAACAATGAATTTCCGGTGCAAAAGATTTTATTTCGGATTAGTAAAGTTGGCGAAATACCTTTTGCGTTTCAGAGAACATCAAATCGATTATAAAATATCACAGAAAATAAAACTATTCATTTATTATTATAAATTAATTAATTATTGGTAAGTTGAATTTGCAGATGAATTTTCAAATAAAAAAATAAATGTTAAACCATTTATGCATGAATTATTTTTAAATGGATGAAAAAATATTTTGCATTAAAATTGATTTTTAATATAAAATAATGTTGAATTTTTTAAGCTTGAATTTGTAACAAAATTCCAAACCTACGTTCAATAAAAAGGATATTTATTATTGATTATTATTATTTTTAATAATTACTTGAATACTGTTTATAAAATATCACTGAAAATATAACTGTTCGTTTATTATTATAAATGCAATCCATTTTTTTATTATTGGTAATATGAATTTGCAGATGAATTTTCACAAAAAAAGAAAGAAAGAAATATTAAACCACTCATGCAGGAATTATTTTTGAATAGATAAAAAAAAATGTTTTGCATTAAAATTGATTTTTAATATAAAATAATGTTGAATTTTTGAATCTTAAATTTATTACAAAACTCCAAACCTATGTTCGATAAAAAAAAATTATTATTGATTATTATTATTATTTAATAATTAGTTAGATACTTAGTGACAGAATTGTTTTGATACATTAACAGAGAGTAGAAATTTTAAAAAATATACATTTTTCTCACTTTCGTCTATAGATCCAAAATCAGAAATTCTTTGAGAAAATCATTTCTTGAAAACGGAAACAAAATTGACAAAAGCGGAATTTCAAACTAAAATATTCGTAAAGAAAAGATTCTGCCAACTATTACTGTATTTTTAAACATTCTCGATTTTCATATTAGGCACATCTGTAATAAAGGAGTAAAAATAAAATATTCACAATTAATTGGGGTTTATTTAACAATACGGCATTGTGGAGGTTATGGAAAATGAAAGGGATAAATCTGATGTTCCCAGTATGGGGGGGGGAGAAATCAGAAAATGGAACTATGGATAAAGAGGAGAAGAAGATAGTGCAATGGCTACCGGCAGCGAGAGAACCAGGGATGAGATTTCTCCGCTTTTTGCATACCAGTATAATTTTACAGAAAATATTCATTTATTTAATAGGAACATTCTGCGATTTAACAGTACAACGTTTTCTCCAAGATTATACTGGTATGAGAAAAAGCGGAAAAATCTCAACCCTGGAGAGAACTCACTGAGGATGTAGACAGAAGATGGTGACTGATGTTTGTTTACATCGGATCAAGGCCGGAGTAACAACCTGTATTAGATTCTTTTGAAAAGATATTCGTTTTAAAAATATAAAATAGAAACAAGCCTGGGTGTGAGTAGCACGCCCGGTGTACTCCGTCGAAGACAGTGGAGTCTCCAACGCCAACTTTAGATATAGGTTAGTTTTGATAGATTTTCGTTTAAAAATATAAAATTATACAAACTCGAGGATGTACACTGCAGAAGCCAATGCTTCCTCAGCATTAGGTTTATTTGGATTTTCGTTTAAAAATATATAATCAAAATAAACCGGAGTGTGTGTAGCACTCCCGCAGTGTTGCCAGTGGACTACTTTTTTAAAATTCAGATTGCTTGATTGGCACCACTTTTTTCAAATGGTATAATTCGCGTTGTTGTCGCTTTATTTAATCTGTCATTGAATAAGACGAATTTTAATTTCTCAAAAAACTGGTGGCAATCTAGAAAACTGAATTAAAAAAAAGTAGCCCACTGGCAACACTGCACTCCCGGTGTACGCAGCCGAAGGTAGTTTGGCACCCAACTCTAGGTTCGGTTGGTCATATTTTCGTTTAAAAATATAAAATCATTCGACACTAATTATAGATATATGGAAGGTTCGCGGCCCGGGAAACTTTAGGCGAGTCAGTAATATATAGGAATTTTACAAACAAAGACTGAAAGAATATTTTGCTGTAACAGTCGTTTAGATAATAATGGAAAAGAACAAACTGGTTATGGCGGGGCACGAAATTTCCGCTTGCTAGCTCACCATTGACAAGAAAATATTTAAATTTGGCGAGTAAATTTCGTCTTTGGAAATGGTGTGCCTCAAATCAAATTGTATACGCTCAGAATATCGTGCCCCAATCTAGCGAAACGCGGAAGTGTTTTAAAATCAAGCGACGGCATTTATCTTCCAAAAGAAGAAAAAATGTGGCTTCACCTGCTTCACCTCTTCTACGGAGGAACGAACTTCCCCCGTCTCCAGTCGTTCCCCCGCTTTCGCACCGCGCAAGCGCCAAGGCTGTTTATTTCGCTTCCGAGGCCGAATCTGGTCGCTTTTCACTGAGTGAATCAGGTTTCGCCGCCTAATCTCAGCTGCATGAAACACGGTAAAAATTATTCGCTTCCTCCCGATTTTTTAACATTTTAAAAAATGTTCATATTTTTCAGGAATGTATAATACTGCGGATTTAACAGACAGCACCTTCTGACAATGGCCAATTTAAATTCCGTTTGTCATAATTAGTTCATTTTCTGGGCAGGTGTGGTGGCCGACGTTACTGTCTGAATGAATGTAAAATAGTGGCGAGCAAAAATTTTAGTCTGGCTAGTACCTTTTCAACTGAACTTTCATGCCATGGGACATGGAATATATTTTACATCTAGCTGCCAATTTCCTTTTCTCCTACCTCTGAAATTTAAAACTAAATTTTATCTTATTCAATCGACAAAATCGTATGATTACATAAGCAAAAATAATCTATTAAATTTTAGTGGTAACGAAAAAGTTTCAAAGTTGGCAGCTATGATTTTACATGACTTTATAGAAAAAGAAGCAAACAGTTGCAAGTAAGTATACGCAAAAAATTTAAAAGAATGAAAAGAACAATTAGCTGAAAACTAAATACATTCAAATTTCGTTTTAACAGTTAGAATTTAACATATGTCATCATTTCAGATATGAAAACGTCGGTTTTCAATTTCAACTTATGAATCTTTTCACGGGCACTTTTAATATGATCTGAAGCCAAAAGGTTTTTATGAAATATCGTAGATTTCCGTGTGAGAAACGAATGCCTTGAAGTAAGTA
Organism: Maratus michaelseni; assembly: GCA_963931845.1. NCBI lineage: Eukaryota > Metazoa > Arthropoda > Arachnida > Araneae > Salticidae > Maratus > Maratus michaelseni. Next base: position 269,283,024 of record OZ007595.1, read on the forward strand.
TTGACAATTTAGGAGTTATCAGAAAACATGAAATTGTAATAATTATCTTTAAAAGTGATATTTGAAATAATAACACCAATGAGGTACTTAAGAAAATGTTCTACCGCTTTTTTCAAACAATTTTCTAAATATACTTATTCAGCCAGTTTTTATGACATATGAGTTCATCGCAGTGTTGACAGTGGGCTACTTTTTTTAATTCAGTTTTCTTGATTGCAACGAGTTTTTTTAGAAAGTAAAATTCGCCTTATTTAATGCGAGATTAAATAAGGCGAAAACAAGGTGAATTAAACTGTTTAAAAAAAGTAGGGTGAATGAACTAATCTGAATTTTAAGAATTGCCCACTGGTAACACTGGTTCAGCGGCGGTTCGTAATTGGGATCTTTAGTACTGGGAAAAATTTACACTTTTTGTTACTCCTATGTTTTAATGAAAATCTTTGCCTAATTTATTCACAGAAAATTAAATTAGAAAAACATTAAATAATAAATTAGACAAAGATTTCTTTTAAAATAAAATGGTACAGGAAAGAGTAATTTAGGCAGTCATGCGTGCAGTGTCCACAAAAAGTCATACACTAGCCACCACTGTATGCGTTTTACAAACAACGTGAGATATTTTCATTTATTTTGATAAATACTATTTAAACCATTTTAGGTCATAATGCAGTTTTGCCAGTTATGCATATTATTTTAAACACGATGCAACCAGAGCCTGATTACCGACGGGGCACACTCCCACCAGTAAAATTTAATAGAAAATTTTGGCTTAATAAAACGTCCTATTGATGAAAAATTACTGCCATAAATAAGAAAAAAAATTCTATTCTTTTTACTGGTGGAAGTGTGCCCCGTTGGTAATCTGGCCCTGGATGCAACCACTATTTTGAAAAGCAATATCCAGGGCCTGATTACCAACGGGGCACACTTCCACCAGTAAAAAAGAATAGAATTTTTTTCCTTATTCATGGCACTAATTTTGTATGAATTTGTTTTAATAAGACGTAAAAGTTTTTTTAAACACTCTTTTGTAAACATTCAATGTTTATTTTGAAAATCTCGTCTAATTTTATGACTGCAATTCATACTGTACCAAAAAGTTCCGTTACAATACGTTCATTTGACATGTGCTTCCATTATAGAAAATTCACCACTTTGTCCTAAGCTCGGTAGAAAGCGCGAATTAGTGAATTTATATAAAAAAAATTATATCTGTTTCCGTTTTAACCCTTTCAGGGGCAAGCACTTGTGCTCCTGTAACGTTGAATTCCCACCGGAATTTAGGAAATAATTTAGTTCAAAAATAGAATAAGCAATTTTTCAACTTTTTCTCGTCAAAGTTAAAAAAGTAAAATTTAATTAAAAATTTCTGGTTGGAATCGGATTAAAACTAGGTGGTATATAATATATACCACCGCCCCTCAAAGGGCGGTAAAAAATCCTCTTCCAGAATTTCTGAATAAATTAGAAGGTCGAACTGGCAACGCTATTACTGAATATAAGTTTCAGTCTACCTACTACGGATGTTTACATTAATGCACATGGGATATAACAAACAAAACAATCTGAAAGACTTTTCATTTAATTTTGTTATCGAATGCTTAACCCCTTGGGGACGAGCGACACGAATACGTGACGCATAAGATGCTCAGAATCCTCGATTATTCCCACCAGTTATTATTATTATTATTATTATTTGTAAAGTTTTCCTTATCTAATCATAGCATTTTTGCGATTCAATTAGGTGAAAATTTCTCATTTGAAAAACCACTGGTAACAGATTAAAAATTCTGTAAAAGACGCTCGTCGCGAAGGGGTTAACGCAGCTATAGGTGATAAAACCATTTTAATCGAAGTAAATTTTATCTATAATTCTAGTCAAAGTTTAAAAAGTAAAATTTAATTAAAAGTTTCTGGTTTGAATCAGATTAAAATTAGGTGGTATATTGTTAGGGTAGTTTTTTTTCATTTATTCTAAATTTTCCATATTTTCTTTTTTTTCTATATAAGTTGTAGCCCCCCCCCCTTCTTTTATAATAATCGTAATGTTTTTCATTTAATATTCTCTTTATTTTAGTCTGAAATAATGGAGTTAAAATACCTTTTCTTTCTTTTAAATGTCTAAGCTAAAACAAATTCATTGTCTCTTTTACTTAAAATCATAATTTTTATATTTCCCCTGTAAGTTATAATTTCACTGGGGTGGTCCTTGTTACCATGGGAAATTTCCAAATGCTCTCGGACACTTGGGCAATAAAAAAATCCATTTCCCAGACAACGTATATTAGCTTGTATTGTCAGGAGTTTTATGACTCCATTTATGCTGTTTTTTCGTAAACAACTTTAGCGGTGTTGCTCGCCTTAATCTGCTCTGTAGATCTTTCGTGGAAAAAGCAGGACTCGGGCGGCAGATAGTGGCCCGTATTGTTAAAGTTTTATTATTCGTTTTTACGAGCCCAATTATTCCGTTTTATGTAAACAACAGTTCACGTGGGAGGTCGAAAGAAGGAGCAGCAGACCCTTTTTACCTTCGTGGAAAGGGGAGCGAAAACGGAACAGCTGTACACATGCCATCACCCCTATGCGAAGTAGTTCCACCCGCAAGAGAGCGACGACCAATTGTTTTACGTAACGTATTCGCGGGGAATGTTTTTTTCCCTGGTATAGTTTAGCGCGGGAGATTGTAGCCTGGGATATACGGTATATGAGTTTTTTAGGGGAAGGCTGAGGCCTTTCCTCTCCCCCCCCTGGAGTTTTCCTGGTGGTGGCCAGAGAATTTGAGAGGCTTTTCGATCGAAAAATGTGTAACTGGAAGGTCCAGTAAAGAAAAAAAAGTATCTGGTTCCCCGAGATATAGTCGATGAAGAAACGAAGAGAGTAAAAATATACTTTACTTATAACTGATACTCTCAGCTAAGAGGAAAACTTTGTCTCAGATATGGAGTCTGGAATCACAGATGGTTAAATATATATAAACGTCAAGCAATCGTCTTTAAAAAAAACCTGGAATAGAGAGTTGGTATCGTCAGCGCTGGTTGATGACGTCCTTTTGTTATGACAGTCACTTAAGACGGGAAGAAGGACCGGCCAATTTTCTACACTACCGAAACCCATTTTTCTACGTCGAGATTCCTGCGTTAAGATTCATCTTTAAGGAAAGAGCATATACTGCTTCCTAGATCCATATTGTGAAATGGAGGAGAAAAGGACCACCTAGATGTCCAGGGTTACCTGAAATTTCTTCAAATAATGCCCAATGTTTATAAAGATAAAACTGTCAATCCAGCAATAACATTAATGATTTGTTCCTATAGTGGATACTTCGAGTGTCGAGTCTGCCAAGGAAGTCACGGTAACTATTTCCTTTCTACTGATAAAAATGTTATTCTTGTGTTATTTCTATGTTTCTACAATGAGAAAATCTTGATATACATACGTGACGGTGTCTTAATTAATATACTTGTTAATTAATTAATAAACTCATATTCATGCTATTGGTTAGTCTCTCATCTGTTTGACTACTTTATGGAAGTTCATTCTTTATTTTACTAAACCTTTACTTAATTTTACTGTTTGAAGTATAATGAGTTTTGTTTAATCATTTAAATAATCAGAGCAAGTAATTATTTAATATTTAATTCTTTTCTAAGATGAATTTACTGAAATTGAAATTCCATGTAACCTTCTTTTGTTAATAAAAATTTATATAAGTAAAATTTAAACTCTTTACTTGTTTTTGAGGATGTTGTATTATTCTTATTAAAAGAATTAAATTTAATGAAGTAAATTTAAATTCTGGATCTGTTTCTAAAATTGTTTATTAATTTGGTTTTCCTTAAATATTAAATTGATTCTTTTAAATATTGTGAAGTACCTTTTATTTTCCTCTATAAAGAAAGAGATTTAATAAATAAAATAAATTTAACCTACTTTTAATTGAAGTAAAAGAATTATAGATAACTGTAAAAGAAAAATTTTATATTAACTATGTTTAATTCTTAAAGTTTATTAGCTGCATTTAAGGTAATTAAATCACACCAACTTCTTATTAAAAGAAAATTTATCTACCTAATTTTTTTTCTTGGTATGGTACTAGCCACTATACAAAATCACTCGCATGGTTCTGGCAAATTGGTACATTGATATGATCAGGTTTTGTAACTTTAATTAATTATCTATACCCTTATTTTAATTAACTTCTTTCCCCTTTTTTTTGTGCCTTTCAAATTCTGGAAGGATTACAGGACCCTTTTTGATGTCTTTCTTATTCAAAAATCTGTTCTATAAAGTTTTAATAAATTTCATTTAATTTACCATAACAATGTTCCAATTCGTCAAACCACTTGTTGGGTATAAGCGGTATGGTGATAAATGAGAATTTTGTTGATACCTTTTGGCAAATTTATTCATTTACTTAATTAATTTCTTAGTTAATTTCTTAGTTATTCAAAATTTATTTGGTTTGTTTTGTTTATAGCATCTCTCTGTTTTGATTTTTAATTAGTAATTGTGTAAAAATTGTTTCAATTTCTGAAATCAACAAAATTCATTCTTTTGGTTATTTATCACTTTATCAAATACCCCAACAAGAAAATGGTGCCGTGTAGAAACATTCCTGCGGTTACCAAGAATTAAAACTTTTGTTTTTGACTGTAAATTTTGTTTTACATTATATGATTGGAGCAACTGGGTATCGGTTTTTACTTATTATGAAATTGCTTACATATATTTGCCTAGTAAAAATTTTCTCTATATATTTTTAAATATCTAGTCAACTATAATATTGATATTTTTTAAAATTTGTATAATGAAACTGGTGATGTTCATGTGCTACAGAGTTTTATAATCCCCATTTTTCCCCTTTTCTGCCTTCTATTTTTATTTTTTTGGGAGTTCTGTGTATCTATCTGACTTTGTTATGGCCAAAGGAGATCCTACTAAGGAGCTGGTAGAGCTCCAGAAAAAAAAATTCGTTTGTTGACAACTTGTGCAACATACCACCATTTAATGGAGAGGCTAGCTCAGTCTCATTTACTGACTTTTCAGAGAAACTGGATAGTCTCTCCACCCTTTTTGCTTGGGATGATAGTGAGAAAAAATTTGCCCTCCTTAACCGCTTAAATGGTACTGCGGCGAGATTAGTTAAGCCCCACAAAGATAAAACTAGTGCGGAATTATTAAGTATTTTAAAAAATAAATTTGTCCAAACACCTACTCCTGATGTTGCACTTGCCAAATTCCTCAACTTTAAGCAAACTCCAGGTATGTCAGTGCAAGAGTTTTTTGATGCTGCATCTGACCTCTCATCAAAGGCACTCGTTATTGATGGAGTAGCTGATGCCATTGTCAACAAAAGCCGTGAAGCCATGCTTCACTCTATGCTTTTAAACAACCTTGCACCTGAGATCAGAAAGGGTGTCATCACCAAAGATCCCAAAACCCCACAGCAAATTTTAACTTTTGCTCTCCTGGAGGAAAGAGCGTGCCGCAGTGTAAATCCTTTTTACACTTTACATGAGGAACCAAACCCCCTTTTATATCAACAAAATTTCCCGCAGAATCTAGCTTGTGCAGCTACTCAGCCAACTAGGGACAACAATGCAGAAATAGAAACTCTTAGAATACAGATTGAGGCTCTAAATTCCAAACTTGACAACCTAATAAGTGATAAAAGCAGAGAGAGAGAGGTGCAGAGCCAGGAAATAGTGCCCAGTAGAGGTATTACTTGTTTTTATTGTTCCCAACCCGGTCATTATGCTAGAGAGTGCCCCCAATATGTGTATAATTTTAATAGGAGCAGAGGCAATAATTTTAGGAGCAGGGGAGGATATGAAAATAGTTACCGGGGAAGTTACAACAGGAGAGGAAACTTCAGGGGAAACAGAGGAAATAATTACATCAGCAACAGAAGTGGTAGAAACATAATACAAAATTATGCGGAGGGTCAGCAAGCAAATGATGCAACTAATAACCCCACTGGTGCAGAAAATAGTAATTTAAACGGGGATCGGCTGAGTCAGAGGTAGTCGAACTGATTCCAAAAAAGGCCACCGACCCACCTGCGGTATATAGTGTTTTTTCTCCGCAGTCTTATAACTTGCCAACTGCCAGTATACTTATAGGTAATACTAACATAACTGCCCTCTGTGACTCGGGATCTGCAATTAATCTTTTGAGCAGTGTGATTTTGAACTCACTCACAGACTATAATGTGCAACAATGTTATACGCCTATTCTGACAGTAACTGGAGAACAAGTTCCTCTTACTGAAAAGGTAGTTATGAATTTTAAATTCCATAACACCCACTGCCAAACTGTTTTTTTTTTGTAGTGCAGGGCAAGTTGGCGAAGGAATTTGATGCCATTCTAGGTATGCCCTTTTTGAAACAATACAATGCAATCATTGATTGTGCCACAAATACTGTTTTTCTTCAGGCTTCGGATCAAACACTATGTAAACAAACCCTGCTTACCCCTCCTTGTACCAAAAACAGTAATGTGTGTTTAGAGGAAACAAAGGTAAACAAACAAGGTAAGAGTAGTGACCCATGCGTGCAATGTTATGAATTACCTGTATATAATAATCCTATTAATGTGTATAATTGTGCTAAATGTAAATGTATGTGTAATGTAAATAATAACAATTCTAGTGTAAATACTTGCAAAAAATACTATCCCATAGATCATAAAGTTGAAACTGAGGCTAAATTGATAGCAAAAAGTAGTACCCCTGACTATTCGAAAGATATTGAAATAAGAAACTGTGCAGAGAAAATAAAATTAGGGAATAGTAGGGAGATAAGGAAGGTTCATCACAGTCAGAATAGTAGTGACGAAGAAAATAATGTTGATAAAAGGTGTAACAGAGTATGTGATGAAAATAATAGTGATTGCCAGGTTTTTATGATGGAAGAATTACCGGGTGGTACTACTGTTGATAAAATTGCTTCGGGAAATAGTAAACAATGTGAGGAAAATTTTCAAAATTTTGAACAATGTATTTCTCAAATCAAATCAGAATTTTATAGTGTAAATAATGTAAATGCAAATGTTGGGGAGCAGTTTAGTGATAATTCTGAAAATTCTGAAATGGGTAGTTATGCATTTACTGAAAATGAGGAAATACAAGCAAATAATATTAGTGAAAATACAGGTAAACATGATGTTGAGAAAAAGGCGTGTAATATCAGTATGGCATCTTTGTGTAATAAACTTGAAATCCCAGCCCAGTCTAAAATTTTAGCTAAAGTCAGATGTACGAAGGAAAATTTCAATGACAAGGATAGTATTTTAATGTTAGAGCCCTTTGCTAAGAATTTACATGCAGGCCTCTTAATTTCTAGATCCATTTGTACCCAAGAACATGGCCTATTTCTATCCTTTGCTAACTTTTCTGATAACAATATAGTATTAAATAAGGGTACTTTAGTAGCAAAAGTTCAAAAATGTATTGATAATTCTAACGTAACCCCAGATAATTGTAATTTAGCCTGTAATATCAATACTCCCCCTCCAATTGCAGATTTTGACCATGCCGACCTCAGTTGGAGTTCCGAAATTAATTTAGACCACTTAGAACCGCCCTTAAAATTAAAAATGCAAGAATTTTTACAAGAAAATAAAGATGTTTTTGCTGCGTCTGTCTTAGACTTACCCGGCTGTGACACCATACCCCATGCAATTAATCTAACTTCAGAAAAACCGGTTAAATGTAAAGCATATAGAGCCCCCCATAACTTACGACAGGAAATGGAAGATCAATTAAATATTTTACTACAGGCCAATATAATTTCCCCGTCTATTTCAGAATTTGCTTCGCCGGTCATTCTTGTGAAAAAATCAGACGGATCTTACAGACTGGCTGTTGACTTTAGAAAATTAAATAAAAATCTAATGAAAGATGCCTACCCCATACCAAACATCACAGACTCAGTTGACGCCTTATCAGGCTCAAATTTTTTTTCCACATTAGACTTAACTAGTGGGTTTTTTCAACAAACTATCCGTCCCGAGGATAAATATAAAACAGCTATTATTACTCACAAAGGGTTATTTGAGTGGAATCGAAACTGTTTCGGACTTTCGTATTCGGGAAACAGTTTTCAACGTCTTATGTCTGCAATTTTTGGTGACCTAGGAAATTTGGGAATTTTAGTATACATCGACGATATAGTAATAGCTTCTAAAGATGTCGAATCCCATATAAATAAACTTAAGCTTGTTTTTGAAAGACTTCGGCAACACAAGCTTAAACTCAAACCCAGTAAGTGTACATTTTTATCCGACAAGATCCAATACTTGGGCTTTGAAATCCAAACAGGACGAGTGTCACCAATCAACAAAAATATTGAAGTAATAAGGAAATTCCAACCTCCTAACACCCGAAAGGCTGTCAGATCCTTCATCGGTGCACTCTCCTTCTATAGGCGATTTTTGCCAGATTTTTCTAAAAGAGCGAGAAATCTTATCAACCTCACTAAAGATACGGGTCGGTTCACTTGGAACCAAGCAGCACAGGAGGAATTTGAGGATTTAAAATCTGCACTAATATCCAAACCTTGTCTTGCCCTTCCTAATTTTGATAAGGAGTTTTACCTTTATACTGATGCGAGTGGCGAAGCACTCGGGGCAGTACTATCACAACTAGATGAAAATGAGATGCTCCACCCTGTCGCATTTGCTAGTAGGAAACTCAAAGACTCTGAGACGAGATACTCTGCCACTGAGAGAGAGTTATTGGCATTAGTATGGGCCACTGCACACTTCAAGTGCTACCTTGCCAATACTCATTTTTATATATACACTGATCATGCACCTCTTACGTACATGCTCAAAATTCAGGATCCCACATCACGTATGGCTAAGTGGATCTGTACACTTTCTGATTTTACATTTACCATCAGATATATTAAGGGAAAATGTAATAGCGTTGCAGACTTTCTTTCAAGGTTCACCACAGATAGCAAACCGGATAATGTCACCAATTGCAACTTTTCTATACAAGTAGCGAAGGAGACAACTTTTATGCCACATTCCAACCTTTTAGAAAAGATAGGTGAATTACAGAAAACAGATAAAAAGTGCTGTGAAATTGCTCGCAAAATTAGTGAAAATCTTGAGGTTGCACCCAAGTATTTGAGATTTTTCTTTAGGGATGATCTTCTTGTATGCGAGGATACAAGGGAGTCACCCCTATTGAATAATCCTATCAAACTTGTGGTGCCGAAGAAAATGGTTGAGCAAGTGTTTGCACTAACCCACGAATCCCTAGCTGCTTGTCACCAGGCTTTTCAAAAGACAATAGACCGCATTCGTGAGCACTTTTATTGGCCAGGAATGTCGGCAGATGTCAAGCACCTAGTGGAGTCGTGCGTTAGCTGTCAAGAAAAAAGAGTGCACAAAGCAAATCAACTTGCACCCCTCCAACGTGTACCCACACCTCATTTCCCTATGAATAAAGTGAACCTCGATGTTATAGGGCCTCTTCCTGTTACCTTTTCGGGTAACAAATTTATAATTACATACATTGATGCATTTTCAAAGTGGCCTGAAGCTTATGCGGTATCCTCAATCACATCTGATGTGGTAGCCGATACTCTCGCGGACTTCATTTCACGTTATGGAGCTCCATGTTATATCTCAACCGACAGAGGACCCAATTTAATTTCTGCAGCTATCGAGCATGTGTACAAAATGTTTGGAATAAAACATCCCAAAACCACGGCATATCACCCAGCCGGAAATGCTCAGATAGAACGCCAGAACAGGACTCTAAAAAACGCCCTGTGTCATATTGTGAATGAGAATCAATCAGACTGGGACACCAAGCTTAAATTTGCACTTTTAGCCATGCGCACGGCTGTGCACTCATCTACCAAACTAACTCCAGCAGCTGTAATGTATGGTAGAAACCTTAACCTACCCTATAATTTATTTTCTCAACCCCCCCAGTTTAGTTATAATGATGCCCCCTCTTTTTGTGAACTTTTGATACCAGCTCTGCGAAAGGTGTACGCTGAAGTGCACAATCATTTAATAAAAGTATCAGAGAATCAAGAAAAGTATAGAGAAAAGACAGCTGTTGACAAGAAACTAAAAGTTGGTGATCTGGTTTGGCTTTTCACTCCAGCAATTGCACCTGGTACAACAAAAAAATTAAGTAAGTTGAATAATGGCCCCTTCACTATCTTGGAAAAATTAAATGAGGTAAATTTTAAAATCGCCCTTGTTGCAAATCCCAAAAACGTTCAAGTTGTCCATGTGGATCGCCTCTCTGCCTTTAAAAACAGACTCCCGATTTGGTCCGACGACCCACAACAACAACAGAGTGTCCCAGATTCGATTGACGATCCACCTATCGATGTGCAGCAATCGATTCCCCATGCAGAGCAATTCGCTCAGCGCAGACGCCATCGCGATTACTGTATTATACCAAGTTCTGACACTCAAGAGAGCAACCCTGGTACGATTACTCAAAATGAATTCAGCACTCACGGAAGCCAAGCGAATTCAGCTAGCGATCCAGCCGAGATCGACCCCCCTCCTCCTCACACAAACAAAACTCCGGAGGTTGAAAATTCAGCTGATAACCATCAGCAGAAAAGTGAATCAGCGGAGGAAGCTCTATCGGAGGAGAACAATGAATCGGAAATGGAAGTACAGGAGTGTGAAATAGCAGCAACGACCAGCGAAGCTAGCGTTGCCGAAAATTCGATTAACAAACCGAATAAGTCGAAATCATTGAATCGACCGCAGCCGACTTCGCAGGACGCTTACGGGCTACGTGAAAGACGAACTCGCCCTATTTATAAAATTTAGTTTCCTTATATTCTTTTATCTATGTGTATTTATAGTTTTATTTCGTAATATTTATATGTGTTTATGTATTGCAATGTATTTTATAGTAATTTTATATATTTTTCATCGTATATATTAGCGTTTTCTGACCCAAACATGGTTTGTTTTGGTTCACTTAGCGAAAATCGGTAACCCGATTTCGTGTTTTTTATACACCCTGTGTCGTGTATACATACATTTTTTAGTGGTATTTAGCTACTTGTATTAGTAAATACCCCTCCGCACACCTTTTTGTGCAGTTTTTCCTTCAAATTTAAGATGTATTCTGGGCACTTTGAAAATGGCAGATTTTTTTCCCCCCCTTGTTTTTAACAGCAAGTGTTAGGCTGGGTCGGCTGGCACTTTTCATCGTATGCACGCAAGTACGATATTATAGATTCCTAATTATGTATATAATTTTTTTTTCATGTGTTTTTATACCACTTTTAGTCTAGGAATGTAGTTTGGCATATTATAGTTTTTATTTTGATACTTAGGTGTGACATACCAATTTACCCCTTTGGTTTCATTCATGAAATTCCTTTTTGTTTTTCTTCTAGTGCAATGTCAGCAGAGTAGTATTTTATCTAATCCTACTGGGTAGTGATTTTTTTTTTGTAAATATTTTTTTTTCTTCTTCCTGAAAATTCTACCTTTTAAAATTTGTAATTATCTTAAATTTACTTTCTGCTTCTAAATTGTGTTTTTTTTTTGTATGTATGTCTTCAAAATTAGTAATTATATATACTCTATACACATAAGCCTTTGTATTTCTATGGGAATTGTGACCTTGTTTTGTTGTGACTATGTGTTATGAGTCACATCTGTTTTCATTTGGCTATGGGTAGGTAAATTGGGTAGTCTGATGATACTGCATCATCACTGTCTGGGTTTTCTTTGGAAAACCATGTTTCCAGTAAAAAAAAAAAAAAAAAAAAAAAAAAAAATTTTTAGGCTGGTTCAGTCTACGTGTGGAGACAAGAACATAACTACTTTTCCCATGCACAGTGTTTTCTTGTTGTAACTGCATTTATATACATTTATTCTACACCCCAAACACCACTTTTACAGACTTTAACTTTATTCGGGGTTCATTTTGCATTTGTTATCCTATTTTAAACTTCGGTATATTGTTACTCGATTACTTTAATTAAATGCGTTGTGTCATAAATCCGTTACATGTGTAAATACCCAGTTGCTTATTTTTTTTGTTATTGTATGTGCCAGTAGTACTGATATAGGTAAATGTATGTTGTAATTTGATTTTGTTTTCACATCAAACTGGCCAATTTATCATGATTTTATGCAAATGTTGTATATATTATTATGAGTAATGTATTGTTTTTCAGTTGGCAGTCTCAACACTCTTGCAATCTTTTTCCAAAATTCAAAAAAAAAAAAAAAAAAAAAACTTGTAAATAATTTAGTTTGTTTTTTGGCAAAATTTTGGTTGTATAGGTAGATAGGTTAACGTATTATAAGTAGAACCTGCTAGGAGTTGCAATATACAGTGACAGTAATGGCATTCGGAGCAAGCACAGGTATGTTTATAGGTGGGATTCGGTATCAGGAGTTAGAAATGGTTATGCAGCGAAGGTGTCCTATGTAGAAACAAAGTGCAGTTTTCCCCGCCTTAGAAGGCAGTACTCCTTAGGTGTCTTGTTACCCCCTTGTGGTTTTCCCAGTTCTAGTCGTCAGGTATTTCAGCAGTTACTTGGGAGTTGTTCATGGTGGGCAGCTCTTAGTGTACATTCCGGAGTGTATATCTGACAGCGGCGACTTCACTCTATAATTCATGATTGTTCTTCGGACCGATGTCTGGCCTGCTCGAACGGTTAGGTCTTATATTGTGGAATCTCCAGCGTACTGTGAACTACCTCTCAGCCCGGTAACCCTTGCGAAATTTTTTTTTCTGTTTCGGTCTGCACGTTTCAAAAAAATAAATTTTTTTTTATCAAAAAATTTTTATTTTTTTGCAGTAAAGGGAGAGTCATGTTAGGGTAGTTTTTTTCATTTATTCTAAATTTTCCATATTTTCTTTTTTTTCTATATAAGTTGTAGCCCCCCCCCACTTCTTTTATAATAATCGTAATGTTTTTCATTTAATATTCTCTTTATTTTAGTCTGGAAATAATGGAGTTAAAATACCTTTTCTTTCTTTTAAATGTCTAAGCTAAAACAAATTCATTGTCTCTTTTACTTAAAATCATAATTTTTATATTTCCCCTGTAAGTTATAATTTCACTGGGGTGGTCCTTGTTACCATGGGAAATTTCCAAATGCTCTCGGACACTTGGGCAATAAAAAAATCCATTTCCCAGACAACGTATATTAGCTTGTATTGTCAGGAGTTTTATGACTCCATTTATGCTGTTTTTTCGTAAACAACTTTAGCGGTGTTGCTCGCCTTAATCTGCTCTGTAGATCTTTCGTGGAAAAAGCAGGACTCGGGCGGCAGATAGTGGCCCGTATTGTTAAAGTTTTATTATTCGTTTTTACGAGCCCAATTATTCCGTTTTATGTAAACAACAGTTCACGTGGGAGGTCGAAAGAAGCAGCAGCAGACCCTTTTTACCTTCGTGGAAAGAGGAGCGAAAACGGAACAGCTGTACACATGCCATCACCCCTATGCGAAGTAGTTCCACCCGCAAGAGAGCGACGACCAATTGTTTTACGTAACGTATTCGCGGGGAATGTTTTTTTCCCTGGTATAGTTTAGCGCGGGAGATTGTAGCCTGGGATATACGGTATATGAGTTTTTTAGGGGAAGGCTGAGGCCTTTCCTCTCCCCCCCCCCTGGAGTTTTCCTGGTGGTGGCCAGAGAATTTGAGAGGCTTTTCGATCGAAAAATGTGTAACTGGAAGGTCCGGTAAAGAAAAAAAAGTATCTGGTTCCCCGAGATATAGTCGATGAAGAAACGAAGAGAGTAAAAATATACTTTACTTATAACTGATACTCTCAGCTAAGAGGAAAACTTTGTGTCAGATATGGAGTCTGGAATCACAGATGGTTAAATATATATAAACGTCAAGCAATCGTCTTTAAAAAAAAACCTGGAATAGAGAGTTGGTATCGTCAGCGCTGGTTGATGACGTCCTTTTGTTATGACAGTCACTTAAGACGGGAAGAAGGACCGGCCAATTTTCTACACTACCGAAACCCATTTTTGTACGTCGAGATTCCTGCGTTAAGATTCATCTTTAAGGAAAGAGCATATACTGCTTCCTAGATCGATATTGTGAAATGGAGGAGAAAAGGACCACCTAGATGTCCAGGGTTACCTGAAATTTCTTCAAATAATGCCCAATGTTTATAAAGATAAAACTGTCAATCCAGCAATAACATTAATGATTTATTCCTATAGTGGATACTTCGAGTGTCGAGTCTGCCAAGGAAGTCTCGGTAACTATTTCCTTTCTACTGATAAAAATGTTATTCTTGTGTTATTTCTATGTTTCTACAATGAGAAAATCTTGATATACATACGTGACGGTGTCTTAATTAATATACTTGTTAATTAATTAATAAACTCATATTCATGCTATTGGTTAGTCTCTCATCTGTTTGACTACTTTATGGAAGTTCATTCTTTATTTTACTAAACCTTTACTTAATTTTACTGTTTGAAGTATAATGAGTTTTGTTTAATCATTTAAATAATCAGAGCAAGTAATTATTTAATATTTAATTCTTTTCTAAGATGAATTTACTGAAATTGAAATTCCAAGTAACCTTCTTTTGTTAATAAAAATTTATATAAGTAAAATTTAAACTCTTTACTTGTTTTTGAGGATGTTGTATTATTCTTATTAAAAGAATTAAATTTAATGAAGTAAATTTAAATTCTGGATCTGTTTCTAAAAATGTTTATTAATTTGGTTTTCCTTAAATATTAAATTGCTTCTTTTAAATATTGTGAAGTACCTTTTATTTTCCTCTATAAAGAAAGAGATTTAATAAATAAAATAAATTTAACCTACTTTTAATTGAAGTAAAAGAATTGTAGATAACTGTAAAAGAAAAATTTTATATTAACTATGTTTAATTCTTAAAGTTTATTAGCTGCATTTAAGGTAATTAAATCACACCAACTTCTTATTAAAAGAAAATTTATCTACCTAATTTTTTTTCTTGGTATGGTACTAGCCACTATACAAAATCACTCGCATGGTTCTGGCAAATTGGTACATTGATATGATCAGGTTTTGTAACTTTAATTAATTATCTATACCCTTATTTTAATTAACTTCTTTCCCCTTTTTTTTGTGCCTTTCAAATTCTGGAAGGATTACAGGACCCTTTTTGATGTCTTTCTTATTCAAAAATCTGTTCTATAAAGTTTTAATAAATTTCATTTAATTTACCATAACAATGTTCCAATTCGTCAAACCACTTGTTGGGTATAAGCGGTATGGTGATAAATGAGAATTTTGTTGATACCTTTTGGCAAATTTATTCATTTACTTAATTAATTTCTTAGTTAATTTCTTAGTTATTCAAAATTTATTTGGTTTGTTTTGTTTATAGCATCTCTCTGTTTTGATTTTTAATTAGTAATTGTGTAAAAATTGTTTCAATTTCTGAAATCAACAAAATTCATTCTTTTGGTTATTTATCACTTTATCAAATACCCCAACAATATAATATATACCACCGCACCTCAAAGGGTTAAAGTATGGCAACAGGCAAGAATGTAAAAGTAATTTTTAAACTATTTATTCAGTATTTCTCATTTATTTTCTAGTATAATTAATATTAATCTATTAATTGATAAAAGCGTATTTCAATAAAATATTACACTCTTTATTTTTAGTTATATTCTATTATCTACTTTTAAGCGTTTAAAATATTTTATTTTTACAGTTTCACAGCTAATTGGCGTATTATAGTAAGCATGGTTTGGTGCAAAATTACCTCAATTCATGTTGACGACACTTATACAGTTGTAACCATAAACGTTATTGACCTATTCGTTATCTGCGCCGACTGATAGGATAAGGCCATAATTTTTTTTATTATTTATTATAAAGATCTAAAAATAATAAAATATTATATTGGCATTCTAAACAGACCTGTGTGGATAGTTTTTATTATTCTAGCCTATCAGAAACTGAATGGAAAATCGATGAAAAAATTGCAACTGTGCATAGATGAACGAAGTTAAATTAAATAAAAGATTGTAAAAAACTCTCACAAATAATATCATTGTTAAGGGATAGCACGGCTATAAAAAGGCTCATACTGTTGTTTTTTTTTGTTTTGTTTTTTGTTTTTTTTTACTATTAGTATTGCCAAAGAAAAGTTTTCAAAAACTTTGGTAGAGGGTTATTCAAAATTTGGAAGAGACATATTAGTAAAAAAAGATAATGTTTGAAAAACTGGTATCCCTAAAACGGACCATGTGGGATCCCTGGAAAAAAATTAATTTCATATGGAATGTATTTTCTGTAATTTTCTAAAGAAATATTCGAAAATTGTAAGTATGTACTACAAATTTTAAAAGAAAGAAAAAAATATCGATTAGCTTAAAAACTATATAAATTGGAAATTTGTTTTAAAAGCTGTAATTTAATATCATTTCAAAAACAGAAACATCGGTTTTCAATTTAGTTGTATTTTATCGCTACTACGTTTGATCTAGTCTCTTGCAAAAAGACAGTTATGAAATATCGTGGAATTCAGTGAGATAAACGAATGCCACTTAATAAGGATTGAAAATTTGGTATTGGGAGAAAACATGAAATTGTAATCCGATAATAGTATTTTTCTGTGAAAGTGACATTTCAAATTACAACACTCATGAGGTACTAAAGAAAATATTCAACCACTTTTATGAAACAATTTTGTAGATGTAATTCACTAGCTTTGCGGATATGTGAGCTGCATAAATAACGTGAGGTTATCTGTCTTTTTTTTTTTTGGAGAAATAAATATAACTGTGACATTCTTTTAAATAATAAAGGAAAATAACAAGCTTTTTATGGAATATACATAGGTGGAAATGTTTCGAAATTCATCCGGAGTCTGACCCTATCCAATTTTTCTTATTTAGAAAATGCATTTAAGGCAATGTAAGTTGTAGAAAGTAATAAGAAATTTTTATACTTATTAGTTTTTATATTTTTAATAAAACATCTGTTTATAAACATGTTCGAAATTAATCAAATCCCGGACCAGAGTTACCATTTTAGCCGCCTATTTTTTTTAGAAATTCCAAAAAAATAACTTTTACTTTATGTAATCCTGAACTCTCTGTTATTAAATTTACCTTTGATTGCGGGCCAGGAATGACGACTATTTTTATATTAAATCCATGGATGAGATTTCTCCGCTTTTTTACATATCAGTATAATCTTACAGAAAATGTTTTTTTATTTAATTGGGACATTCTACGATTTAACAGAACAACGTTTTCTCTAATATTATACTGGTACGTAAAAAAGTGAAGAAATCTCATCCCTGATTCAATCGTACCGTAATTAAAAAAAAATTCCGAAAAAAGTCGAAAATAGAAAAAAGTAGAAAAAAGTCGAAAGTGGTAGAAAAAAGTCGAAATATTCTCCTAGTGTATGGCGGAGATTATTTCTCAAAAGATGGTGCAAATAGAATAAAGAAATTTCCCACTGGGACGTATTTGTCCCGACACGCAGTCAAAAGATTGAACAATTTTTTTTATTTAAGTATGAATCCGGAATTTTTGAATGAAAAACGAGGCAACCCTCTAACAGAAGAATACCAAAATGTTGGTATTAATGGGGCACATGATAGTTATAAAATACCGCGAGGTATTCTGCGATGTCTAGCGGGAAATTTATTGGGTGATATATTACACCATTGATGTACGTGCAAAGTGAAGCATGCTGTTTGGATTTCTAATTTTTTTGTTCTAAGTTTGGAAAAAATTAGTACCAAAAGTTGACACTAATGAAATTTTCGACGATGCTAAAGTAATATATGTAATGAATGCTTAATTGTAAAATCACTAAATTTCTTCACAAAAAATTACGAATTAATTACAATGTACATTATGAGCACTGTTCTGATATTCCAATAGCTGCATACCATACACGATATTTTTCGCGACTGACTAAATTTCGAAATCACTTAGATTTGCGAAGTAAACGTAAACAGAAAATTGCGTGTACTTAACGTTGCATAACTTCTGACAAGAAGTTTGTTTCACGCTTTGAAGGGCGGTGAGATATATTATATCTCACTTAATTTTAATCCGGTTCGAACCAGAAACTTTTAATTAAATTTTACTTTTTTAACTTTGACGGGAAAAAGTTGATAAATTGGTTATCTGATTTAGAACTACTAAATTCTTTCATAAATTCCGGTGAGAATTCAACGTTACAGGAACTCAAGTGCTTGCCCCTGAAAGGGTTAAATGCAATGTTGGAACTCAAGGGGTGCTAGAATTTCCAAATTTTAATTAAATAAAACTGTTAACTTATGTTATTACAAGTTATTGCAGTTTGCTGCGCTAAATAGCAAACTGTCCTTTGCTAAATAGAAAATTGTCAACCAGGGGGGGGGGGTCCAAATTCTCTTGATAAGAGTAATATCATAAAGTTTTCTGTGGTTTGATTATCGCAGAAAGTTCTCCGATTAGATAAGTCAACGATAACTTTATAAAATTAGTGGTATCGACAGCATCTGCCCCCCCCCCCCAACACTCTGGCTACGCCACTGCTGTTAACAAAACATGTCAACCGATTTTCAGTTTACGTTTAACAAAAAATTGATATCGTGTTGAATTCGATGATGTATGTGTTACACTAGAATATGCTACGAATTGTATTTTATTATTTTTTTAAAGATCCATTGGGTACTGTATAAGAAGAAATATATCTCCGATTGTGGAAAAGGGATAACCCTCCTGATTATGGAAAGGGACCAAAGGAACCATAGAAATAAATTACACTTGAAAATATTTAAGGTATGCCTCATCTACAGATTTTATAGTATTATTGTAAAACAACTTCTCTATCTTTACATAAAAATTGATTTGCTTAAAAGAATAGATGGTTTTTGAAGATATGGATTTGAAACGAACAATAATTAAAGAGGACATTTTAAAACTTTTCATTTAAATATTTTAAAACTTCTTTTAACATCAAATTTCGACGGTGGCGTTGGGCAGATGCAATGCACATGCGCACTCGGATGCATTATCACAGGGGGAAAGATGTGTTCTTTATTTACAATGTTCTTTTATTTACTAAATATGAAATAGACCTAGGAATATACTATTTGTATGATACTTCATAGGACCATGAAATTTTCTTTCCTGCATTGGTGAATATAGCGGTAATGTCTAACTGATTTCATTACACAGTTTTTTACAAATTGTTTGTTTGGAGTTTGCATCGAAAATAATACTGTCTTTCACTAGGGGGGAAAACTTTTAAAATAAACTTTTGAAATATTGTTTCATACTCTCCTCCTCTTAAATAATAAAGAAACTTATTTTACTGATATTGTTATAGTAATTTTTTTCCCGTCAAGTTCAGACGGGTTCCATCTAGTAATAAAATAGCCAGTACATAGCCAGGCATCAGTGCTTTATCAGGATGGAGTCCAGGATAGTGCACAATTTACGAATAGTAACATTTGTTTAAACGCATACTTTGAAATAACTTTATCTTATTTTTCGCCTTATTTAGATTCAGAACATTATTACAAAACCTGCAATTAAAGTACGGACAAGTAAAGTGCACAATTTACAAATAGCAACCTTCTCTTTGTTTAAACATATACTTTAAAATAACTTTCTTCTATTTTTCGCATTATGTAAATGAATATAATTATGACAAATCCTGCAAAAAAGTATGTGTCTACAATTTCTTCTATTTAAACATTAAATAGAAAAAATATATTAAAAGATTGTGGTAAAAGCGTACGAACACTGTCATAACAAAATTTTACCAATCAGCGAGTTGCAATCTCTTGTGTCTGATCTACGGGTGGAATAAACCTCACGTGGAGGTGAGACTGTGTCAGATTTACTACGAAAAATTATGCACAACGAATTTCTAATTTAGAGGATTTTCATACTTCAAAAACAGAAAACATGTCATGTGAAATTTCTGGCACTCTATGTTACTTATTGATTATACTACTGTACTATCTTAGGACATTTCTTTGGAATATATAGAAAGGTGTAACTGTTTCATGTTAAGGTATGGATGTTACGAAGATTTTGACTCATCAGCAGAAGAACTGTGATGTTTTCCTGATTTTAGACAGTGAATGTACGAGGTGTTAAACATAACTATTGCAATCTGCTAAATGTAGTGAAAGTTGAAATTTTGAAGTGTTGTGGATGCTAAGTGTACTTATTTAATATTTTTATTCTAACGATTTTAGTAAGAATTTTTTTACGGCTTCTTATTATTTTTCATGTGTCATTGAAGTCTCTCTTGTAACATGAGCTTTTTAATGGTTCCTGATGTCGTATTGTTGAGACCTCGCATTGACTGTTATGTTTTTACCGAATATTTTTTTAGTTTCACACGCTTGTAATATTTTCGGCTGTAATTTAAAATAATGTCTATATCCTTGTGTCTACCCTGTCCTCATCTCAACTTAGGCTTATAAGCGGGCATAATTGTTATCAAGCAAACACGTTTTGCGAATGTCCTCATTAAATTATAAAAATAGTGATTAATAATTCAAAGCTCGCTATTTATAGTAAAAGAAAATCATTGAATTTAGAAAGTCTTTTTTTTTAATGCATCATCAAGCAATACTAAGTGATACATATATGAATCATTTAAAATTTAATATTTAATAAACACATTCTGTTCCATGCTACCACTATATTTAAAAAAAATATTTGTCGTGTGTAATGACAGAAGTCTGGTATTAAATTTAGAAATAATTACTCTTTCAAATTTTTGC
Source organism: Maratus michaelseni (assembly GCA_963931845.1). Taxonomy (NCBI): domain Eukaryota; kingdom Metazoa; phylum Arthropoda; class Arachnida; order Araneae; family Salticidae; genus Maratus; species Maratus michaelseni. The sequence continues at coordinate 269,303,766 of OZ007595.1, forward strand.
TATCTGTTCCTAAATACGACTATAAAAACATATTTCAAAAAAAAAATTCCTGCAACATAGTGTTAGAATTGGATTTCTCTTAACTTTTCGTCTACCAGATAAAGGGTCCAATAGTTCGGTACGTTCAAAATGACTACTTAAACCAGAATTTGTTTTATAAAATAAGTTAAATGTGAACCACAGAGAAGTAAATAAGTAAGATAAATAGTTCTAAATAAAATTTCTGGTGTGAATTGTTTCTGTAAAGGTTGAATAAAATTTCCGATAGTTCTAAGATTAAATAAACAGAAGTACTTTTACCATCTACCGTAATTTCCGGCGTATAATCCGCAGCTCAAAGAGTCGTTTTTCGACCCAGAAATATTATTTTATAAAATGTAACTTAAAAAATCACTGTAAATATTTAACTACAATTATTGAATAAAATTTCTGGGTCGAAAAACGACTCTTTGAGCTGCGGATTATACGCCGGAAATTACGGTACTGTTTAGAAATGTAATTCCTCAAGAGGAGGACCACTGCATTTAAGCCGTTGGGGACGAGCGACACGTATACGTGACGCATAAAATGCTCAGAATCCTTCATTATTCCCACTAGTTAATTTTTATTGTAAGCTTTGCCTTATTTAATCATAGCATTTCTACGATTCAATTAAGCACAAATTTCTGTTTTGAAAAACCGGTGGTAAAAGATTAAAAATACTGTAAAGGACGCTCGTCGCGAAGGGGTTAAAAGTAATTTCGCAGTGCAGTCGTCACGACTGTTTCTATCATGTGCTTTGACCATTCTGTGTCATTGCACAATTACATAGTCACTAATGCTTATCTTGTACATAACTTTGATATATGCTCTTACTATCTTTTATACGTGTTTATTTACTGGCGAAAACCCGAGTTACTAAACTTGCAATTATTCTATTTGTCAAGCAACTTATTGTTTCTTATCATTGTTTGACATAAATCTATAGTGAAATCCAGCAAGTGGTTGAAGGCACTTAACACTTTCGCAAAGAGCCTCATATTTTTTGTCACCAGTAATTATAAATAGAAATGTTTAACTTATTTAATCATACAAATTAAATGAATAAGGGTGACAAAAATAAAATGAAAAATGCCGTATGAAATTGCTAGTAAGAAAAATCAAGGATTCTGAACATTCCAACTTCCCTTTTATGCGACGCTCGTCGCGAAAAGATTAAAAGTCCGTGCAAAGAACAACTTATAAAATTTTGTAAATTTCTAACTAAAGGATAAACTAATTTCGTAATTCACCCATTAATTTAATATTGGATGGTTCTTAAACCCTTCCGGACTAACGTTCCTTCCCTCCCGTAACCTTCCTTCTTATTTCTTGTCTTTATATCTATACATATTTGACGTCTCCTTCCTAAATTCTTGTTTTACTCTCATCAGTAGTTATTTAATCTACGCATAGAATACTGAACAAATCTATCTGCTGTACTCTCTATCATAGTTAAATCAACTACTATTTGACTTTCTATGGCTCATATTATTGACCAGACAAATTACTTATCGCGTACAGTTTATTGTAATAATTAGTTATAATAAGTTTAGTGTAATAAGTAATTAGAGAACATCTTGAATATACCTTACACTGTTCGGTCTGATTAAATAACTCAAAATTACTTTTTTTTATAAGTAGTACTAAACACAAGTGATATTTGCCACCTTTTGAAGACGCATATATGAAGTGGTTCGGTATAGCAACAATAAATACTCGCCTACTATGTGAAACTTTCACTAACCTACTCAAAGGTACGGTTAGATTTCTTGAATGTGCTAATTTTACGAAAGACTTTAGAATGAAAACTTTCAATTTATTATTTACATGATTTCTAGTATATTTTTTACGGTGCTAAACTTTATAATTATTTTCAGTAAGAAGGAGACTAAAATGAATGCATCGGTTTTATCGTTTGCATTGTTCTGTTTCTCCATCTAGGATCAAAATGTATGTCCCTTACACAATGTCAACTGTATCGTATTTTCCGTGAAATCTTTCGATCATACAAATGTAGTTTCTTCAATCAAATGGATTTCGGGGCACCTTAGTTCATTTTCATACATATAAATTGTGAATAGTTTTAGGTACATATAAATCTCCAAAATCATAAGTTTATTTTAATAAGCATTTTTGGCACCACGGGTTCAAGACGCCCATTCGCCCGTTTATGAATACAAGTATTTCTAAAGAAAATGTATCCTGCTACAATTTTACACTATTTGCAACAAAAATTACATTCCAGGAAGGTGACTATGCATTATTTGTTAGAAAAATCTAAATAGACGAATTTTATTTGAAAAAAGCGGTATTCAAAAAACGGAAAGCGTGAGAAGCCTTTTATCTGCATTTCATCTTTCAGTATTTTCATCTGAGAGCCCAACACAACTGTCCACATTCACTCTTGTCTAATGGTCGGCAAGAGAACCAGCGAAAAGCGATGATATATCTAAATAGAGAAATAATTTAATTTACCCATGAGTCTGGCGACAGTGCTATCTATTCTCGTTAGTTCTAGGTATAGTGAGTAAAATGCTAATTTCATGAAGAATAAGTGCAACTTCGAATGTTTTATAATGTACTTCACAATCTGAATCCAATGTAAAAGTTTGAAGAAGATGACAGTTTTTGAATATTTATATATATATGAAGTACCTTTTATACCAACATGTATGCAAGTTTTAGATGTCCTTAATCACATTTAGTAAGAATCTAACGCCATTTTCACGTAAAAGCTATGTTTATTTTATTTCATAGTACATTATTTAAGAGACTACGATAGTCATCCGAAGAAACTCGAACGTTAATGTTAAGTCTATGGGAAGGTTCTTGACAGATTTCTCGCTCGCATTTCAGTATTTTTATATGATTTGTTTTTGCATAGGCTAGCGGAGGCCAATCCCTAATGTTGTTATTTTTTACTTTTTCGATTTTGGTTCCAGTTTTTTTTGTATAAAGATACTTTCACTTTCAGAACCGGTTCCAACCGGTTCTGAAATTGAAAATGTCCGTTATAAAAAAAAAAACTGTAACGAAAATTAAAAAAGTGAAAACTAACAACGTTAGGGATAGGCCTCAGCTAGCCTATGCAAAAAAAATAATTTATAAATATTAAAATGTGAGCGAGAAATCTGTCACGCATTTTAATATTTTAAAATGATTTTTCTGCATAGGATAGCTGAGGTTGATCTCTAACGTTGTTAGTTTTTACTGTTTCGATTTTTGTTGCCGTTTTTTATAAGTGGACATTTCCAATTTTGGAACCGGTTGGAATCGGTTCTGAAAGTAAAAGTACCCTTATAAAAAAAAAACTTGAACCAAAATTGAAAAAGTAAAAACTAACAACTTTAGAGATCAACCTCAGCTATCCTATGCCAAAAAAGTCATTTAAGAATATTAAAATGCGAGCGAGCAATCTTTCAAGAACCTTCCCATAGACTTAACATTAGCTTGAGTGTTTCTTTCCGTGACTAGTGTAGGCTCTTAAGTGCCAAGCTTAACAAACGGGACAACGCTTGAAGTGACAAACCTAGTAGCAATAGTTCAAAAAAGAGTCGAAATATGTCGCTGGTCGAATGTGCCACATGAAGTGAAGTGGAGAACGCTAAAAGTGCCACTGATAAAACTTAAATATAACTTTGTAATGGTTTTGTTCTTATTACCTTTTTCCCTGGTTCCCTGTTTCTTTCTTCCTGTTTTCACTACTGTCTAAAATTTTTACATCAATGGGATATTTTTAAGCAAGTTTAAAAATATAAAAAAAATAAATAAAATTGATGATTACAAATAATAATATTAGGTATTTAAACACAGAAAGGAAGCTACGTACTTACATTTTAAAGTGTTGACTAAGGACCCAGAAGAAGTGAAATGGAAAACGATTTTAAGTACCAGAAGTAGAACTTTTTTTATTTTTCGCTCTGTTGAAAAATTTAATCTTTTGAGCTTTCAGCATTTTCCATTTGAAGTCCTCATTTCTCTTTTGTTCAAATGTACATAATTGGTTTCCACATACCAACTATTTATCATATCCGAGCACACAATGGGTCAATATTCATTAAATCGATGATTCTCTATAACTTTGACATTGCACGTTTTGTCCTATTTCTTCTAGTTTTCGAGATAAAATCACTAACTCTGGAATTTACTCCTACTGTCACTACTAGATACTTTTTTTCGAAACTCATACACATTTTACTATATCTTAACACTAGAACTACAGCGCCTATTTAATCATACAAATTAAATGAATAAGGGTGACAAAAATAAAATGAAAAATGCCGTATGAAATTGCTAGTAAGAAAAATCAAGGATTCTGAACATTCCAACTTCCCTTTTATGCGACGCTCGTCGCGAAAAGATTAAAAGTCCGTGCAAAGAACAACTTATAAAATTTTGTAAATTTCTAACTAAAGGATAAACTAATTTCGTAATTCACCCATTAATTTAATATTGGATGGTTCTTAAACCCTTCCGGACTAACGTTCCTTCCCTCCCGTAACCTTCCTTCTTATTTCTTGTCTTTATATCTATACATATTTGACGTCTCCTTCCCAAATTCTTGTTTTACTCTCATCAGTAGTTATTTAATCTACGCATAGAATACTGAACAAATCTATCTGCTGTACTCTCTATCGTAGTTAAATCAACTACTATTTGACTTTCTATGGCTCATATTATTGACCAGACAAATTACTTATCGCGTACAGTTTATTGTAATAATTAGTTATAATAAGTTTAGTGTAATAAGTAATTAGAGAACATCTTGAATATACCTTACACTGTTCGGTCTGATTAAATAACTCAAAATTACTTTTTTTTATAAGTAGTACTAAACACAAGTGATATTTGCCACCTTTTGAAGACGCATATATGAAGTGGTTCGGTATAGCAACAATAAATACTCGCCTACTATGTGAAACTTTCACTAACCTACTCAAAGGTACGGTTAGATTTCTTGAATGTGCTAATTTTACGAAAGACTTTAGAATGAAAACTTTCAATTTATTATTTACATGATTTCTAGTATATTTTTTACGGTGCTAAACTTTATAATTATTTTCAGTAAGAAGGAGACTAAAATGAATGCATCGGTTTTATCGTTTGCATTGTTCTGTTTCTCCATCTAGGATCAAAATGTATGTCCCTTACACAATGTCAACTGTATCGTATTTTCCGTGAAATCTTTCGATCATACAAATGTAGTTTCTTCAATCAAATGGATTTCGGGGCACCTTAGTTCATTTTCATACATATAAATTGTGAATAGTTTTAGGTACATATAAATCTCCAAAATCATAAGTTTATTTTAATAAGCATTTTTGGCACCACGGGTTCAAGACGCCCATTCGCCCGTTTATGAATACAAGTATTTCTAAAGAAAATGTATCCTGCTACAATTTTACACTATTTGCAACAAAAATTACATTCCAGGAAGGTGACTATACATTATTTGTTAGAAAAATCTAAATAGACGAATTTTATTTGAAAAAAGCGGTATTCAAAAAACGGAAAGCGTGAGAAGCCTTTTATCTGCATTTCATCTTTCAGTATTTTCATCTGAGAGCCCAACACAACTGTCCACATTCACTCTTGTCTAATGGTCGGCAAGAGAACCAGCGAAAAGCGATGATATATCTAAATAGAGAAATAATTTAATTTACCCATGAGTCTGGCGACAGTGCTATCTATTCTCGTTAGTTCTAGGTATAGTGAGTAAAATGCTAATTTCATGAAGAATAAGTGCAACTTCGAATGTTTTATAATGTACTTCACAATCTGAATCCAATGTAAAAGTTTGAAGAAGATGACAGTTTTTGAATATTTATATATATATGAAGTACCTTTTATACCAACATGTATGCAAGTTTTAGATGTCCTTAATCACATTTAGTAAGAATCTAACGCCATTTTCACGTAAAAGCTATGTTTATTTTATTTCATAGTACATTATTTAAGAGACTACGATAGTCATCCGAAGAAACTCGAACGTTAATGTTAAGTCTATGGGAAGGTTCTTGACAGATTTCTCGCTCGCATTTCAGTATTTTTATATGATTTGTTTTTGCATAGGCTAGCGGAGGCCAATCCCTAATGTTGTTATTTTTTACTTTTTCGATTTTGGTTCCAGTTTTTTTTTGTATAAAGATACTTTCACTTTCAGAACCGGTTCCAACCGGTTCTGAAATTGAAAATGTCCGTTATAAAAAAAAAAACTGTAACGAAAATTAAAAAAGTGAAAACTAACAACGTTAGGGATAGGCCTCAGCTAGCCTATGCAAAAAAAATAATTTATAAATATTAAAATGTGAGCGAGAAATCTGTCACGCATTTTAATATTTTAAAATGATTTTTCTGCATAGGATAGCTGAGGTTGATCTCTAACGTTGTTAGTTTTTACTGTTTCGATTTTTGTTGCCGTTTTTTATAAGTGGACATTTCCAATTTTGGAACCGGTTGGAATCGGTTCTGAAAGTAAAAGTACCCTTATAAAAAAAAAACTTGAACCAAAATTGAAAAAGTAAAAACTAACAACTTTAGAGATCAACCTCAGCTATCCTATGCCAAAAAAGTCATTTAAGAATATTAAAATGCGAGCGAGCAATCTTTCAAGAACCTTCCCATAGACTTAACATTAGCTTGAGTGTTTCTTTCCGTGACTAGTGTAGGCTCTTAAGTGCCAAGCTTAACAAACGGGACAACGCTTGAAGTGACAAACCTAGTAGCAATAGTTCAAAAAAGAGTCGAAATATGTCGCTGGTCGAATGTGCCACATGAAGTGAAGTGGAGAACGCTAAAAGTGCCACTGATAAAACTTAAATATAACTTTGTAATGGTTTTGTTCTTATTACCTTTTTCCCTGGTTCCCTGTTTCTTTCTTCCTGTTTTCACTACTGTCTAAAATTTTTACATCAATGGGATATTTTTAAGCAAGTTTAAAAATATAAAAAAAATAAATAAAATTGATGATTACAAATAATAATATTAGGTATTTAAACACAGAAAGGAAGCTACGTACTTACATTTTAAAGTGTTGACTAAGGACCCAGAAGAAGTGAAATGGAAAACGATTTTAAGTACCAGAAGTAGAACTTTTTTTATTTTTCGCTCTGTTGAAAAATTTAATCTTTTGAGCTTTCAGCATTTTCCATTTGAAGTCCTCATTTCTCTTTTGTTCAAATGTACATAATTGGTTTCCACATACCAACTATTTATCATATCCGAGCACACAATGGGTCAATATTCATTAAATCGATGATTCTCTATAACTTTGACATTGCACGTTTTGTCCTATTTCTTCTAGTTTTCGAGATAAAATCACTAACTCTGGAATTTACTCCTACTGTCACTACTAGATACTTTTTTTCGAAACTCATACACATTTTACTATATCTTAACACTAGAACTACAGCGCCTATTTAATCATACAAATTAAATGAATAAGGGTGACAAAAATAAAATGAAAAATGCCGTATGAAATTGCTAGTAAGAAAAATCAAGGATTCTGAACATTCCAACTTCCCTTTTATGCGACGCTCGTCGCGAAAAGATTAAAAGTCCGTGCAAAGAACAACTTATAAAATTTTGTAAATTTCTAACTAAAGGATAAACTAATTTCGTAATTCACCCATTAATTTAATATTGGATGGTTCTTAAACCCTTCCGGACTAACGTTCCTTCCCTCCCGTAACCTTCCTTCTTATTTCTTGTCTTTATATCTATACATATTTGACGTCTCCTTCCCAAATTCTTGTTTTACTCTCATCAGTAGTTATTTAATCTACGCATAGAATACTGAACAAATCTATCTGCTGTACTCTCTATCGTAGTTAAATCAACTACTATTTGACTTTCTATGGCTCATATTATTGACCAGACAAATTACTTATCGCGTACAGTTTATTGTAATAATTAGTTATAATAAGTTTAGTGTAATAAGTAATTAGAGAACATCTTGAATATACCTTACACTGTTCGGTCTGATTAAATAACTCAAAATTACTTTTTTTTATAAGTAGTACTAAACACAAGTGATATTTGCCACCTTTTGAAGACGCATATATGAAGTGGTTCGGTATAGCAACAATAAATACTCGCCTACTATGTGAAACTTTCACTAACCTACTCAAAGGTACGGTTAGATTTCTTGAATGTGCTAATTTTACGAAAGACTTTAGAATGAAAACTTTCAATTTATTATTTACATGATTTCTAGTATATTTTTTACGGTGCTAAACTTTATAATTATTTTCAGTAAGAAGGAGACTAAAATGAATGCATCGGTTTTATCGTTTGCATTGTTCTGTTTCTCCATCTAGGATCAAAATGTATGTCCCTTACACAATGTCAACTGTATCGTATTTTCCGTGAAATCTTTCGATCATACAAATGTAGTTTCTTCAATCAAATGGATTTCGGGGCACCTTAGTTCATTTTCATACATATAAATTGTGAATAGTTTTAGGTACATATAAATCTCCAAAATCATAAGTTTATTTTAATAAGCATTTTTGGCACCACGGGTTCAAGACGCCCATTCGCCCGTTTATGAATACAAGTATTTCTAAAGAAAATGTATCCTGCTACAATTTTACACTATTTGCAACAAAAATTACATTCCAGGAAGGTGACTATACATTATTTGTTAGAAAAATCTAAATAGACGAATTTTATTTGAAAAAAGCGGTATTCAAAAAACGGAAAGCGTGAGAAGCCTTTTATCTGCATTTCATCTTTCAGTATTTTCATCTGAGAGCCCAACACAACTGTCCACATTCACTCTTGTCTAATGGTCGGCAAGAGAACCAGCGAAAAGCGATGATATATCTAAATAGAGAAATAATTTAATTTACCCATGAGTCTGGCGACAGTGCTATCTATTCTCGTTAGTTCTAGGTATAGTGAGTAAAATGCTAATTTCATGAAGAATAAGTGCAACTTCGAATGTTTTATAATGTACTTCACAATCTGAATCCAATGTAAAAGTTTGAAGAAGATGACAGTTTTTGAATATTTATATATATATGAAGTACCTTTTATACCAACATGTATGCAAGTTTTAGATGTCCTTAATCACATTTAGTAAGAATCTAACGCCATTTTCACGTAAAAGCTATGTTTATTTTATTTCATAGTACATTATTTAAGAGACTACGATAGTCATCCGAAGAAACTCGAACGTTAATGTTAAGTCTATGGGAAGGTTCTTGACAGATTTCTCGCTCGCATTTCAGTATTTTTATATGATTTGTTTTTGCATAGGCTAGCGGAGGCCAATCCCTAATGTTGTTATTTTTTACTTTTTCGATTTTGGTTCCAGTTTTTTTTTGTATAAAGATACTTTCACTTTCAGAACCGGTTCCAACCGGTTCTGAAATTGAAAATGTCCGTTATAAAAAAAAAAACTGTAACGAAAATTAAAAAAGTGAAAACTAACAACGTTAGGGATAGGCCTCAGCTAGCCTATGCAAAAAAAATAATTTATAAATATTAAAATGTGAGCGAGAAATCTGTCACGCATTTTAATATTTTAAAATGATTTTTCTGCATAGGATAGCTGAGGTTGATCTCTAACGTTGTTAGTTTTTACTGTTTCGATTTTTGTTGCCGTTTTTTATAAGTGGACATTTCCAATTTTGGAACCGGTTGGAATCGGTTCTGAAAGTAAAAGTACCCTTATAAAAAAAAAACTTGAACCAAAATTGAAAAAGTAAAAACTAACAACTTTAGAGATCAACCTCAGCTATCCTATGCCAAAAAAGTCATTTAAGAATATTAAAATGCGAGCGAGCAATCTTTCAAGAACCTTCCCATAGACTTAACATTAGCTTGAGTGTTTCTTTCCGTGACTAGTGTAGGCTCTTAAGTGCCAAGCTTAACAAACGGGACAACGCTTGAAGTGACAAACCTAGTAGCAATAGTTCAAAAAAGAGTCGAAATATGTCGCTGGTCGAATGTGCCACATGAAGTGAAGTGGAGAACGCTAAAAGTGCCACTGATAAAACTTAAATATAACTTTGTAATGGTTTTGTTCTTATTACCTTTTTCCCTGGTTCCCTGTTTCTTTCTTCCTGTTTTCACTACTGTCTAAAATTTTTACATCAATGGGATATTTTTAAGCAAGTTTAAAAATATAAAAAAAATAAATAAAATTGATGATTACAAATAATAATATTAGGTATTTAAACACAGAAAGGAAGCTACGTACTTACATTTTAAAGTGTTGACTAAGGACCCAGAAGAAGTGAAATGGAAAACGATTTTAAGTACCAGAAGTAGAACTTTTTTTATTTTTCGCTCTGTTGAAAAATTTAATCTTTTGAGCTTTCAGCATTTTCCATTTGAAGTCCTCATTTCTCTTTTGTTCAAATGTACATAATTGGTTTCCACATACCAACTATTTATCATATCCGAGCACACAATGGGTCAATATTCATTAAATCGATGATTCTCTATAACTTTGACATTGCACGTTTTGTCCTATTTCTTCTAGTTTTCGAGATAAAATCACTAACTCTGGAATTTACTCCTACTGTCACTACTAGATACTTTTTTTCGAAACTCATACACATTTTACTATATCTTAACACTAGAACTACAGCGCCTATTTAATCATACAAATTAAATGAATAAGGGTGACAAAAATAAAATGAAAAATGCCGTATGAAATTGCTAGTAAGAAAAATCAAGGATTCTGAACATTCCAACTTCCCTTTTATGCGACGCTCGTCGCGAAAAGATTAAAAGTCCGTGCAAAGAACAACTTATAAAATTTTGTAAATTTCTAACTAAAGGATAAACTAATTTCGTAATTCACCCATTAATTTAATATTGGATGGTTCTTAAACCCTTCCGGACTAACGTTCCTTCCCTCCCGTAACCTTCCTTCTTATTTCTTGTCTTTATATCTATACATATTTGACGTCTCCTTCCCAAATTCTTGTTTTACTCTCATCAGTAGTTATTTAATCTACGCATAGAATACTGAACAAATCTATCTGCTGTACTCTCTATCGTAGTTAAATCAACTACTATTTGACTTTCTATGGCTCATATTATTGACCAGACAAATTACTTATCGCGTACAGTTTATTGTAATAATTAGTTATAATAAGTTTAGTGTAATAAGTAATTAGAGAACATCTTGAATATACCTTACACTGTTCGGTCTGATTAAATAACTCAAAATTACTTTTTTTTATAAGTAGTACTAAACACAAGTGATATTTGCCACCTTTTGAAGACGCATATATGAAGTGGTTCGGTATAGCAACAATAAATACTCGCCTACTATGTGAAACTTTCACTAACCTACTCAAAGGTACGGTTAGATTTCTTGAATGTGCTAATTTTACGAAAGACTTTAGAATGAAAACTTTCAATTTATTATTTACATGATTTCTAGTATATTTTTTACGGTGCTAAACTTTATAATTATTTTCAGTAAGAAGGAGACTAAAATGAATGCATCGGTTTTATCGTTTGCATTGTTCTGTTTCTCCATCTAGGATCAAAATGTATGTCCCTTACACAATGTCAACTGTATCGTATTTTCCGTGAAATCTTTCGATCATACAAATGTAGTTTCTTCAATCAAATGGATTTCGGGGCACCTTAGTTCATTTTCATACATATAAATTGTGAATAGTTTTAGGTACATATAAATCTCCAAAATCATAAGTTTATTTTAATAAGCATTTTTGGCACCACGGGTTCAAGACGCCCATTCGCCCGTTTATGAATACAAGTATTTCTAAAGAAAATGTATCCTGCTACAATTTTACACTATTTGCAACAAAAATTACATTCCAGGAAGGTGACTATACATTATTTGTTAGAAAAATCTAAATAGACGAATTTTATTTGAAAAAAGCGGTATTCAAAAAACGGAAAGCGTGAGAAGCCTTTTATCTGCATTTCATCTTTCAGTATTTTCATCTGAGAGCCCAACACAACTGTCCACATTCACTCTTGTCTAATGGTCGGCAAGAGAACCAGCGAAAAGCGATGATATATCTAAATAGAGAAATAATTTAATTTACCCATGAGTCTGGCGACAGTGCTATCTATTCTCGTTAGTTCTAGGTATAGTGAGTAAAATGCTAATTTCATGAAGAATAAGTGCAACTTCGAATGTTTTATAATGTACTTCACAATCTGAATCCAATGTAAAAGTTTGAAGAAGATGACAGTTTTTGAATATTTATATATATATGAAGTACCTTTTATACCAACATGTATGCAAGTTTTAGATGTCCTTAATCACATTTAGTAAGAATCTAACGCCATTTTCACGTAAAAGCTATGTTTATTTTATTTCATAGTACATTATTTAAGAGACTACGATAGTCATCCGAAGAAACTCGAACGTTAATGTTAAGTCTATGGGAAGGTTCTTGACAGATTTCTCGCTCGCATTTCAGTATTTTTATATGATTTGTTTTTGCATAGGCTAGCGGAGGCCAATCCCTAATGTTGTTATTTTTTACTTTTTCGATTTTGGTTCCAGTTTTTTTTTGTATAAAGATACTTTCACTTTCAGAACCGGTTCCAACCGGTTCTGAAATTGAAAATGTCCGTTATAAAAAAAAAAACTGTAACGAAAATTAAAAAAGTGAAAACTAACAACGTTAGGGATAGGCCTCAGCTAGCCTATGCAAAAAAAATAATTTATAAATATTAAAATGTGAGCGAGAAATCTGTCACGCATTTTAATATTTTAAAATGATTTTTCTGCATAGGATAGCTGAGGTTGATCTCTAACGTTGTTAGTTTTTACTGTTTCGATTTTTGTTGCCGTTTTTTATAAGTGGACATTTCCAATTTTGGAACCGGTTGGAATCGGTTCTGAAAGTAAAAGTACCCTTATAAAAAAAAAACTTGAACCAAAATTGAAAAAGTAAAAACTAACAACTTTAGAGATCAACCTCAGCTATCCTATGCCAAAAAAGTCATTTAAGAATATTAAAATGCGAGCGAGCAATCTTTCAAGAACCTTCCCATAGACTTAACATTAGCTTGAGTGTTTCTTTCCGTGACTAGTGTAGGCTCTTAAGTGCCAAGCTTAACAAACGGGACAACGCTTGAAGTGACAAACCTAGTAGCAATAGTTCAAAAAAGAGTCGAAATATGTCGCTGGTCGAATGTGCCACATGAAGTGAAGTGGAGAACGCTAAAAGTGCCACTGATAAAACTTAAATATAACTTTGTAATGGTTTTGTTCTTATTACCTTTTTCCCTGGTTCCCTGTTTCTTTCTTCCTGTTTTCACTACTGTCTAAAATTTTTACATCAATGGGATATTTTTAAGCAAGTTTAAAAATATAAAAAAAATAAATAAAATTGATGATTACAAATAATAATATTAGGTATTTAAACACAGAAAGGAAGCTACGTACTTACATTTTAAAGTGTTGACTAAGGACCCAGAAGAAGTGAAATGGAAAACGATTTTAAGTACCAGAAGTAGAACTTTTTTTATTTTTCGCTCTGTTGAAAAATTTAATCTTTTGAGCTTTCAGCATTTTCCATTTGAAGTCCTCATTTCTCTTTTGTTCAAATGTACATAATTGGTTTCCACATACCAACTATTTATCATATCCGAGCACACAATGGGTCAATATTCATTAAATCGATGATTCTCTATAACTTTGACATTGCACGTTTTGTCCTATTTCTTCTAGTTTTCGAGATAAAATCACTAACTCTGGAATTTACTCCTACTGTCACTACTAGATACTTTTTTTCGAAACTCATACACATTTTACTATATCTTAACACTAGAACTACAGCGCCTATTTAATCATACAAATTAAATGAATAAGGGTGACAAAAATAAAATGAAAAATGCCGTATGAAATTGCTAGTAAGAAAAATCAAGGATTCTGAACATTCCAACTTCCCTTTTATGCGACGCTCGTCGCGAAAAGATTAAAAGTCCGTGCAAAGAACAACTTATAAAATTTTGTAAATTTCTAACTAAAGGATAAACTAATTTCGTAATTCACCCATTAATTTAATATTGGATGGTTCTTAAACCCTTCCGGACTAACGTTCCTTCCCTCCCGTAACCTTCCTTCTTATTTCTTGTCTTTATATCTATACATATTTGACGTCTCCTTCCCAAATTCTTGTTTTACTCTCATCAGTAGTTATTTAATCTACGCATAGAATACTGAACAAATCTATCTGCTGTACTCTCTATCATAGTTAAATCAACTACTATTTGACTTTCTATGGCTCATATTATTGACCAGACAAATTACTTATCGCGTACAGTTTATTGTAATAATTAGTTATAATAAGTTTAGTATAATAAGTAATTAGAGAACATCTTGAATATACCTTACACTGTTCGGTCTGATTAAATAACTCAAAATTACTTTTTTTTATAAGTAGTACTAAACACAAGTGATATTTGCCACCTTTTGAAGACGCATATATGAAGTTGTTCGGTATAGCAACAATAAATACTCGCCTACTATGTGAAACTTTCACTAACCTACTCAAAAGTACGGTTAGATTTCTTGAATGTGCTAATTTAGGAAAGACTTTAGAATGAAAACTTTCAATTTATTATTTACATGATTTCTAGTATATTTTTTACGGTGCTAAACTTTATAATTATTTTCAGTAAAAAGGAGACTAAAATGAATGCATCGGTTTTATCGTTTGCATTGTTCTGTTTCTCCATCTAGGATCAAAATGTATGTCCCTTACACAATGTCAACTGTATCGTATTTTCCGTGAAAACTTTCGATCATACAAATGTAGTTTCTTCAATCAAATGGATTTCGGGGCACCTTAGTTCATTTTCATACATATAAATTGTGAATAGTTTTAGGTACATATAAATCTCTAAAATCATAAGTTTATTTTAATAAGCATTTTTGGCACCACGGGTTCAAGACGCCCATTCGCCCGTTTATGAATACAAGTATTTCTAAAGAAAATGTATCCTGCTACAATTTTACACTATTAGCAACAAAAATTACATTCCGGGAAGGTGACTATACATTATTTGTTAGAAAAATCTAAATAGACGAATTTTATTTGAAAAAAGCGGTATTCAAAAACGGAAAGCGTGAGAAGCCTTTTATCTGCATTTCATCTTTCAGTATTTTCATCTGAGAGCCCAACACAACTGTCCACATTCACTCTTGTCTAATGGTCGGCAAGAGAACCAGCGAAAAGCGATGATATATCTAAATAGAGAAATAATTTAATTTACCCATGAGTCTGGCGACAGTGCTATCTATTCTCGTTAGTTCTAGGTATAGTGAGTAAAATGCTAATTTCATGAAGAATAAGTGCAACTTCGAATGTTTTATAATGTACTTCACAATCTGAATCCAATGTAAAAGTTTGAAGAAGATGACAGTTTTTGAATATTTATATATATATGAAGTACCTTTTATACCAACATGTATGCAAGTTTTAGATGTCCTTAATCACATTTAGTAAGAATCTAACGCCATTTTCACGTAAAAGCTATGTTTATTTTATTTCATAGTACATTATTTAAGAGACTACGATAGTCATCCGAAGAAACTCGAACGTTAATGTTAAGTCTATGGGAAGGTTCTTGACAGATTTCTCGCTCGCATTTCAGTATTTTTATATGATTTGTTTTTGCATAGGCTAGCGGAGGCCAATCCCTAATGTTGTTATTTTTTACTTTTTCGATTTTGGTTCCAGTTTTTTTTTGTATAAAGATACTTTCACTTTCAGAACCGGTTCCAACCGGTTCTGAAATTGAAAATGTCCGTTATAAAAAAAAACTGTAACGAAAATTAAAAAAGTGAAAACTAACAACGTTAGGGATAGGCCTCAGCTAGCCTATGCAAAAAAAATAATTTATAAATATTAAAATGTGAGCGAGAAATCTGTCACGCATTTTAATATTTTAAAATGATTTTTCTGCATAGGATAGCTGAGGTTGATCTCTAACGTTGTTAGTTTTTACTGTTTCGATTTTTGTTGCCGTTTTTTATAAGTGGACATTTCCAATTTTGGAACCGGTTGGAATCGGTTCTGAAAGTAAAAGTACCCTTATAAAAAAAAAAACTTGAACCAAAATTGAAAAAGTAAAAACTAACAACTTTAGAGATCAACCTCAGCTATCCTATGCCAAAAAAGTCATTTAAGAATATTAAAATGCGAGCGAGCAATCTTTCAAGAACCTTCCCATAGACTTAACATTAGCTTGAGTGTTTCTTTCCGTGACTAGTGTAGGCTCTTAAGTGCCAAGCTTAACAAACGGGACAACGCTTGAAGTGACAAACCTAGTAGCAATAGTTCAAAAAAGAGTCGAAATATGTCGCTGGTCGAATGTGCCACATGAAGTGAAGTGGAGAACGCTAAAAGTGCCACTGATAAAACTTAAATATAACTTTGTAATGGTTTTGTTCTTATTACCTTTTTCCCTGGTTCCCTGCTTCTTTCTTCCTGTTTTCACTACTGTCTAAAATTTTTACTCCAATGGGATATTTTTAAGCAAGTTTAAAAATATAAAAAAAAATAAATAAAATTGATGATTACAAATAATAATATTAGGTATTTAAACACAGAAAGGAAGCTACGTACTTACATTTTAAAGTGTTGACTAAGGACCCAGAAGAAGTGAAATGGAAAACGATTTTAAGTACCAGAAGTAGAACTTTTTTTATTTTTCGCTCTGTTGAAAAATTTAATCTTTTGAGCTTTCAGCATTTTCCATTTGAAGTCCTCATTTCTCTTTTGTTCAAATGTACATAATTGGTTTCCACATACCAACTATTTATCATATCCGAGCACACAATGGGTCAATATTCATTAAATCGATGATTCTCTATAACTTTGACATTGCACGTTTCGTCCTATTTCTTCTAGTTTTCGAGATAAAATCACTAACTCTGGAATTTACTCCTACTGTCACTACTAGATACTTTTTTTCGAAACTCATACACATTTTACTATATCTTAACACTAGAACTACAGCGCCTATTTAATCATACAAATTAAATGAATAAGGGTGACAAAAATAAAATGAAAAATGCCGTATGAAATTGCTAGTAAGAAAAATCAAGGATTCTGAACATTCCAACTTCCCTTTTATGCGACGCTCGTCGCGAAAAGATTAAAAGTCCGTGCAAAGAACAACTTATAAAATTTTGTAAATTTCTAACTAAAGGATAAACTAATTTCGTAATTCACCCATTAATTTAATATTGGATGGTTCTTAAACCCTTCCGGACTAACGTTCCTTCCCTCCCGTAACCTTCCTTCTTATTTCTTGTCTTTATATCTATACATATTTGACGTCTCCTTCCCAAATTCTTGTTTTACTCTCATCAGTAGTTATTTAATCTACGCATAGAATACTGAACAAATCTATCTGCTGTACTCTCTATCATAGTTAAATCAACTACTATTTGACTTTCTATGGCTCATATTATTGACCAGACAAATTACTTATCGCGTACAGTTTATTGTAATAATTAGTTATAATAAGTTTAGTATAATAAGTAATTAGAGAACATCTTGAATATACCTTACACTGTTCGGTCTGATTAAATAACTCAAAATTACTTTTTTTTATAAGTAGTACTAAACACAAGTGATATTTGCCACCTTTTGAAGACGCATATATGAAGTGGTTCGGTATAGCAACAATAAATACTCGCCTACTATGTGACACTTTCACTAACCTACTCAAAAGTACGGTTAGATTTCTTGAATGTGCTAATTTAGGAAAGACTTTAGAATGAAAACTTTCAATTTATTATTTACATGATTTCTAGTATATTTTTTACGGTGCTAAACTTTATAATTATTTTCAGTAAAAAGGAGACTAAAATGAATGCATCGGTTTTATCGTTTGCATTGTTCTGTTTCTCCATCTAGGATCAAAATGTATGTCCCTTACACAATGTCAACTGTATCGTATTTTCCGTGAAAACTTTCGATCATACAAATGTAGTTTCTTCAATCAAATGGATTTCGGGGCACCTTAGTTCATTTTCATACATATAAATTGTGAATAGTTTTAGGTACATATAAATCTCCAAAATCATAAGTTTATTTTAATAAGCATTTTTGGCACCACGGGTTCAAGACGCCCATTCGCCCGTTTATGAATACAAGTATTTCTAAAGAAAATGTATCCTGCTACAATTTTACACTATTAGCAACAAAAATTACATTCCGGGAAGGTGACTATACATTATTTGTTAGAAAAATCTAAATAGACGAATTTTATTTGAAAAAAGCGGTATTCAAAAAACGGAAAGCGTGAGAAGCCTTTTATCTGCATTTCATCTTTCAGTATTTTCATCTGAGAGCCCAACACAACTGTCCACATTCACTCTTGTCTAATGGTCGGCAAGAGAACCAGCGAAAAGCGATGATATATCTAAATAGAGAAATAATTTAATTTACCCATGAGTCTGGCGACAGTGCTATCTATTCTCGTTAGTTCTAGGTATAGTGAGTAAAATGCTAATTTCATGAAGAATAAGTGCAACTTCGAATGTTTTATAATGTACTTCACAATCTGAATCCAATGTAAAAGTTTGAAGAAGATGACAGTTTTTGAATATTTATATATATATGAAGTACCTTTTATACCAACATGTATGCAAGTTTTAGATGTCCTTAATCACATTTAGTAAGAATCTAACGCCATTTTCACGTAAAAGCTATGTTTATTTTATTTCATAGTACATTATTTAAGAGACTACGATAGTCATCCGAAGAAACTCGAACGTTAATGTTAAGTCTATGGGAAGGTTCTTGACAGATTTCTCGCTCGCATTTCAGTATTTTTATATGATTTGTTTTTGCATAGGCTAGCGGAGGCCAATCCCTAATGTTGTTATTTTTTACTTTTTCGATTTTGGTTCCAGTTTTTTTTTGTATAAAGATACTTTCACTTTCAGAACCGGTTCCAACCGGTTCTGAAATTGAAAATGTCCGTTATAAAAAAAAAACTGTAACGAAAATTAAAAAAGTGAAAACTAACAACGTTAGGGATAGGCCTCAGCTAGCCTATGCAAAAAAATAATTTATAAATATTAAAATGTGAGCGAGAAATCTGTCACGCATTTTAATATTTTAAAATGATTTTTCTGCATAGGATAGCTGAGGTTGATCTCTAACGTTGTTAGTTTTTACTGTTTCGATTTTTGTTGCAGTTTTTTATAAGTGGACATTTCCAATTTTGGAACCGGTTGGAATCGGTTCCGAAAGTAAAAGTACCCTTATAAAAAAAAAAAACTTGAACCAAAATTGAAAAAGTAAAAAATAACAACTTTAGAGATCAACCTCAGCTATCCTATGCCAAAAAAGTCATTTAAGAATATTAAAATGCGAGCGAGCAATCTTTCAAGAACCTTCCCATAGACTTAACATTAGCTTGAGTGTTTCTTTCCGTGACTAGTGTAGGCTCTTAAGTGCCAAGCTTAACAAACGGGACAACGCTTGAAGTGACAAACCTAGTAGCAATAGTTCAAAAAAGAGTCGAAATATGTCGCTGGTCGAATGTGCCACATGAAGTGAAGTGGAGAACGCTAAAAGTGCCACTGATAAAACTTAAATATAACTTTGTAATGGTTTTGTTCTTATTACCTTTTTCCCTGGTTCCCTGTTTCTTTCTTCCTGTTTTCACTACTGTCTAAAATTTTTACATCAATGGGATATTTTTAAGCAAGTTTAAAAATATAAAAAAAAATAAATAAAATTGATGATTACAAATAATAATATTAGGTATTTAAACACAGAAAGGAAGCTACGTACTTACATTTTAAAGTGTTGACTAAGGACCCAGAAGAAGTGAAATGGAAAACGATTTTAAGTACCAGAAGTAGAACTTTTTTTATTTTTCGCTCTGTTGAAAAATTTCCTCTTTTGAGCTTTCAGCATTTTCCATTTGAAGTCCTCATTTCTCTTTTGTTCAAATGTACATAATTGGTTTCCACATACCAACTATTTATCATATCCGAGCACACAATGGGTCAATATTCATTAAATCGATGATTCTCTATAACTTTGACATTGCACGTTTTGTCCTATTTCTTCTAGTTTTCGAGATAAAATCACTAACTCTGGAATTTACTCCTACTGTCACTACTAGATACTTTTTTTCGAAACTCATACACATTTTACTATATCTTAACACTAGAACTACAGCGCCTAGAATACATAGTGTGGAAAACAGTTTTACCGTTTTTTAATTCAAAATTTCGAATTCAAACCGGAAATTCGGAAACAAGAATTTTTACTTTAAGAAGTCACGAAATACCTGCCATTAAGAAACAAAAAGAACGTTATAGAGAATATCTGGTATGAATGCGAAATTTCGGAATTTAAAAAAAGCCAAAAATTGTAGCCGATAAATGTGCAACGAAGCGGTACAATAATAAGGCGATCGCAACGACATCTGCTTTAAAAATAGATTTACCTCTAGCAAATGTAACCGTTTCACTATTGGCAACTTGCACATAATTACTGTTAATAAAATCTTCTTGTAAGTGTATATTTCAGATGTAACTGATTTTGAAGTTAGTTTTTTATTATATCAGGGAATTATTCTTTTCCACTCTTCTAGCAGAGATTCTTTCTTTGGTATGCTAAATAGGGATAGTTTCTAGTTTACTGTCTTGCATCGAGTACATCAACCAGGCACAAAAGAATGCGTATCACGTTTTTTGTCCATGATCAATATCATTCATAATTTCAAAGCTTAGGAATATCACTATTCAAGTCAAAGGAAATAGGGTATAATTTAATTATTTAAAGTATTTACTACCAGCTGAAACGTTTTCTTAGTTCGATTCTTATGCAATGTTTGCGTTGAAGAGAGCTAGCAGACAGCGGCGTAGCCAGAGAGGGGTGGTCCAAATGCTCCGAATACCAGTAATATTATAAAGTTTTCTTCGTCTTCAATATCGCAGAAAATTATCTTATTATATAAAGCAAAAATATTTTTATAAAATTAGTGGTATCCAAACCCCCTGGACCTCCACTCTGTCTACGCTACTGCTAGAAAATGCCGCTGCGATCGACTCGTTATCTTTTCAGCATAGTTCTACATTTATCGGATTCAAATTTTTAGTCCTATTTTGTAGCCGATTTCCACACCACGTATTCTAGATGCTGTACTAGAACTACCGGCAATTTTACTCAACTTTTTTTAAACTATTTCACACCTGAAATTTTATTTAAAACTACTTAACGTATTCATTTAACGTATTTCTGTGAGTTTTATACTTAATTTATTTTAAAACGAAATTTCTGGTTCGAAGTGGTAATTTGGTAACCGTCAAAATGACGGTTCATAGTAGCTCTAGTGTTAACACCACATTCATGACTGTAAACAATTCTATTCATAAGTTATTTGATGTGAAACGAACATGATAATTTGTCCTGTATATATGTTTGATCATGAGCGATTAGATACTAATTCGCTTAGAGAATTCTTTATCTACTTACTTCATAGGAAAAAAACCCTTAATTCTTTCTTTATTTCTATTTAGAAACATGTTACTTCTTAATTATTTTTTTCGAAACATCCTGCCAAATATCAATTGATCTGGGAATCTGTTCACCGAACATTGTCTTTAGTCATTAAATAAACATTAATAGAAAAGTAATTATGAGTTTCTTTTCTTTTTGAAAAAGTAATCCTTAACCTTTAAATTAACTTTTTCTAATGAGATTTTCAAAAGAGCGTAATTAGAAAATAATGAATTGTATTAGAAAAATCATAGTTTAAAAGTGGTTTTGCTATGGCTTTTTTAAAAAATAGGAATTGAGTCTCATTTTAAGTGTTTGATTTCTAATAATAGTAATAATAATAGAATGCTAATTATTTACTTGTTATTTCTTCTTTGTATATAAGAAGAAAGTATTGGAATCGTGAACATTTCGGACTTCCGAATTCTAATGGATTTACATCTATCGAACCGATTTCACTATTTTTGGAATATGTCTACATTGTCTGTAGTTTTGTGCGTGACGCAGATTTTGTAACTGCTCTATCACAAGAGCTAATGCACGTAATGTATATAACCGTATACATTCCGTGCATTAGCACAATGTATACTATTAGTCCGTGAAATAAATTGATTTGCATTACTTTTGGGTGTATATCGTCCAACAAGTGACGCTGGTATGCTGAATTTTGCATGATTTCACTGATAGCTATATCTTAAGAACTACCGTAATTTCGCGCGTATGCGCCGCATCCTAGTTAAGTCTGTTTCAAACCGGAAATTTTATTGAAAACAAGAAGTCAAATATGTGCTAAACAGAAGTAAGTCACATTTTATTTAAAATAAATTCTGGTAGGAAATCGAATTATCTGAGATGCGGCGCATACGCGCGAAATTACGGTAATGCACAGAATTACATCAAACTGCATATTGGCATACTGGATACTGGAACTTAACATAAAAAGTTGCTGATTAGGTTATCGTGTACATTGTCCAAAAAGTATGCCCTCTAATGCTGCGTTTTCCACGATTTCCACGATAGCAGTATTTCAAGAATTACTGCACGGAATTTTATCAAAATACATATTCTGTTAGACCTTGACATAAATAGATTCTGATCAAATATGTAAATACCCTAAGATAACTTCAGTTGGAATTAGGTTGTCAGATATTGATTTTGATAACGCAACAGGGAGCAACGCTATCTATTGCTTGGGGAAAGATTCTAATCGGGTTCACCACCAATTGATGCAATTTAGCGGGTGTGGTTTCCAGTGTTATTAACCCCATTATTGTCATGTTTTTTATAAAGTAAAAATTTACCGGTCTATTTTTCTCATTTTTACGAAAATCTGAACCGGTCCGATATTACACTCTGTCATAATAATATCTGTCATGTGGACTAAATGCGAAACAAGCAAATGTTCAAAATGTTAAACGTCAGATTAATTTTCTTTTTAATTCTCTGCTGACGTCTTAATTTCCGTTTTATTAGCAATAGGACGTCATATTAATCTTTTTTTCAATTGATGGAACTCTTTATTTCGTTTTCTTTTTTCACGTAGAAATCTTGCAATAGAAAATTAATTATTATAGAAAGAATTTTACTGTGGATTTTTTATTGTTGGCAACTGCTATAACGAAAAATGCTTAAATTTAATAGGAAAATGTTATTAAATTTTTGGTTTTTTATCTCTATTTATTAAAATAATACGATTTTTTCAAATTTTAGGATTTTGAGCTTCATAGCAGGTATTCAGCTATAAGTAAACAATATTTCATGTATGTAGGTTACATAGTTTCTGAGAACCGGCTCTGTAACGGACAGACAACGGAACGGGAGTAATAAGGTTTCGTGAGATTAACGAAACCCTAAAAATGATTACCCTGATTTAAAATGATAATACAATTGCTTCTTTGTCAGCAACAATGAAAATTAATATTTTTTATCTAATACATAATTCAGATTACGCTTAGCTTGCACATTTTGTAACTGTTTTATGCAAAGTGTCACAGGCTTACTTTTAGCAAAAGGCTTATATTACGGACATTATAAAAAATAATGTTAGAACTCAGACTAAGTCTGAATCTCTTAAGAAACACGTTAGTAGGATTCATAATACTAATTCTTTTTACATCGTGATTTACAGTGCTAAGACTGCTAAATAATTACCTTCCACATTTATTTCTTCTATTAAAATTAAAATGTATTCAATATTTCTTTAAAAACGTCTGTCAGCTTAAGCACCTTCTGTCATTTATCTTATGTAATATTCAATTAAAATGATATCAATATTTATTTTGAATAATGTATGCAATCTTAAATCAATTGAAACGTTGCTGCCACTCATCTTACATGATACAACTATTAACACAATGGCAGCCTTTGGCCAGTTATGACCAGTTATGTCTTCCTCAAATGTATGCTAAGAATTACAACATGTTATTTTTATTTATAATTTACTTGCTAAAAGCTTCGCCAAATTGGAGGATTCTGACAAATAAATCAAAAACTCTTAGTGATCATGGATGCTCTTGATATATTATTTTATTGTTGGGTATTTCATATTTCTTGACAAAATCCGCTTAACTTAGTTAGGCATTTATGCTTCAAGTCCGTTTGTTTATCAGATGCAATATGGTCACTAATGCGGTGATTTTAAAACATATTAATCATTTTTCCATAATTGGATCAGCTTTGTTTCCGTACTTGGATACGCCAATTGGCATATTTTAGTTAATACCATTTGTCGCAACGGACTGTTTTTTTGAAAAGACTTTAATGATATCCTCATTTACATTAAACCATGTTGTTGCTATTATATTTTTTGTTTCACGCTAACCTTAGCCGTAGACTCGATTACGGATGATTAGAATATTTATCATTATTCTCATCGAATATTCTTGGATAATGTGTCATAGTCGAGCTGCATACTAATTGACGTATTCTAGCGAGTACGGTTTGGTGAAACATAAAACTTTTCGAAACCACTTATGATAGTCACATTCCCGTTAAACCATATTTGCTGTCAGTATCGCCAACTTTTGAACCTTGGCGTGCAATCAGATTAAAATTCACTGACTTTCTTCTAGATGCCGATTTCTGTCCGATTTTGTTTCTCTTTCTTCTCCTTTCTTGATACAGTTCAGGGGTTTTCATGACTGCTTAACTCACTGTCTTCGGCATTTATGTTTAACGTTAGATGGATTTTAACATCCGTGACAGGTAAATACACCACACAATCGTGACTGTAATACTAATTACAGTAATCCCTTTTTCCTTTCTATATTGTAACCTATTGTAACCTTTATTGTTTTCTATATTGTAAGGTACTTTTATGTTACATGGTCGCAAATCTTGCCAATATCATTTTTTATCTCTGCCAATAGCAACATGTATATTTCGAGTGTATAAATTAGAAAAAATACTTTGAAAACGAAATCAATGCTTTCGTTAATGGTATTAATTCTTAATTCTTATTTTTATTTTTTCGCAGTTTGAATGAAGCGAGTGAAAATGGTGAAGTTTATATGCATACAATATATGTACTATTTTATATATATGTTATATACATATTAGGGTTCCTACACTTTCAGGAAAAATACTACTATTTTATAAAAGAAAAACTCAACTTATGTAATCGTGCGATTCCGCACGACGCGCTTTTCTCTAAGTAAATACTGGTGTCTATCTGACCAAAAGTCTGGGAAATTCCCTGACCTGTCGGAACCCTGCATATGCTTTAATTCAAAGATATGGATTTTAAATTAAATGAGGCAAAGTTTTTTATTTTAAATGCAATGAATGCAATTCGTATGATGATAGAGATAATGATATTTGGAGATTTATCATCTGCGCCATGCTAACTTAAAAGTACTCTGTATAGCTCATATTATGTAGTAGAAATCTTAACGGCAATTGCAGAAGCATTTATATATAATTATATAATATAATGTAGACATATATTTAGATATTATATTATATTAATAGATATAGTGCATGATTAGAATGTATATATCGTATTCATTCCGTCGGATATAAGATACAGCCAAACGTAAAACTACCATCCTCACAATTATAGGTAAAAGTCTGATTTTATGTTTTAATAAATGCGTACTAAATTATTGTTTTCTATTTTTTTAGTTCGCTTCTATATTATTTACCATTTTTAATGATGTTACGTATTTAACTCGGGAGAAGTCGCGCATACCCAGATAATAAATGGTTTTTACATTGTCACCAATAAATACAATTAATAATCGTCAACTTATTCAGTCTGAGACAATTGTTACAAATTCTATGATAATGTAAATTGTAGATTACTTTTTGAATAGTGGTGACAGTTATAAAAACCGTATGCACCCTGGGGTATGTCATACCCCATGCGACTGCTCCCGGGTTAATAAATGTGTATTAAATTACTGTTTTGAACGCGATTAGCCATTGACAATGATAAATATGACTGGCGGTTCACAATCATTTTCGGTGATCTATCTTCCGAGTACGGATAATACTCAAATACCAAATTTACTGACGATTTGTTTTCAAATTTGATTTATTAATTATTATTACATAAGTTGAATATGTTTACATTTAGCTTCGTCAAGAAAATATCAAGAATGAATTGTATAGCTCTTCACCTAACAGAATTATGTTAAACTTTGATTGGCTTACATGCGCGAATTATTTTTTTTATAGAACAGATAGAAATGCAAAATTAATCACTGGAAAATTCTTTGCGAAAGATGACAATCCTGATTTAATATTTTTATCGCCCACGATGAACGAAGCTCTTTGTATAAGTATACAGTTACTGTGGAAACTAATCATGTGCGGATCATCCTTATTTCATCCTCATTTACAATCCCGAACTCGAAAGCTACTGTGATTTATGGTTATATATGTTAATGATTCTTAAAGATAGTAGCTAGTACAGATAATACAGGAAAACTACAGCCCTTTACGCCCATTTACAACTTCGATATAACGGTTATATACGCACATTTACAATCTTGATTTTACGGCCATATACGCTCATTTACAATCTTGATATTACGGCCATGTACGCTCATTTACATTCTTGATATAACGGTCATATACGCTCATTTACAACCTTTATATTACTGTCACTTATAATCTATATAACGAACGGTACATACCGTAATATTACAGGAAAACGCAGGAATCTGTGCACACCAAGCTTTTCATGTAATCCAACGATAAATTTCTTATTAGTGTATATTTAAATATAAATATTCTTCGTGTGTATTGACAGAAGTCCGTTATTAATTTAGGTGCAGAATTACTCTTAAGTATTTGTGATGTCTGTCCCTAAATACGAGTTTCAAAAACATTTCAAAGAAAATATTCCTGCAGTGTAGGGTTAAGACTGGAACTCACTTAAAAGAAGGAGAAGTACTTTTACAATCTACTGTCTAGAAATTTAATTCTTCATGAGCAGATACATTGCATTTAAATGTATATTCGCGTTGCAGACGTTGCGAGTGTTTCTATCACGTGCTTTCACTGTTCTGAGTTATTGTACAATCATATGATTAATATTGCTTATATTATACTTAAATTTGATATAGACTCCTACCAACTATTATACATGTTTATGTATTGGCAAAATCCTGAGTTAGGTGAAGAATTACATTTAAAAATTTGTGATATCTGTCCCTAAATACGAGTTTAAAAAACATTCCTGCAGTTTAGTGTTAAGACTCGATCTCACTTAAAAGAGAAGTACTTTTACAATCTACTGTCTAGAAATTTAATTCTTCATGAGTAGATACACTGCATTTAAATGTGTATTCGCGTTGCAGACGCTGCGAGTGTTTGTATCATGTGCTTTCACCGTTCTGGGTTATTGCACAATCATATGATTAATAATGCTTATATTGTACTCAAATTTGAGATAGACTCTTACTAACTATTATACATGTTTATGTACTCGCAAAAGCCTGAGTCACAAAAGCTGAAATTATTCTATTTGTTTTCAATTTATTGTTTCTTATCATTGTTTGACATAAATCTATAGTGAAATCCAGCAAAGATCCGAGGGCACTTATCACCTTCGCGACAATCGTCCTGTAAAGAATTTAACATTTTTTGTCACAAGTAATTTTAATCAGAAGTTTGGCTAATTTAATCATATAAATTATGTGATTAAATAAAATGCAAACTCCAATTATGTACTTAATTATGTACGTATCTGTAGCTACAAATTACGTATTTGTAGCAATTTACGAATACAAAATTGCTAATAAGAAAAATGAAGGAATCTGAACAGTCCAACGTCATTTATAAGCAACGTTGCGAAAGAACTAAAAGTCCGGGCAATCAACAGCTTATTAAATTTCGGAAATTTCTAACTACAGGATAAAGTAAATTCGTAAATTGCACATTAATTTATTCTTGGACATTGCTTAAACCGTTCCGAACCAACATTCCATATACAAATTGTTACACAACTGCCATCAGTTTTTGAAAAATAATTACCTTCACTTAGTTAACCTCGGAAATGCCCTGATTAAATCACCTATCCCCCATACTAAATAGCGCTAAACTTCCTTCTTATCTCTATTCTTTGCATCTATAGATGCATGACTTCTCCAACCTAAATTGTTGCTTTACTCTCATCAGTAGTTACTTAAACTACGCATAAACTGTTTTTATTTTGCAATATCATCTTAACCCCTTGGGGACGAGCGACACGTATACGTGACGCATAACATGCTCAGAATCCTTCATTAATACCACCAGTTAATTTTTATTGTAAGCTTTGCCTTATTTAATGACAGCATTTCTGCGATTCAATTAGGAGCAAATTTCTGTTTTGAAAAACCAGTAGTAAAAATTCTGTAAAGGACGCTCGTCGCGAAGGGGTTAACAGACCTCTCTGCTATACTCTCTTTTGTTGTTAAATCAACTAATATGTGACTTTCTATGGCTCATATTATTTCCAAGACAAATTACTTATCGACTAGGCGTACAGTTGATAGCACCTAGGGAGTCCATTTGCCTCACACAGTTCGGCCTGATTAAATAAGGCAAATATTACTTTTCTTTACGATTGCTTCTGAAATCAAGTGTTGTTTGCACCTTTTGAAGACGCATTCATGCGGTCTAAGTCATGGACAGGTTCGGAAAACAACAAGATACTCGTCTTCGACAGTAAACCTTCACTAGCCTACTCAATGATATGGTTAGATTTCTTGATGTTTCAACTATAAAACATTACGCATAAAATTGAAAAATTTATATTTATTACTTAATGTTTTTCTAGTACATTTTTTACGGTGCGAGAATTTTTCATTTTGAAAGAAAGAACATTAAATTTAACGTATTATTGTTTTGCATTGTTTTATTTCTCAAGAATGGAACTAAAAGTACCGTAATTTCGCACGTATGCGCCGCATCTTAGTTAACTCTTTCCGGCACAGAGAAAGTCTGTTCGTAAAATGAGAAATTACTGACTGACACCGGAATTTACAAACGACTTTTTTAGAAAATAAGAACTCCTTATTTTAAGCTTTCATTGTAGAAACAAAATTTTATTAAATATTCTTGGTGCCGAATGCAAGTTTGGAATTAAAATTTGGGGTGCCCGGAGTGGGACCACTGTGCCGGAAAGGGTTAAGTCTTTTTCAAACCGGAAATTTTATTGAAAACAAGAAGTCAAATATGTGCTAACCAGAAGTAAGTCACATTTTATTTAAAATAAATTCTGGTATGAAATCGTATTATCTGAGATGCGGCGTATACGCGCGAAATTACGGTATGTTCCTCACACAACTTTAACTGTATCAAATTTTCCTTGAAATTTTCAATCAAACATTTATACCTCCTCCAATTTAATACATTTCGTAACACCTTAGTTCAGGGCATGTACTGCGATTATAGATTGTGAATACCTATAGGACCCCTTAAATATCCAAGAACCTCTTTTAATACGCAGTTTTGGCACCCACTCACTTTTAGATTCCCAATCATCCGTTTTTGGAATAGCAGTATTTCGAAAGAAAACATTTCGGGCGACATTTTTACAACATTTCCAACAAAATCCCGTTCAGTTTAGGTGCGACAAAATTTTAAAACTTTTTTATTAGAAAATATAGGTATCATAAAACGAACCGGAATGTCAGTTCTTCATCTCAGAGGCCGACACAGCAGTCCAAATTGAATACTGTCCTCTTTCTTACCTTTCCTAATGGTTGGCAAGAAATCCTGAAAATGAGGATATATATATCTAAATAGAATGATAGTTTAATTTGCCAGTGAATCTGGCATCCAAGTTATCTATTCTGTTTGATACTATGTATAATGAGTAAAATCACCATTTAATGAACCTTAAATGCAATATTTGAATATTTTTACACGTACTTCACTTTCTGAATTCATTGTAAAGACTTGAAGAAGAGATATTATTTGATTCTTAACAAATTATTGACGAATAAAATTTTATAAAGTCGCGGTTTTTAAACAAGAGGAGACACGTTCTTTATTTAAAATCTTTGATAAATTTATTGTCTTGTTATGGTGCAATAATCGTACATACAGATTGTGATTACCATGGGAACAGGTGAGACAGTTTCAACTGGAACAACCATTTACAACTATCTTTGAAAAAAAAATCAGGACCACATTGTCGCAGGGGTAAAAAGTCCACAAGTTTTTCCTACTAATAATTTCCCCCTTATACATGACGGAAATTCGCCTTTAAATAAGGTGATGATTAGCACTTAGGAAACAGGAAAATTTTCCTGAGAGTAGTCGTTGCCTTATTTAAACGCAAAATTTCTGTCAGATATAAGACGAGGTATACTATTTGGAAATAGTGTTAAACATTTTTCATGGTTCCCAAATTGGTTCCTGGTCGTATATATCGAATCGATAAATATACAACGTTGTAAAATCCTTTATTGGATGCAATGTAAAATATATTATATGAAATATAGAAGAATACATCGTCGCTAGCATGTCAAACTATCGAATGTGAAAAAAATGTATTTTTCATTACTTTTTAAAATGAGCCGATTGTCAAGACCAAATTTTAATAGTATAATTCAGCAGAGTTTCTAGTTTGGCCTCCTTTTTCATTCAGAAATTTAGAATAGAAATTTTTGCTTTATTTAAGTAACAAAAATAAATAAATAAATAAATAAATAAATAAAACCCTCAAAATTTTCGGTATGAATTTGGAATCTCCGAATACAAAAAATAGTGCTAACCTGACAACACTGTTCTTCACGTAAATTTTATTAGTATTTTTACAAAATGAATAATTCTAATAAAATTTAGTGGTAACAATCGGCCCATTTTCAAAAGTAATGAATTTTTTTTTTTTCATATTCTAATTCCAATTCATTCATTAATCACGTCGCTTTAATGTGGTAGCGACGATATGATTTAAAAAACCTATTATTTTAAAGAAAGCTTGAAAAGGTTCTATTAAAAAAGGATATAAGTTGAACTCACAAGATTCAAAACATGTCCTCAGCCAGCGATATTCTATAAGGAAAATCGCACGTAATTCTGGCCGCTCAACAGAATGCTAGAACGATTTTTTGTGTATATTGCAGTAAGCAAATATAGTGAACATCGAGCTTGGGCGGCGGTAGTGTACACGTTTTGGTGGTGGTTGAACGAGGATTCGGGATACCCCTACTTTTGAGATTAACTATACTTTTCAACAAATTATATATAAAAAAAATCCTTCTTTATTATTTAAACCTATCGGGTGAAAATTATTATAAAACGTAATTGTAATTTTAACTAAACCTTTTTCTGAAAAAATGAAGTAAATACATTTGTTAGAAGCGGGTTTAAATAATGTCTCAATATGATCGCTACTACAATAAAATAAATCTATCGTTCGAAAATATTTATCCAAACATAAAACAGGCCATGGCAGAATCTTATTTGTAAATTTGTGCGAAATGCCTTATTAACGTTGGTATGCATTTGGTAGAAATGACTAATAATTGTGTGGTTGTGCAATTTTTCACTAGGGATGCAACGTAGCACAAGTAAACCTATCAGTGATTTTCTTTTACCAAACATAAACTTAATCATGTCGATTGCTGAATCTGAAAATCTGAGAAAAATTTATTCATGGAAAATGAATTTAAGTTATTTTTATTAATACAATTTCCCACCAGCTGTGCTGCGTCTATTAAAAAAACTATCATGGCAGGATTCGTACGCTCTTCCCACAATTTTTTAATAGAATTTTTCTCCTTATTTAAATGCAGATAAGTACTTCAAACCAGCAATTAAACGTGGTGTCTACGATTTATGCTATTTAAATATTAAATAGAAAAATTGTATTAAAAAATTGTGGTAAAAGCGTACGAACTCTGCCATGATAGTTTTTTAATGCACGTAACAAAACTGGTGGGAAATTGTATAAAAATATTTTGTATTTTTGAAATTCTATCTGTCATGAGAATTTGTTCTATAAAAATATAAATTTGAAAATAGCAGAAGCCTTTTTCTGTAGAATTGGACGAAATTCGTTTTCGGAAGTGATTTTAAATTGGAATTGAAGATTCACACTACCGTAAAATCAGTCAGATAGATGGATGGATGGACATAAACGATGGATTATGAAACCTATGAATTACTAGTGGGCTATTATTTTTCCCACAAACTTTTTCTTTGTCAATTCGCCGCAGGATAGGAAAGTGGCGCTTATGTAGACCAACAAAATTTACATATTATGCGCCTGAAGATCACATCTGTTTTCACTGCCTGCCGAAAGACAGGAAATTAGCGCTAGTGTGGGCTAACAAATTTAACACACACTGCATGTGCTCTAAGTATAATCGTTCTGGTTGTAAGTTAAGCTTCAATTCATTGTGATTATTTTATATACATAAATTATGCGATCACTTCCGAAGAAGCACTCGTATGCGGCTGTTAACCCTTTGAGAGATAATGTAAATGTGTTGCTGTAATGTTCAAGTGATAGAATGCACTAGAATTTGCAATGAAATTAATTTTTAAATAGATTATTTTGTTTATGTGCATTATAAAACAATATTGTATTAAAAAATTCATGATACCATTTGGCTGTTTAGAATAAATATCAAGTAATACAAATAATATACCACCACCTTTCAAACGATTAAATGGAGGAAAATATATCTATCTGCTAGCTTAAAAACTAAATAAATTCGTTTTTATACTAAAATAAAACTCGTATAAATAAGCTCTTTTTTATTTATTCCGCATTCGAAGCATTCGAAGTATAATCCCTTTGGTCCGGGTAGAAACTTCGGGTCTCTATTGTGCACTAAAATACTGCATGTAGACAAATGAACACATTCTATTTATTTTTAATCTCATTTTGCTTATTTTTTCCATTTTTGTTCTAAAATATATCTTTGTTCTGTTCAAATATGCATAACTCGTTTGCACATAACCACTATTTATCATACCCGTATGTCTTTATGTATTAAATCAATGCTGCTCTATGTCATTGCACTGGAAGTTTTGTCCTATCTCTTATAGTTTTCAAGATAAAATCACTAACTCCGGAATTTCACACTAGGGCTGCTGCTACATACCTCATTGCGAAACGCATACCCATTTTACTATATCTAGACACCACATTCATGAATGTAACAAGTTCTATTCAACAGATATTTGTTTTGAAACGAACTCAATAATTCGCCCTATATACCTGTTTGATTTTATTCTAATTCACTGAGAGGATTCTTAATTTACTTACTTCATATAGAATAAAATCCTTAATTCTTCCTTTATTTATATTTAGAAACATGTTACTTCTTAATTATTTGCTCCGAAACATCCGAAATATCAATTGATCTGGAAATTTGTTCACCGAACATAGGATTTGGTCATTAAATAAACATTAATAGAAAAGCAATTGTCAGTTCTTTTCTTTTTAACCCCTTAATTCTCGCACCCGTGATTTTCACGGGCAGTGTAGATTACTTTTTTTAAATTCAGATTGTTTGACTTCCACCAGTTTTTTTTTTTTTTAAATCGTGTAATTGGCTTTATTTTCGCATCTTTTTATCTGCCGAAAACTACGGTGGATATTTCTACATCAAAAAAGGGGTGGGAATCAAATAATCTGAATAATTAAAAAAAATAGCCTGCACTTATTGACTGGCGGCGCTTAAGGTGATTAAGACACAGAATTCTCGCATGATGGCTGTTCTACAAATGTGAATTTCTTCTATAACATATTGTTTTTTTGCCTTAAAAAAATACTAATTGCATATTTTATTTAGAAACCTTATAATTATTCAATTTTTCGTAATATAAAACATAGGTACTTTTTTAGTAAACCCTAACCTTTGCATTATTTTTTTTTCTAATGAGGTTTTCAAAAGAATGTATTTAGGAACTAAAGAATTATATTTATAGAAATAGCGGACATATACAGGGTTCGTACGGGTACCGTTACTTTTCCAGGTGACATACCAGTATATTTTTCTAAAAAAATACATCAAGCTCAAAAGTGCGAAACGTCACCTTATTTAAGAAGAGATTATCTATAAAAAAATACTGGTACCGAAAAATTTCCTGGTCTTAAAATTCCAGGACCCGTACGAACCCTGCATATAACTTTCTTCAAATTCAAATAAATCATATTTTAAAAGTGGTTTTTCTGTAGCTTTTTAAAATAAGAGTTAAGACTCATTTTAATTGTTTCATATGATTTTTTTCTGGAAAAACAGAGTGCTAATTATTTACTCTTTACTTTTGTTTTTATATATAAGAAGAAAGTGATTGAATCGTGAAAATTTCTCACTTCCGTATTCTACTGGATTTCCATGTCAGTCAAAGCCATTAAATAATAAGCCCAGTCAGATAAATGGGAAACTTTTCGCAAGTTGAACATAGCGCAATCTAGCGGTTGGGAATGCTGCATTCGGCACCAAGAATATTTTAATAGAATTTTTCTTCTAAAATTAAAGCTTAAAATAAGGAGTTCATATTTTCTAAGAAAGTCGTTTGTAAATTCCGGTGTCAGTCAGTAATTTCACATTTTACGAACATAATTTGTCTGTGCCGGAAAGGGTTAATTGCATAGTGATGTAAATTTCCATCACTTTTTATTTAACTTTTAATAAATAAATCAACTTCTTCGCCACCACTATATTTATATAGAAATATTAATCCAGTAAATTTCCACATTTTTTTTTTCATTATAGTTTTAGCTTCAATGTAAAAGATACCAATAATTAGCAAGCTCTTAAAGGAAGTGCAAAAACAAAACATCGATAAAAATCGTATAAAATATCGATATAAATAAATCGTATCGTTTCTCTGCGACCCACTTCTGTTTTGTCCTCCTTCCGCAGCAGAGGTTTGGCGCTAGTGTGCCGCTAACAAATTTAACACTATCTGACTGTGCTTATTATCTAATGGCTTTGTTTCTCTGAGACTAGAGTTGCAAAAAACCGGTTTATTCCCAGGTTTATTTCCAAAAAACCAAATTTATTCCCCAAAAACCCGGTTTATTCCCAGGTTTTAACCGGGTTTTTTCTAGCCTTTGCAACTCTATCTGCGACCCACTTCTGTTTTGTCCTCCTTCCGCAGCAGAGGTTTGGCGCTAGTGTGTCGCTAACAAATTTAACACTATCTGACTGGGCTTATTATTTAATGGCTTTGATGTCAGTATATCCGTTAATAAGGCAACTTCCGTTTTCGTAGAATTCTTTCGTTAACCGTATAACTGCGTATTAACCCCTTATTTTTTCATAGCAGCGTTATAATTACTACCATTTTGATAAAAACCCACTTTATTAACATACCACAACTTTTTTTAACTAAAATTTTAATGCTCATGAGAATCTTCATAGCTAAAACCTCAAGCTAGAGTCATATGAAATTTGCAATAAACAAGTTTAAAGAGTAAGCTGGTAATAAATTCGCTATTTTTCTTTTCTTTTTATGTTTAACGATACAAAACGCTATCTATTGAAAAACTTTTATGTTATATTTTTATTATTGCAAAGCTTGATTCCGTATACTCTGAACAGTATAAATACCAAATCTTTTAAAAATATTCCAAATAGTTTAGCTTGTAGAGCCCTTCAAACACGTGCACTTAAATTACGGCCAACTGTATTTTAAATGGTATAAACGTAAGTGCTGAGTATCTACGCAAAGTTACAATAAATTTGTTTGGAAATTCGTTCTTCAAGAAGCAACTAATAATAAAGTATGCGGTTTTATCTACTTTATCCTACCGTATATCATCGCCGCCTGAATACTAGGTCTAGGTGCTGATACGAAAAAGGTTGTTGTTGCAAGCCGATGTTTTCAGCGTTTGTACATTTCCTTAAATTTTAATACCAGAATTTTCTAAGATAATTATTCTTCGCCTTCTTTTTCTGAGTTTAAATAAGGCGAAGAATGGTTTTAGAAAATATTGGTATTAAAATTCAAGGGACCATACAAATGCTGAAAAGCATCTATGTACGACAGCTGAAACTGTTGTGCGAGCAAGTAGGTCTCGTATTTACAGAGTGGCGTCCTATATATTCAAATACACGTTGACCTCAGAATTTGAAAGGAGTAACTGATTGAATACCTACATATCCAAACAGTTTTCTTACTGACACGCATTATGCAACGAATTAATAACCTGAATGTAACTCTGAGGAAATACTGGTGTTACCTGTTATTAATTTCGTATATATATATGGTACTATACAGGGTGATTCAAAACTTATCGTTCAAATTTCGTGGGGAGGTAAGGAATACGTCAGGAAACCGATTTCACATAGGAAACTATGTCCTTAAATGTACCCATGAGTATGTAGAGGGCGCTGCATGTACCCAACCTGCCATTACCAAATTTCCAGGCATCGGATAATGAAGGCGTTGAATAAAGATCATTAACGAGTTTTTTGGAGTTTTTAAAGCTGTAAAAGGCTATGTGGAAGTCTAAATGAGAAGTGAAAATAGGATAAGAAATAATACTAGCTTTAGGAAAGTCAAAACAATGATTGGGACGCAATGGACGGTCGGATATATACAGCGCCCTCTTTATACGCATACGTACATTTTCGGACATACTTTCCTATGTAAAATCGGTTTCCTGACGTATTCCCTACCTTCCCACGAAATTTGAACGATAAGTTTTGAATCACGACCTATAGGGCCTATATTCCAACCTTACGGTTTTTTCAAATCAACAAATCATAGTTTTGAAACAGAAAATACCGGGTGATTATAATTAAAGTTACGATTTCAAAAATCGATAATTTTAAAACTACTGGTCAGAATGACTTGATATTTTAGCAGAACAATCGTGAGGCAATGGAATTTTGTTTGGCGAAGGAAAAAAATAGTTCCAAATTGTGCCGATAGATGGCGTTGTCAGG
The DNA here is from genome assembly GCA_963931845.1 of Maratus michaelseni. Classification (NCBI taxonomy): domain Eukaryota; kingdom Metazoa; phylum Arthropoda; class Arachnida; order Araneae; family Salticidae; genus Maratus; species Maratus michaelseni. The sequence continues at coordinate 269,340,631 of OZ007595.1, forward strand.
GTAATGTCAGGGGAAAGACTAAAAATGTATTCTTGAACCCTTTCCGGCGCGGAGTAAATTTGTTTGCAAAATGATGAAATAATAGACTGACACCGGAATTTACAAACGAATCCATTAGTAAAAAGAAACTTGCTTATTTTTCTGGTTCTTAATGAAAGGAAAATTTTAATTAAATACCGGGTGATTATAATTAAAGTTACGATTTCAAAAATCGATAATTTTAACTAAAACTACTGGTCAGATATTTTAGCAGAACAATCGTGAGGCAATGGAATTTTGTTTGGCGAAGGAAAAAAAAAGTTTCAAAATGTGCCCATAGATGGCGCTGTCTGGGTTCACATTGTCTGAAGATATGCAAATTACTAATACGTGACATGCGCACCGCAGACATAGCAACCATAAAAATGCAGAGCAGCAGCTCTTTGCCTGAATGCTTCATCATGACTCTGACTATGAAGGATCGCACTCTGCTCTTGAAGCTTTTTTATAAGAACGATGACTGTGCACTTACAGCTATTAGGAAGTTTCGGACATTAAAATCCATAAAAAAAAGGTCCAATAACAACAAATGGTCTGCAAAAAATGATTTCTAAATTCGAAGAGACCGGTTCATTTGACGTTAAACGGGGTAGAGGAAGGAAACCAGTTTCAGCAGCGGCAGTGGAAGATGTGGCTACAGCATTACAGGAACATACTGACAGTGATGCTGGAATCAGCAGTGCAAGGGGGATTGGCCGAATGCTGGATATGCCGAACAGCACGGTGCGTAAAGTCCTGCGGAACGTCTTACGCTGTTATCCGTACAAGATAACTCATGTGCAGGAGTTGCTACCTGCTGACCTGCAAGCACATCAATCTTTTGCACTACAATTTCTTGCCCGGATGGAAGTGGACAACGGATGGCCATGGAACATTCTGTGGTCTGACGAAGCCCACTTTCATTTGCAAGGTTCTGTAAATATGCAAAATTGCAGGATATGGGCGACCGAGAATCCGTCCCAGCTACAGCCATTACCTCTTCAGTCTGAAAAGGTCACTGTGTGGTGCGGAATAACGGCAGCGTTTATCGTCGGTCCATTTTTCTTCGAGGAGATCACACCTGCGGGTCCCGTTACCTGCACAGTTACTGGCAAGCGGTATGAAGCACTTTTGCGTAACCATGTTCTTCCGGCACTTCAACAGCGTCAGTGTGTGGATCGCATAATATTCATGCAAGATGGCGCTCCTCCGCACATTGCTACTACTGTGAAGCAGCTACTGAGTGATAATTTCGGAGATGATAGGATCATAAGCCGCCATTTTCCAACAACGTGGCCGCCACGTTCCCCCGACTTAAACCCGTGTGATTTCTGGCTTTGGGGGTACCTGAAGAATGTTGTTTATAGCGGGCGGATTCAGAATCTAGCCGACTTGAAGGCAAGCATCACACAACACACCCATTGCATTAGTACAGATACCCTCCGATCTGTTGTGGAGCATGCCGTTTTGCGCTTCCAATTAGTAGCGGAACAAGGCGGAGGGCATATTGAGCAACTTATGCCTTAATAATCAGTAAGGTGTTTGTTCCATGAAGCTCTTTTTTTTTTTTTTTTTTTTGTCATTATCGCTGTCGTCGCTGTAAACACATAGTCTTGTCTTTTCGCTAATAAATTTTTAGTAAATCTCTGAACTCTATTTTTTTCCTTTTGGCAACATCATTCCTATGTTTAACCCTTTAACGGGCGGTGGTCACAAAAAAGGACACCCAATTTTAATTCTAAAACTGACAATCGGCACCAAGAATATTTAATTAAATTTTTCCTTTCATTAAGAACCAGAAAATAAGCAAATTTCTTTTTACTAATGGATTCGTTTGTAAATTCCGGTGTCAGTCTATTATTTCATCATTTTGCAAACAAATTTACACCGCGCCGGAAAGGGTTCAAGAATACATTTTTGGTCTTTCCCCTGACATTACCCTGACAACGCCATCTATCGGCACAATTGGAACTATTTTTTTTCCTTCGCCAAACAAAATTCCATTGCCTCACGATTGTTCTGCTAAAATATCAAGTCATTCTGACCAGTAGTTTTAAAATTATCGATTTTTGAAATCGTAACTTTAATTATAATCACCCGGTACATTTAACCCCTTGGATACATTTGACGATTGAGACTCGTCATCAATATTGTCCACGGATTTTTTTTTTTTTAGTTCAGAAATTTCGAATTTTTATCAGAAAATTCAGACAGTACTTCTCGCTTCTTCTTAATCAAGGAATATCTGTCAACAAATACAGAAAAAAAACACTATTCCAAATTTCTGGTGAGTCTGTTCTGTATTTTTTTTTTTCAAATAAATCAGTACCCAAATGGTTAATTACATTTGTATCATTCATTAAATTAAATTTCTCTTTTAAATTTGCTTATTTTAACGGGGTTCCATTAAAAACAGGAGAGTTGGGTGTATGGTAGGGTGATCATTTGAACTAACCTCTTGTCAATACTTAACAGCCAAATCAAAATTAATCCAAATAATGTTTAATTTTTTTTTTATCTTATCACTCCGGTGATTTATTTTCTCACAGCATATGATCAAAAATTGTTTTAAAAAGATGTGCGTAAACGTGGTCCTTTGCCAAATGACGGTTATGAAATATTGGATTTTTTTGTGAGATAAGGTAAAATGAAAATTTTAGAATTATGTGCTAGAGTTTTATCGGATAACGTGGTAATACATTCCGTAAAAACCATTATCTGAGTATAGCTGTACGTGTAAAAATAGTATTCAGGGGATGTTAAAAAATTAGTTTTTATTTTTATTGAATCATGCATTTCGTGATTTCCCTATTAATACATCAGTTACATTTGTTAACTTAATGTAGCAATTTTAAATAAAGTATAGAATCACAATACATATTTGCAGTAATAAGAAAAATATTGTACAGATAATATGCTAGGCATCTACAAAAATATTTTTTCAATTCATTTGAAATATATATTCAAAACTTTGTATACACATAAAATGATGTATTATTAGAAATAATAAATATATTTTATAGTGTAATATTTCTGAGTATTTATAATTGTAGATAAGGTGGGATGAAGATTTTATCATTAAATTAAGTACTGGAATCACTAAAAGCTCTTTAAAAAATTTTTTAAAATATTATAAACAAAAAAATGATGATAAAAAATTGCTGAATGGGATTAGAGAGAGATTGGATATTTTTTAATTAAATTTTTTTTAAAAAAATTGACGATAGATGGCGCTGCATGCCTAATATGAAGCAGATTTATTCAAATCAGCCTGTCAATAAAACTTCTCGATGCACACAGATTCTTTATTTAATGCTAGCAGTATACTATCGTTACAAGATCAGGCGCTGTTGGTTGGACTCTTTTAAAAGAACAGGGAATCGGCAACTGGCGCATTGCGAAAATTCTGCACGGCGTGAAAAAGACGTGAAAAGGACCTGTTTCATGTGCTGGGATACTGAAACTTGTCAGACGCTTCGCTGATATAGATATGTTACTATAAGCCAATTTGCATTCATCTGCTTTATATTATGCATGCCAGCGCCATCTGTTGAAATTTTTAGCCACAACTTTTTTTTTGGGTTATTACAAACAAATGATATCTTTCTCCTCATGTTAGTAGGCACACAAATACCACTTGGCATATTTGGAGCACCGCGCAAACAAACTGGCGGATTTTGCTTGGAAAATATAAATAAAAATATCAAGTGTAACAATTAATATATATATACAGTGATCCCTCTTTTATACGCGATGTTCAGTAATTACTTTTTCATACCACTATTTTAAATCAGTTAAATTTGATTTATAAATTCTGCGATTTAAAAAGCTGAAAATTACCTTATAAAAAAACTGGTGCGAAAAAATGATTTCCGTGTATCGGGTATAAGTGAGAGATCACTGTATATATAATTAATTGAAAATGATAGAGACTAATGAAGAATATTTCATAAGCTTAATTCATTGCGTAACTTTCATTTCGACTTTATTATTTTGAATGAAATTATTAAGCAAATTTGCCTATTAAAACGTTTTAATCTAAGCGGTCGTTTTTACCTAATTACTTTCATATAGAAAAATATTTATGATAATTTTCCAATCCCTTAAAAATAATTCATCCGGATATCTACTTCCTCTGCATATGCAGCCACAACCTCCATAATAACGGAGGTAGTGATGCAGCAGACATGTTTGTAAAGGGACAATTTTCCGGTGGATGTAATTTTCTGCTTACTGGATAAAACTTCCGTTCTGAAACTTATTAATAATCATTTTCAAACGATTTCACACAACTATAAAGTGTGTATTTCGTTTAACTCAAAATATCACCTGTATTTGTCAGACAGAAAAATTATGAATTTGTAATTACTGAATGCAAATAAATAATAGAATTGTGGAAATGAAATATTTTTAAATAATATTTGTAGAATATATGGATAATACAAACTTTAAACTAAAATTTTAAAGACTTTAAGAACTTTTTATTTTAAAATTTTAATTTCAACTTAGAGTGATTACAACTAACAAATAATTTTTAATTTTTAGTTTCATTTTTAATTAAGTTTCATTTTAACTTAATTTCATGTTAAATACTCCATACTTCATACATTCTTTCCTTGCTTAACCGGAAAACTTGCAGCTATAATATATTTCAGAGAGCAAAGTAGAAAATTACAACCCTGGAAAAGTTAATATAATTCTTAATGCAGATATATAAAGCATTTCACAGTCGTAGTAAAACGAAAATTGTAATTAATAATCCGTGAAATAATAAAGAAACCGTTTTACAAAGCATTCTCTAAGTATTTTCCACAACAACAATGCATAACAGAACTCTAATAATGCTTTTGTAAAAATTCTCAAGTTCTTCACTACTAATAATGCTGCAAGCATCAGTTACTACCGTAATTTCCGGCGTATAATCCGCAGCTCAAAGAGTCGTTTTTCGACCCAGAAATATTATTTTATAAAATGTAACTTAAAAGATCCCTGTAAATATTTAACTACAATTATTGAATAAAATTTCTGGGTCGAAAAACGACGCTTTGAGCTGCGGATTATACGCCGGAAATTACGGTATTTGTTAAAGGTAAATGTATATAGGTGAGCTTTGCCTCTGCATGAGATTTTATCTGTCTTTATATCTATGGTTTAGTTACATTTCTAGTCTGATATATGATCCCCATTCATAATAGTCAGTTTTCAATTAAGCATAAACCATTCAGTTTTAAATATACATATTTCATTGTTCCTTAACTTCTGACAGACTAAGTTATCGTTTTTTCCGAGTTTATATTTAACCCTTAATTGCATAGTGATGTAAATTTCCATCACTGTTTATTTAACTTTTAATAAATAAATCAACTTCTTCGCCACCACTATATTTATATAGAAATATTAATCCAGTAATTTTCCCGTAAACTATGTTGCTGAACAAACTTAAAAATCTATCTTAAAATTTCTGGTGTCTAATATTTAATATATGTATAAAAAATCACAATTGTAAAAGAAACACTCATGCAAAGAAGGGTTAAGTTATAAAAATGTACCGATTTATTCAATTTGATATATATGATTCATTTGAAAACGTTTACCGAGTACAATAAGTTTATTAATACGCTTCTGTTTATTTTTTCACTGTTATGTAATAAACGACATGTTCCGGCTATGCTTAAAATTTGAGACGGACTGTACATACGCGTGCATTGGCAGAAGAGCATTATCTACACAGAAGACTACAAAGCTGTTTGTACAGGACAGACAGCTCCTTTACTTGGTTGTTGCAATATCACAAGGCTGCTTTACTAAATTAAAATAAACTTAGTTTTATTTTAAATAAAACTGACAAAATAATGTTTCGGGTTTTAATTTAAAAAGAGTAACAAAATCTTACTTTAAAATACGATATACCTCTTTCAGTTACATAATATTTGAAAATGACAAAGCTGAAATTGAGATTTATTAAAAACTTTTAGCTGGAAAATTACATAAATATCGGAAACAGAAATGTGCTGAACCAATGCTTTTTTATAAATAAGAAATTCTTTCAGTTGTAATAATTATATTTAACGAAAAAATATTTTTTTTAAAATATTAAATAGTGTTTTTTAATACTGCTATTTTTTTCATCAACTTATTCAATTCTCAAATATTTACCTGTTTTACAAAAAGTCCTTGTCTCAATGATTAACTGAAACATCATAATGCTGTGTTTAGTTGATTATGCGTAATTTAAAAGTTTGTAAAAAATCTGATAAATTAAATTTTATCCATTAAAATACTCATTTTACTGTGACCCGAAAATAAATCATAACCATAACGTGAAAGTATTTGCTATTGATTAAAAATATCTGAAAAAAAGGAAGTTTTAGCATGGAAAATTACGTCTTGCGAAAAACATTTTTTCTACAATATACACCTAGATTAATAGCTAAATCCGAAATTCAAGAAACTGATGTTTATATATAAACATATATATCAATTCATTTGTAACTTCAGATACGGTTACCGCAGGAATGAACTTCCACCATTATTTTTAAATATTAATCGTTGCCTTACACAAACGCAGAATATCTGCATAAGTAAAGGGAATACGGAAATACTGGTGAAATTTGATTCGGCGACAAACAGGCTTTGTGTAAGCTATATATATATATATATATATATATATATATATATATATATATATATATATATATATATATATATATATATATATATTCCAGTGTTAATGTTTATTCTATTTTGTCAAAAATAATGACATACCTTTTCCAAGTGGCACTAAATTTTCCCTTATGTTTTAAAGATACTTATTGAAAATCTCGAAAACATTTCTTTCTAACTGTGTCATTATGATTATGAAACAGCAATTATTAGTATTTTATAAAGGCTTAACAAACCTGGTTCATTAATTAACTAACAAATGCACATGATATTTTGAACAGAAAGAAAAACACAAGAATTAGCATAAATAGGACCCACTAACCGCTGGATCAAACGTCCACCAATATAAAAGTAAAGAAAATTAGCCTTTCTTAACCACAGAATTTTTGTTTTAAATAAGTAAACTTATACTCTAACAAAATACTTGTGGCAGTTTGCCACTGCAAAACAGCACCTAGAATACATATTGGGGAAAACGGCTACAAAATAGTACTAAAAAATTGAATCCGATAAATGTGGAAGGATGCTGAAAAGACAATGGGTGGATCGCAGCGACATCTTCTAGGGGTGGCGTAGACAGGGTGAAGGTCCAAATGGTTTGGATACCACTAATTTTATAAAAATATTTTTGCCTTATCTAATCGGAGAATTTTTTGCTATATTAAAGGCGAAAAAAACTTTATAATATTACTGGTTCACGGTCAGCTAGCTCTTTTCAACGCAAACATTGTATAAGAATCGAACTGAGAATACGTTTCAACTCGTGAGAAATATTTGAAATAATTAAATTATACCCTATTTCCTTTGACCTGGATAGTGATTTTCATAAGCTTTGAAAATATGAAGGATATTGATCATGGCCGAAAAACTTGATACACATTCTTTTGTGCCTAGTTGCAGTACTCGATTCAAGAGAGCAAACTAGAAACCAAGACCTCCTTATCATAGTATCAGACCTCTCAATCAGCAAGTTGCCTTTGACCGCTATACTTGTCCTGCTACTAGCGCCATCAATCGTCAGTAATAGTATTTACGACACGAAATCACACGAAATTTTTTCACAGCTCCATTTGTTCTATGCATTTGCTTATGAACTAGTAGTTTTCCTACCACTAAAATTTTATGGTAAATTTTATCTTATTAAATTGACAAGATCGTGTGATTACATGAGGAAAAAAATTCTATTAAATTTTAGTGGTAAGAAAAAAGCGTAAGAGTTGGCAGCTATGCGGTAGCAGACCAGCTAGATTTTTCTATAGATTTTTCTATTATATTTTTGGATACCAGTTTTTTAGTAGAGACAATTTTGTTTTGTTTGATCGGAGAATTCTGGGATTTAAAAGAACAACATTTTCTCTAAAAATATACTGGTGTTCAAAAAGCCCGAAACATGGCAACTGTGTGGTAGTATCCACCAGGCGGCGATACTTTCCGGAGAAAGTCAATTAATAAGTTGGCAATTACCGCGGACATTTTCTCCCATAGACTTTCTCCGGATTGTTAAGTCTGATCTATGATAAGGGAGTCTTGCTAGAAACTATCCCTATTTAACATACCAAAGGATGAATCGCTACTAGAAGAGTGCAAAAGATTAATTCCCTGATACAGTGTTACCAGTAGGCTACTTTTTTTAAATTCACTTTTCTTGATTGACACCAGTTTTTGTAGCACGTGAAATTCGTGTTATTTAATGGCAGATTCATTACGGCTAGGACAAGACTAACTACGCTATTTCAAAAAAGTGGTGCCAATCAAACAATCTGAATTTTAAAAAAGTAGCCCACTGGCAACACTGCCCTGATATGATAAAAAACTAACTTCAAAATCAGTTACATCTGAAATATACAATAACGAGAAGATTTTATTAACAGAAATTATGTTCATGTTTGTTAATAGTGAAACGGTTACTTTTGCTAGAGGTAAATCTATTTTTAAAGCAGATGTCGCTGCGATCGCCCAGTTATTGCATCGCATCGTTGCACGTTTATTGGCTACAATTTTTTAGCACTTTTTAAAGCATTACCAGTTTGCCTTTTTTTAAATTCCGAATTTTCGCAATCATACCATAAATTAACTATAATGTTCTTTTCGTTACTATTTCGTGACTTCGTAAAGTAAAAATTCATGTTTCAGAATTTCCTGTTAGAATTTAACCCTAGAATGCTACCCATTCGTCTCCTGGACGAAGCTCATAACAAATAATTCTTCAGAAATTCTTCGGTACCAGCATTTTATTATAGAAAATAATCTCTACTTAAAAAAAAGGACTTTTTTTTTCCTTAAGCAGAGATTTTCTGTAATAAAATACTGGTGCCGAAGAATTTCTGAAGAATTATTTGTTATGAGCTTCGTCCAGGAGACGAAAGGGTAGCATTCTAGGGTTAAAAAAACGGTAAAATCGTTTTCCACGCTATATATTCTAGGCGCGGTAGTTCAGCAGTGCCACTATATTTGAAAAGAATTATTTGGCCTCATTTATTTCCAAATTTGCGCGATTTAATAGAAAAATGTTTCTTTGCAAAAATAGTGGTAGATAAGTAGAATAAAACAAAGCAGCTATGAAGTCTTAAAATTTTATCTAATAAATAAATAGAAATAAATGCTGTGCAAAAGCAAGACAAATTTAATTAAACAAATCTTTAAAATATTAACATTCGAATTGAAAATATCCCGGAAGTTTGGCATCTGTGGTTATAGCGATTTTCGTTATCTCTAACGAACTTGATACTTTTATTTTTATCTAACAAAACAGATTTTATTTTAAACCGAAAGGAAGCATTAAGCATTAGCATGGAAATATTTGCTAATGATTAATAATGTGTGAGAAAGCGGAAGTTGGGATTCACAGCAGGGAAAATTATGCCCTGCAGAAAAATTTTCTTCCGGAAAACTGGATAAATATATGTAGCAGAAATGTGATTAAATGATGATTTATTTTAATTACAAGCTCATTCATATGTCATCATAAATATTTTTCAATAAGAATGTATTTGGAACATAAATAACATGTCAGTCTAGCAATAGTTTTTATCTTTCATAATTATGTGGGATTTGTGCATGGCGTAAATGTGTACTATGGTATCAGAAATGCTATAAAAAAGTAGATACACAATATTTTATCTTATTAAATCCATGTTAAGCAGTTAAATATTTTGTTCGCAACTTTTAAAATTCTACACTGTTCTTCGAACTATAAGTAAATTAATTGGTTTACACTCTTTTATTTAAGTTAATTTAACCCTCTAGCCGCGGGCGATGTTTTCCTTTTCTTATATAAAACCGCGGCATATTTTTATTCGTCACTTATAATACTTATAAGGATTGCATGTCACCGGAATTTTCAAATAAATTTATTTTCAAATAAGTAAAAGCAGTTTCTTCATGTACATTCTAAAAAAAAAAAGTTTTATTTCATAATACCGGTGGAAATGTGGCATTTATGGATTCAAAATATTTTAAAAATCGCAGAACTTTCAGAATGACTTAATAAATGAAATGATATATGTATTATAATTTTTAAACGAATCTCTCTATTTCTAAATAAAAGAAGATAGATTGAACGAAGAAATAGAATCTCCCGATGCTTAAGTACTATAAAAATTGCACGGAACGTCAAAATAGCGTTCCCCGCGGAATTGTATAGATTAAGTGAAACGCGATAGGAGCGTTACCCGCGGCTGGAGGGTCAATTTTTGCATGTTAGGTTGTAATCTTATAATCGGTTTTTCAGCCATTACCTGTTATGCTTGAATTATACGTATTATGTACACAGACGTGCTTCCGATGACAATGCAACATTTTGATATTATGAAAGCTTAATTATAAATTAATTTTGCGACACTTTCCTGTTTTCTGGCTGCAATTTATAAATTCCCAAATATTGTTAAGATTAAAACTGTTTAATAGTTACAAGAACAATGGAGTAATTGATGTGCCAAACTATTCCAAATGACAGCGAAACAGCAGTAACGAAATATTTTAATGTATAACAAATAGAAAAGGTAAAAAACAAGTTGGAAATTGAACGTGAAACTTGACAAATGAGGTGCGTTCGTACTATAGCTAGTTATATAAATATTCAGATATTGATGATATTTATTTCTGTGAAATGAATTATATCATCTGTAGATTAATTTCTGTAATAAAATAAGTATCTAGGTCACTTGACGGTTAAACCTCGGAAGCTCCTATAACAAGAAAGCACCGATTTCTTTTTAAAAATTTCAAATTTCTTAATAAATATTTTTATTAATATCTGCTAAAGTTTTGATTCGATTTTCATAAAATTTGAAATGTCTCGACAAACTTCTGCAAAGATAATATATCTTAAATTTCAAACCCTTCGATTGGGTAGTTTTTGCGTTGTTATATGCGGACGGACGGACAGACAGACGGACGGACCAGACGACAACAATAGGTGCTACGTATTTATATAATTACGAACGCACCTAAAAAGGTAGATACACACTGTTTTATGTGACATTAAAAAATATTGTAACTTCAAAATATTGAATATATTCATATATAAGTATAGTTTTTATCAAAAGGTTTTTTATTTCTCTAAACTTTGGTTTAGAAGTAATAATCGCATATTTGCTCCATGTACAGTAGACTCCCGACTATCCAGTTCGCGACTATCCATCCTCCATATTATCCGGCCTAGTTAAAATACAGTCCATAATAAAATGCAGAATTACAAGACTTTCCAAATTAACCATCCAGCCGCGAGTAACGTTCCTATCGCGTTTCACTTATTCTGTACAATTCCGCGGGGAACGTTATTTTGACGTTCCCTATAATTTTTATTGTACTTAAGCATCGGGAGATTCTATTTCTTCGTTGAATCTATCTATCTTCTTTTATTTAGAAATAGAGAGATTCGTTTACAAATTATAATATATATATATCATTTCATTTATTAGATCATTCTGAAAGTTCTGCGGTTTTGGAAATATTTTGAACCCATAAATGCCACATTCCCACCGGAATTTTGAAATAAAACTTTGCTTTTATATTGTACATGAAGAAACTGCTTTTATTTCTTTTTTTAATAAATCTGTTTGTAAATTCCGGTGACATTCAATCCTTAAAACTATTATAAGTAACGAATAAAAATAGGCCGCGGTCTTATATAAGAAAATGGAAACATCGCCCGCGGCTAGAGGGTTAAACTAAAAATTTTCGAGACGCCTACAGCGTAAAACTATTTATCAGAGAGCAATGACATTCAAAGTATGTCGTAAACAGTTTGGAATCTTTTCTAGAGCAAAAAAATATTATATTCCAAAACTACCAATAGAGGACATCTAATATGTGACAGGGTGACCGTAAATTCTTGTTAGGATTTCCTTGCTTCATAAATTTTGATTTAAGCAAATGACGAAAAATTGTCTTGGACATTTGTAAAGTACAATTTAAAACGTTTTTTGAATAATACATGCGTAAAGTTGCAACTTAAAACTTTATTAAACAAATAAAATCAATTAATAATCTATACAGTAAGTTTATCGAATTTATCAAAAATTTGTTGACACTAGAACCGCGAAGATGGTTATTTCGAACCAGAAATTTCTTCATAAAATAAGTTGAACAAATAACAAAAGAAAAAAGATTACTTAGATAAGGAATGTTGAAAGTATTAAATAAAAATTCTGGTGTGAAATATTTTTATGAAACTTGAGTAAAATTTCCCGTGGTTCTAGTGTTAATTCAATGGTGACGATTTTTTTCCGAAGAACCACAAAGCGCACATTGCTTTCTCTCATGCACTCGTCATTTTGAATTCGCACGTCTCAACCTTCCACAATGTGACGAATAATGTATAGTTATCTACGATATATTTATTCGATACTTACTTATTTTTTTAAACAAAATTCCAGATCATAAGAACTATTTTTGTCCAAATCGTACACTCGTACGCCAAATACAGGATCTTTTATTGGATTTTAAAATGTGTCAAGGACTTTTGGTATACCTATATCTCAAAACGTTGTTGTCAAAATTAAAATGCTGGTCTGTCATACAATGAGAAGCAAGATTTACATAGGAACTTGTGTCCGAAAATGCAAACGGCAACCGCTGGAGGGCAATTTTCGCAGGTGTAGAGGGAGAGTAAGAAAGGATGTCAAAACAGGTATTAATATGACTTTTATTAACTCCTTCAGGGGCAAAGTACTCTCGTAGGTAAAATATTAGAATGATTGATTGACACCAGGATTCATGAACGAACTTTTTTTTTAACTAAGTAAAAGCTTTTCCTCAGGTACCTGATAAATCTAAAATTTGGTTATAAAATTCTGGTGAGATTGTGGCATTTTGGGATTAAAATTAAGTGGTATATATTATATACCGATGCCCTTCAAGGAGTTAAAGAACATGGTTTAATTTACAGAAAATGTTTACAATTCCTTCCATTCGCCTCAATGCATGCTTCACAACGTCGACGCAAGGACTTACGGACCCGTCCAAAATGGGCAGGTGTGTCATGGACACGTGCCGCCGCTTCCACGATCCTGGCAACGAGATCCATGTCCGATGTTACGGTCATCTCGTACACCTGGATTTCATTTGTGCCATCAGGTAGAAATCCAGGGGAGTCAGGTCGGGGATCGCGGTGGACATGCGACTTGTCCACCTCTGCTAATCCAGTTATCAGAATTTGTCCTGTCGAGGTGTTCCCGAACAATTCTTGTAAAATGTGCAGACACCCCTTCATGATGAAACCAGATGATTCGGCGCGTAGCCGCTGGAACATGAACCATCAGATCCTGCAACACACTATCTAAAAATGTGTGATAGGTATTCCCGTCAAGGCGTTGAGGTAGTAGCAGAGTTGCCAAGTCTCCGGCTTTTTGAACACCACTAATTTTTTTGAGAAAATGTTGTTCTTTTAAATCACAAAATGAACCGATTCAATAAAACAACATTTTCTGTACTAAATTACTGGTATCCTAAAAGCCGGAGACTTGGCCGGTCTGTATTAGTTTAAGGGCCAATTAACATGTCACCGATAATACCAGCATAAACGGTTATGGTGAAACGTCGTTGACTTGTATGAGCAGGTGTACACGTTATGCTTTCAAGCGCCCACACGTGCATGTTGTGCAGGTTCAGGACACCGTCCCATGCAAAAGTGGCTTCATCGGAAAACAAAATACACGTTTGAAAATCTGTTTGTGCCAGCCTTTTTCGCCAATACCATCTTGCGAATGCAACGCTTTGGGACTAATCGGATCGCAAAATACCTGTACTCTTTGGACGTGGTAAGGGTGTAGCCTGTCCTCGTTTGTTATGCGCATGACGCTTGAATGATGTACAACCAAGACGCGTTCGCTTTCTCGGAGACTTCTTTGTGGGTTCCTCTCAAATTCCCGTATCACAGCTTCCTCTACGACAAGTGTGAGTGCAGTGCGTTCTCGACGGATGTGGCTATTTACTTGGAAAGCACCTACGTCACGCAATCAGCGATGAAATTGTCTAAACAAAGCCCGATTTGCCGGACGTCTGTTTGGGAAGCGCTTTAGGTGCATCCGTACCGCGGCTCGTCCATTTCCATCCGAGGCACCATACATATAATGCATATCGAACAAATCCTGTCTCCTCAGTTCCAGCAACGCTTTTTTTTAAATGTGTGATAGGTATTCCCATCGAGGCGTTGGGGTAGTAAGTAAGAAACAGTTAACATATCACCGGTAATACCAGCCAACACGTTTACGGTGAAACGTTGTTTATTTGCATGAGCACCTTGGGTTTTCATGCGCCAACACGTGCGTGTTCTGCAGGTTCCGGACATCGTCCCGTGTAAAACTGGCTTCCTCAAAAAACAAAATTCACGATTGAAAATATGTCTGTGCTAGTCGTTTTCAAAATACTAGCGTGCGACAGACAAAGCATGACTTGGCTGAAGTCTGTTTGGGAAGCGCTCAAGATACATACGTACCGCAGCTCGTCCATTTCCATCCACGCATCATAAACATGCATATCAACCAATTCTGAATTAGAAAACCGATTCACCCTTCTCCAGAAAGTTTCTCGCCTGAAATGATCACGCTTCCCACTCTCCAATAAGCATGCGAACATCGCCCTCAAGCGGTCGCCGTTTGCATTTTCTTACACAAGTTACTATGTAAATCTTGTATTTTATGTTATGACAGAGCAGCAAGTTAAGTTTGGCAACGAACTTTTTCGACACCCTCCATATACAGGGTGTTTCTAAACTTATGGTACAAACTTTAAGGGTAGGTAGAGCAAACAGTTACAATCATTTATTGTATAGGAATGTATGGGACCAAGTGACGCATTAAGGTAAAAACACTAGGTGGGCAATTAGGCCCCTTTTTTAATTGTCAAAATTTCTCGTTTATACCAGAAAATTTTTATGCTATCCTTTTCTTGACATTTCATAATTACATAAAAATAAAATTCTTCTTTGAAAATTTTTGGTATGAAATCGAAATTTTTTTAATTGAAAATAGAAATAGAAATAGATTTAAAAAAAATAGAAATGGAGTTTTTGGTTGATTCCACTGGTGGTAGAGGGCAGTAAGTGACTGGTCGCCGTTCAATACCATCCATTCAAGTAGAAGAAATCGCCATTTTTATTTGTGCTATCGTTCGTCATTGAAGACTTTACATATGCCGAAAAAGCCGACATGTATTTCATGTATGGTCGTGCAAATGGCAACGCCAGGGCTGTCCTACGAATGTATCAGGAGCAGTTTCCTCGCAGAAGAATGCCTGATCACAGAATGTTTCAGCTTTCTGAAACAGGTTCTTTCCACGTCACCAGACAGGAAACTGGACGAGAAAGAGCTGTACGCAGTGCAAGCCTGGAAGAAATTATTTTGAATTTTGTGAGTGAAAGGCCCGAATCAAGTACAAGAGCTGTTTCACAGAATTTAGGTGTGAGTCATCCGACCGTTTGGAGAGTGTTAAATGAAAATCGATTTCATCCCTTCCGTTTTCAACGTGTACCGTAATTTCCGGCGTATAATCCGCAGCTCACAGAGTCGTTTTTCGACACAGAAATTTTATTCAATAATTGTAGTTAAATATTACAGCGATCGTTTAAGTTACATTTTATAAAATAATATTTTGGGTCGAAAAACAACTCTTTGACCTGCGGATTATACGCCGGAAATTACGGTACAAAATTTAAATCCGGAAGACTATTTTCTGCGGTTTAACATTTGCCAGTGGGTTTTGTAGAAGCATGCATTGCAGCCAGACTTTACTGCTCATATTCTATTTACAGATGAGGCAGTATTTACACGCGAGGGTGTATTTAATGCGCACAATTTCCATCTTTGGGCAACCAATAATCCACATGCAACGCGGCCACATGCTTATCAACAACGATTTTCTGTGAATTTGTGGGCGGGTATTGTTAATAATTATTTGATTGGCCCATAACTACTACCAAATAGGCTGGATGGTCGCTGTTACCTTATTTTTTGCGACAGGTTTTACCAGAACTGCTGCAAGATGTTCCGATTGCCATTCGTAACCGGATGTGTTTTCAATATGATGGAGCGCCCGCGCACTTCACCACTGATGTGCGCAGTTACCTGAATGCCACATTTGGGACGCGATCTCCCGATTTATCGAGTCTTGATTTCTTTTTATGGGGACATCTGAAGAGTCTTGTTTATGAGACTCCAGTTGACTCAGACGAAAATCTAGTACCTCGCATATCCGAAGCTGCTGCTCGTGTGCGGGAAATGCCTGACATCTTTAGAAGTGTACGCCAATCGTTCCACCGACGCTGCGAAACATGTATCACAATTGGTGGGCGCAATTTTGAACAATTATTGTAATATTATTGTATGCATTATTATTTACTTGTAAACTACATTGTAAATAAACATTTTATCTTTTTTATTCATGTATTTCGTTTGATAAGTTTGCCAGTTTTGAGCTTTTTTTTTATTCAAAAAATTCGATTTCATACCAAACATTTTCACAAAGAAGAATTTTACTGTAAAGTAATTATGAAATGTCAACAAAAGGATAGCATAAAAATTTTCTGGTATGAATGAGAAATTTTGAAAATTTAAAAAGGGGCCTAATTGCCCCCTGGTGTATTTTACCTTAATGCGTCACTTGGTCCCATACATTCCAATACAATAAATGATTGTTACTGTGTGCTTTACCTACCCTTAAAGTTTGTACCATGAGTTTAGAAACACCCTGTATATATACAGGGTGTATCTGAAATGCTTCAACAAACTTAGAGGGATGATAGTACTCATGAAGACGAATAAAAAATGCAATGGAACATGGGGTCGCAAATGACGTTTAACCATTTCAGGGGCAGTGGTATGTTTATGAAACCACTTAATTTTAATTCCAAAACGCCACAATGGCACCAGAATTTTGCTAAAATCTTTTCCATTTAATTTGTATGTGAAATATAGCCTTTTTCTTATTTAGAAACAAATTTTTTTGTAAATTCCGGTGCCAGTCATTTATTTCAACATTTTAGTACTAAAAATACTTTGCCCCTGAAAGGCTTAAAGTATTAAAATCGAGAAAATGCGTCTGAAAATGGACTGGCACCAGAATTTACAAAAAAAAAATGTTTGTAAATAAGAAAAAGGCTATATTTCACATGCATATTAAATGGAAAAGATTTTAGCAAAATTCTGGTTCCATTGTGGCGTTTTGGAATTAAAATTAAGTGGTTTCATAAATATACCACTGCCCATGAAAGGGTTAAACGTCATTTGCGACCCCATGTTCCATTGCATTTTTTTTCGTCTTCATGAGTACTATCATCCCTCTAAATTTGTTGAAGCATTTCAGATACACCCTGTATATATATATATATATATTTATATATATATATATGTCACTGGCGCCGAGCTAATAGAAAAATACCGCATTTTAATATTCATTTTTAGGCACTAGAGATTTTAAAGAGCAGTTTTCATCTTAATTAATAGCAAACATTCATGATTTACATAAAAAGAACATTCTTATTTAAATATTCCATTTGCGTGGAACTGAATTTATTTAGTAACCCCCACGCAATCAGAATTCCATACACGAATTTGAATGGCATCTTTTTCAAATAGTTGACTTTATTTTTTTTTAAATTTAATCACAAAAAATCCCTATGTAAACAAAGCAAATATTAGTTTGCATTATTAATGTTACCTAAAACAAATGCTGTATCCGCCTTTTAAGGAATTGTTCTGTTCTACTTCTTTGTGTTAAAATTTTCTATTTGTCATTTTTTACATTTTTTACATCCCTTAAGTATACATCGTTGCTCTAAAACAGTTTCGCAATATTCTAATTTCTTACATTTCTATACTTGTTGAACGCAACGCCGCTTTCTGAACATAACGTTATGGTAAAACTTTAAACTTGTTTTTCTCGAAACCATGTTTTCAAACAAGGCGATCGTATTTCTCGAAAACTATGCGACTCATTTCCTTCATTTAAAAAAAAAGAAAGGTAATCGTTTTTTATATAGCTTATACCACCGAAAAGTGTAATTTTCATTGGTTTTTTTTTTTCCAGTTTGAAAAAGGTAGAAAAAAAAGTTTAAAAATTACCTTTTTGGTTCAAATGACCGCCATTTTTGTCAAAAATCAACTTTTTAAACTAAATGTTGGTATAAGTTCCAGAGAATTTAATGCCGTTTAAAATTCTGGAAACCAAAATTTCTTCATTAACTTGTAAAGAACTTACTTGAATAGAAAATTGGAAACAAGCAATACAATAAACGCAGACCTGCCAAGTCTCCGGCTTTTTGGATACCAGTAATTTAGTACAGAAAATGTTGTTTTATTTAATCGGAGCATTTTGCGATTTAAAAGAACAACATTTTCTCTAAAAAATTACTGGTGTGCAAAAATCCGGAGCCTTGCAACTCTGAATATATGGATACAAATAAACACAACTTTGAGTTTATATTTAATGTAAGCTTTACACGTAAAAAGTTTTTTAATGTGACGTGTGCGCTTTTTTATTCTTGTCTTTTTTCTTCGTAATTGGTGTTATTTTTGCGGATTTAGATTGTAAATTATCTTTCACATATCGTGTGTTGTAGAATTTTTAAGACAGTCAATGAGATAGATAAGAGATTATGTGTTGTTTGTCGTAACTAAGTGCATAATAAATGTGCAGGCCTTACCAGTAATTATACAAAATATTTCGTTTGCTCTACGCGTTAAAAAACAAATTGAAAATACTTTTTTGTGTAAATTTATTTTAATTTATTTTAAATTTTTGTCTAAATTTACTTTATATTAAGTTTTCTATTATTTTTATAAATTTTCAAAATATAATTTTTTTGACTAATTGGTGTTTTTTCAACTTTCCATTTTATGCAGGGATGAAAGCGCTGCGCCACAAATGACCGATTGCCACCACTAAATTTAAATAATATTTGTCACCGTATTTAATGTCAGAATTTATACAATTTAATAAGATAATACTATTAAAATTTAGTGGTAACAATTGACAATTTGTGGCGCAGCGCAAACATCCCTGATTTTATGACACCTATGGGCATATTACCTGCATATGGGCATATAATCTTCATCAATTAGCATTTTTTTTTTAACAAGCTGCATCAGGTGTAAGTTTTGACTAACTTAAATTTAAAATTACTTTTCCTGTACTAAGGGCCCACTTTCTTAGTAAATTATTATTATTTTTTAAAATCAGTTATTACTACTATTTAAAAATGTCTAACCTTAGGGTGGCCATATTACATGCAGATACCTTAGTTGAAAAGTGTTTATGAATTCCGTTTTTCTGTCTGTGTGTGCTCCAACTTACGTAAATTTCGACAGATTGATATATGTTATTGGAGTTTACTATGAAATGTTCAATATTAAAAATGAAGTTGTAGCATTTACAGTTCGTTTACAAAGGCAGTCAAAAGAATTATGTTATATGGGGAAAAATAATTTGCCGTGTAATTTAATGGTATTACACTATTTTCAACATATTGAAACTTATGTATATCACTGAGATGTACTACAAGGCGCTCAGTGTAAAATATGGTATGCATAGATTTTATCGTTCATTTACAGAGACACACAAAAGAAATTGGCTACAGTACTGCCTACGAACAAAAATTGTTAGAATTGCATTTTTAGTTGTTGTACGCGTTTTTAAATTTAACTGTACTTTTTTTTTTGCATATTGATTGTGTGTAAATTCTATAAATCATATACAGGGCTGAACAGAATTTTTTAACTACATTTCCGTTTAATGACGGAAATTACTGAATGTTAATTTTCAACTGTTCTTTGCATTTAACTAAACTAACTCTTAGTATACTGTTCAGTATAAATCTATAGATCATATTCAGGTCAGCACAAAAGAAAAAATAAAATAAAATAAACAGATATTTTTCCGACTATTGATGATAATTATAGGAATTGG
This sequence comes from Maratus michaelseni, assembly GCA_963931845.1. NCBI lineage: Eukaryota > Metazoa > Arthropoda > Arachnida > Araneae > Salticidae > Maratus > Maratus michaelseni. The sequence goes on from OZ007595.1 coordinate 269,360,716, forward strand.
GTTTCACATGCGTTATAAAATTAAAAAAATGTTTATTTAGGCACCATTATTCACCTTAATAAACTGTAAGGTTGTGTTACAGTTTACTTAATGTGTTGAACAGCGTTTCATGATATACAGGATGTCCCAAAAACATTGACCTTGTGTTTTATTCCTTAAATAGTGATCATAGACATACTATATAAATTAGAATGTTCCGAAAAAAAAAGGTAAAGAATTTTATGAAATCGATTAAAATTTTCAGAAAATTATATTTGAAGAAATACAAATTTAAATTTTTATACGGCTCCCGTACAAAAATATTCCCAATGACTAAAATGTACTCCACTAATAAGGTCATGTACAAAATTTCAACATTTTATGATAAAAAATAGCAGAGATATGAAATTACATAAATGCTGACTTAATCACTTTTCAATGTCTGGATAAGAGTTCGCAAAGGAGGAAAAACCATGTCGCATGATCGCATTTCAGGAGTCGTACACAAATTACGAAAGAAAACAATGATTCCATATATAAATAATAATTGTGCTATTTATTGGTACAAAAATATCTAAACTGTGTCGAAATAATAACTTTATTCAAATATTATAGAGCTTGTTCAAAATGTTTTCCATCCATGCCAACGCACTGATCAGAGGCAGATATTTGCACATGCAAACATTTATAAGCTGTGATGTTCATTGGCTGTGCAATTTCGAAGTTTTGTTTTGTAATTCATCATGTAAAATTTTAAGGTATTTTTCAGGAAGCATAGTTTGGTTCATTTGAAATAAAACTAAAGATAAGAGCCATATTTTATTTGCTTATGATGTATTTCTGCGTCACGTCATCTGGATTGTAGCTGTAAACGTTTACATTTTAATTTATGATTAACACCTCACCAACTTTGTTTAAATATATCAGAACGACTTTTTTATCATGAAATGCTGAAATTTTGTACATGAGCTTACTAGTGTATGGGGCACATTTTACTCAGTGGGAACTTTTTCGTACGGGGGCTGTTTAAAAATTTAAATTTCGTATTTCTTCAAATTTAATACCCTGAAAATTTTAATCGATTTCATAAAATTCTCTACCTTGTTTTACTTAACTTTGTAATTTATAATATATGTCCATATCAATATTTAAGGAATAAAAGCCGAGGTCAATGTTTTGTGATACACTGTATACTGTACGCATTATTCTTCGTTCTTGTTACTGACTCATTTTACTGCTCTACGTCGTATGCTGGTTATGAACAGAGACTCGTCATATAGTCCTACAACTCCTGTTCGCACACCCAACGGGTGCTCGTACCACACATTGGGAAATCCTGATGTAGTGCACAACATTGCCTAACACTGCGATTCAAAAATACATTTCCTTTCAGTGTTCGTATGTCGTTATCACTATTTTTTAATAAATTATTTATATTTAATATTTAAATAGCAGAAATTGTAGATGCTTCGTTTAATTGTCGGATTTGAAATACTTTTCTTTATTTAAATAAGGCGAAAATTTCTATTAAATTTTTTTGGTTAAACCATACGAACCCTGAATTTGTGTCAAACTAGGCACAATGCATTACTTTATGTAATATGTCATTTTGTGATTTTGCGAAAGAATATTTATAAAATAAAGAAAATTTATAAACGTATATGTAAAATTTTAATTTTATAATCAATAATATTTAAAATATCTTATATTTGTTTTTTTTATATAAAAATTCACTTAAAGCAACGTTTTCTTTTTTTTTTCTTTAATTTCCGAATGTATTTGATAAAAATACATTTAGATATATTTTTACTAAATATATATATATATTAAAAGCATTAAATGTGTCTACTATTAGGTAAAAAAAAACAGAAAACATTTATACTATTAAAAAAGGTAAAAACTGACTTAAAATGTTCACTCCTATGCTAGAAATATAATACTTGTTGCTTTAAAGCAGTAGAGAAAATTTTTTTTATCGAATTTCTTAGTTGGTACATTTAAGTTAAAAAAAAACCTTCTGGCTGACTTCACTCGTTAATATACTTCTCAAATTCGGTTAAATTCACTCACTTGAAAACTAGCAAACATTTCTTTAACAGAAAAAATTCTTCTAGACGTCAAAACTTTTAAATTCTAAAACTTTTTGCCTTTTGACATGTTAAGACCTGTTCACGAATTTCAAAATTTCGGCATGAACAAATTCCAGGAATAAAGAATTAGAAATTTCTACGATATTGTTACATACAAACACTCGTTTCTTAAATATTTTTTCTAGTTTATGCTGTACTTATACAGGATTCATACGCTTTTAGCACAATTTTTAATAGAATTTTTCTATTTAATATTTTAATAGCAGAAATCGCAAACGCCTCCTTTAATTACTGGATTTGTAATGCTTTTCTACATTTAAATAAAGGGAAAAAGTCTATTGAAAATTGTCGTAAAGCGTACGAACCCTATTGTAACCCAAGATTACGTTTTTCTATTTGTTATTTTATTTTACTTTATTTATTTATTTATTTATTTATTTATTTTTGGTGAAAAAATTTACACTGCACCGTAAAAATCTGTTTGATTAAAATATATTTAATGCGATTAGTTTTTATCTAGGACTTATTTGAATTCATTTCTTTATAAATATTTCTGGCGGGAAAATTATTTATTTGATTAAAAAAAGAAAAACTGAACGTTGACAGCTATGTGCAGTTAAAACCTTTTACCCTTTCAGGAGCAAGTAACCGCGTTTCTGTAATTCATTTCATGCTAGAATTTTCGAGAAATTTTATTTGAATAGAAGGCAATGCAATTTTGCAGCTTGGATAAAGTGATAGGAATAGACTAAATAAATAATAACCCAATATGTTCGTAACTTTCTACCGGCGTATAAGACGCGGATAAAAGAAATATGTTTCAAAACCTAAATTTTATTTAATAAATAATTATCAGTAAGTACCAAGTGGAAATTGCTGAAATTGTGTTTTAAAATTTTACATGCTTTATCTAAATTGTTTATATAGACATCCTCTTTCTCCAATCTAATCGGTGAAGTTTTGCCACAGTATTCTGAATGTGTTGGAAAGTGTTTCATAATCTAGGATTGATGCATGATCTTTTCTTCTTGTTTCAGAGTAATCTGATTTTAACAAAGTGTGTACATTCCTTGGAATTTCTAAGGAGTCTGAAGCATTTTTTTCTGAATTTAATTCATTTTTTTCTTGTTTTGCCTTTGTAGCATCGAATTTCCGTACTGTCAATTAAGTTGCCCGACGCTAGAAAGGGAATCAACTCCCATACATGGTGCAACGCTTGTTCTAGGTCATTTAAAGACTTTGGTGGAGGACTTACGGAAGCCACCTATCTGCTGAGATAGTCCCAAAGATGCTCTATAGGATCAATGTCCGAAGATTATGCTGGCCATTCCATTCGCTCCAAACCTTGATCCTCTAGATATTCATCAACGACTCTAGCTCAATTCGACTGGGCATTATCAACTATTCCGATTAATTCATCACCAATAGTATCACCATACGGTATGACAAACGGAGCAAGTATCTCGTGCCGATATTTCACAGCAGTCAGAATTCTTCCATGGCACACATGGAAGTTACTGTGACCGAAAGAGAGATTTCAGCCAAAAACATTATTCCACCTCCTATGTAACTGTGCCTTTCAACAATGTTACATAGGTAGAATATGATGCCTTGCTGTCTCTAGATCAGCACACGAACTGAATCATTCTCCAAATCAAACCAGGTTCATCTGTGAACATTAAGGAAGCCACTTTATGTGTGTCCCACGTAACATGCTCTCTTGGACAACATAAACGGTCACTTCTGTGTTGTCGATTAAAAGGGTCACACACAACGGATCGTCTTCCATAGAGTCCTTAATTGTGAAGACGTCTATGCATCGTAATCGCAGGTATTGTCATTCTTGTTGCTTTACGATGATCTGAAATGAGCTGAGCCACAGTACGTGGCTCCTCTTTCGGGTCAAAAGAGCTAGAAAGCGATCTTGTACAGGTGTTGTAACCCATGAGCGGTCTGTAAGAAGACTTCTTGATAGTAATTTTTTGGATTCAAATTGATATCATAGCCTTTGGACCACACTACGAGACATATTAAAACGACTAGCAGCACCAGCTCGTGATAAACCCATTTCCATCCATCAGATTGCCCACTCTCTTAACGAATCAAGTAAACGACATCTGCTAGACATGGACAACATTATTTTAGTTCCAACAATTCAAGATCATCAACCATAAAAAAATTACACACAAATTCACACAATTTCACACAAGTGGGATATTCGCTGTTCCTCTTAGCAAACATATAATTATTCAATACATTGAAATAATGTGGATGGGTATACTTTTTTCATAAGATTTTATAGAAATTACTTATGATCATTCCTATAAACCATATTTTTTTGCCTTTATTTTTATTATTTTATTAACCAAAAAACTGGTTGTACCTTAACTTTTGGAGGCCAGTGTATTTGAGTAGTACAACCCTAATATATCCTACACAGTATTGGGTTAAATAATTAAGTCAAATTCTATAATATACAAATTCTAGTTCAAAACTTTTTTATATGGCTTGAGTGACATTTTAGGCCGTTCTAGTGATAATCGTTTTGGTTATATTTGTGAAAAAAATACAGAACTGGAAGATTTATTAATTTAGCTAGAAAGTTTTTGTTGTAATACTGGCTGCTAAATTTCCAGCTTTATTCAATTCCAATAATCCAATCTATAAGTTGTTTATTTAATTTTATTCATTAAATAAACAACACATCGAAGCAATAAAAAATTTATCAATAAAATTTTCTGATTCAATATATGAAAAATCCACAAAATTTGAATGTATTACTGACTATTAAAAATAAATAAATAAATAAATAAAACGTAACTTTATTTATCTATGGCATAACGTAGGAGTTTTTCAAAATTTAAACATTTCCGTAAATTTGGGGATTTTCAGTAATATTATTTAATTTGGCCGCACAAAAATGGCATTAAAAATTTGTTAAATATCAAAAAATGAAATGATCTTAAAAATCCTACGTAGCATCACTGTTGCCAGTAGGATATTTTTTTTAATTCAGATTTATTGATTGTCACTACTTTTTGAAGTAGAAACATTTACCTTATTTAGTCTGTTAAACCTTTCACGGGCGGTGGTCACAAATGGGACCACTTAATTTTAAATCCAAACTGCCAAGCCGCACCCAGAATATTTTAATAACATTTTACTTTTATATTGAATGCGAAGAAAAGCAAGTATTTATTTTCTAAGAAATACGTTTATAAATTCTGGTGTCAATCAAGAATTTTACCATTTTACGCGAAACATTGCTCGCACCGGAAAGGGGTAACTGGGTATATGAAGGACTAATGAAGTATTTTGAACGCATTTCTTCCACCAGTAAAATTTTAATAGAAATTTTCGTCTTATTAAAATAGCCTATTCATGCAAAATTACTGCCATGAATAAGGATAAAATTTCTATTACTTTTTACTGGTGGAAGTGCACCCCATTGATAATCAGGCTTATCAATTCATTAGAAGTTTATTCCCCGCTTAACAGGTTAAAACACGTTGCGTGCCACGAGATATATAAATTAAGCTTTCATAGGATGCCATTATTACATCATTTAGCGGTAAACTAATGATTTTAGTGATATTTATTACAAGTGTTAGTAGACATTATACAAAATGTATTTTATGCACCACTTGCTGTTTTTCTCTTAACTACTAAATTTTTCTCTTTTTTCAATTTATAAAGTGCCAATATTGTTTTTATTTTAATAATAAATAGAATTAGCAATAAAAATAGATCCAATTTTTTATTATGGAAAATGTAAAAATGATGAATCGCGTTGTTTTATTATAATGTTGATGAAATAAAATTTTGAGTTGTAACTAAAGTATGTTTTTTATTCCTTCTATAGCTCATCCGAAATATAAGATTAGAAATAAATTTCACAAATATAAAAAAATGTTTTATATAGGTGCCATATAATATCACATCAGTAATGTATGTTACTGGAGTGCCATCAAAATTAATATACTTTATATTTAGATATACATATGACCGCCGGCGATACACACGCCACTCTTGTGAAAATAAAGTGTGCATCACCGGCGGTACTCATGGCACGCAACGTGTTAATTCTTTTAAAACACAAATTATACGATTTTAAGAAAGTTGTTGGAATCAAACAATCTGAATTTAAAAAAGTGGACTAGAGGCAACACTGTGTAGCGTCCTAGAAAATTGAACTAAACGATTGTACTAAAAGTAATTAATCAAGTGGTTTTCGAGCATTTAAAGACCACAGACAGAAATTAATTTTGAGACGAATGGATTTAAAACTTCTTTCAACGGCAATTAATTACAGCTGCAGATTCGTCGCTGTAACTTTTTTAATAACTTGACAACAAGTTCCTCAGAATACAGTTGGTCCTCTGTTCGAAATTTTAATATTTTTCAGCTTTAACTTAAATTTACTGGTACGAGTATTAATTTCTAAAAAATAGAGACAATCGTAAATAAAAGAAAAGTCTGAATAATTCTGAAATTTAATTTCAGAATTCAAAAGAAGAATTCATAACGAATTCATAGAATTCATATATGTTAAATCATCCGTTTTAATATTCCGTACTTGAGGCTATCTCGTACAAAATTAGAAAGAAGAATAAATGTAAAAAAGATTTTGTAATGTATGACTAAATATATGGGAGGAGGCAGATAGATTCAAAGTACAAGGAATTCCGTTAAAAAAAAAACTTGACATTTAAGCATTTAGAACGTCCTTATTTCTCGAAGAAAATGTCATTTTCAGTCAATTGTTAAAGTCAATCTGTAATGTAATAAAGTGGAAAATAATTTTGTCTCGTCATGCGGGCCAGTACCATTTCAAAAGCTTTCAAATCACACTATATTTTAATGCTGTTTTTAGAGAGTGTGTATAGTTTTACCGCAAATTTCAAATGGATTTTTTTTGCCTTGGTTATCAAACAAAAGTTTACAAATTCTGTGATTTATCTTTGAAAAGATTTTATCAGTATGAAAAAAAAATATTATGGAAAATTTATAATCTGTAATAGTGGTGCCAATTTTTTTGTAAATACTAATGCATCTAAATTAGTGATGGGAATCTATATTATTATAGAAAAATTTTGACAATCTTAAGTGTACTTAATTTAAAAGTTTAACTTTTAACAATATAAGTACAATGCTAATTTATGCATAAAAATGTAAGACACGCCTCATGGATTTGACATTTGCTAACTGTCTACACATGTTTATTTTTAGAATCTAATAAAAATATTACTTGCATATATGCGCTTTTGATGATACAGAGAAGAAGAAAAATTCCTTGCATGTTTGCGCTAACGATGCGAATGGGTTAAAAATCGCTTTATGCACAGAGGTCAATTGCCGATAACGGTGAAGGAAAAGCACGCTAGCAGAGAAGTGTATTATGGTGGGAAACTAAAATGGCTTTATAAGACAGGCCGCACACTGAGGCGTCTCGAGCAACATGAAGCCCGACTTGGGAGAAAAGACATGGTTCTCATTTGTTTCAACCTGTTTTTTCCCTGATGTCATGCTTCATGTTGCTCTTGACGACTTAGAGTGCGACCTGCCGGAGATTCATAACCATGAAAATCCTGAAAAGCTTCTTGAGATCTCGGTATCCAAAAATTTTCCACTTATTCTAAATGAAGTACTAAAATCAATTACAAAACATACCAATGCTACAACGCCTAGAATACATAGTGTGGAAAACGGTTTTACCATTTTTTAATTCAAAATTTTCGAATTTAAACCGGAAATTCTGAAACAAGAATTTTTACTTTAAGAAGTCACGAAATACCTGCCATTAAGTAACCAAAAGAGCAATATAGGGAATTTCTGGTACGAATGCGAAATTTAGGAATTTTAAAAAAGTCAAACAGGTAATGCTTTAACCCCTTCGCGACGAGCGTCTTTTACAGAATTTTTAATCTTTTACCACCGGTTTTTCAAAACAAAAATTTTCGCCTAGTTAAATCGTAGAAATGCTATCATTAAATAAGGCAAAGATTACAATAAAAAGTAACTGGTGGGAATAATCGAGGATTCTAAGAATCTTATGCGTCACGTATACGTGTCGCTCGTCCCCAAGGGGTTAAAAAGTGCTAAAAAATTGTAGCCGATAACGTGCACCGATGCGGTACAATAATAGGGTAATCGCAGCGACATTTGCTTTAAAAATAGATTTACCTCTAGCAAAAGTAACCGTTTCACTATTGACAACATGAATATAATTTCTGTCAATAAAATCTCTTGTAAGTGTATATTTCAGATGTAACTGATTTTGAAGTTAGTTTTTAATCATTTCAGGGAATTAAACTTTTCCACGCTTTTAGCAGAGATTCATCCTTTGGTATGCTAAATAGGGATATTTTTTAGTTTGCTGTCTTGTTTCGAGTACTGCAATCAGGTACAAAAGAATGCGTATCACGTTTTTTGGCCATGATCAATATCATTCATAATTTCACAGCTTATAAATATCACTATCCAAGTCAAAAGAAATAGGGTATAATTTAATTTTTTTAAATATTTACCTCCAGCTGAAACGTTTTCCCAGTTCGATTGTTATACAATGTTTGCGTTGAAAAGCGCTATCAGACAGTGGCGTAGCCAGAGAAGGAGGTCCAAACGCTCTGGAAATCAGTAATATTATAAAGTTTTCTTCGTCTTCAATATCGCAGAAAATTCTCCGATTAAATAAGACAAAAATATTTTTATAAAATTAGTGGTATCGAAACCAATCTGGATCTCCACCCTGTTTACGCCACTACAAGAAGATGTCACTGCGATCGACCCGTTATCTTTTCAGCGTCGTTCTACATTTATCGGATTCAATTTTTTTGTGCTATTTTGTAGCCGTTTTCCACAGTTTGTATTCTAAGCGCTGTACCAATGCTTTCAAACTTGTTGTCAAATGGGAAAATCTCTTGAAAAAAGTTTGTGAAGATAAAATATTGACGCCATTATACAGTGGCGTAGACAGGGAGGGTGTCCAGATGCTGTGGATACCAGTAATATTGTAAAGTGTTCTTCTTCTTCGTAATCACACAAAATACCCCGCCCAGACACGGCAAAGAAAACTTTAAAATATTTGTGGTACCCACAGCATCTGGACACCCACCATGGCTATGACACTGCCATTATAACATACTTGTTTCATGCTGAAGTAAACTGGCAAAAAACAGCAAAACATTTCCAGCTACAAAGCTAAAGATCTGTGGTATTAAATGAGCTATGTTAAAAGTGTATTTCGTACAAAATTTTACTTGTTTAGAAAGATAACATTTTATAAAAGAATTTATGTTATTGTGATGCTATTGTATACTATTGTTATGCTATTTTATATGTCATTGTCATAGCTGCCAACTTTTACGCTTTTTTCCTTCCACTAAAATTTTATAGTAAATTTAAACTTATTAAATCGCCGAAATCATGCGATTCAATAAGGCAAATATTTCTATTAATTTTTAGTGGTAGCAAAAAAAAAACGTAAAAGTTGGCAGCTATGGTCATTGTTTATGCTCATTTAGGCTACCTACATATGAATAAGAATTAACTTTTTAAATAAAATAAAAAGGGCATGAGGGAAAGAATTATCATCATGTATAAATGATAACAAGACGCCTCCCTGCTTTCAGATCGATGCAATAGTATGATGATAGAACAATAAGTTACATACAGTTACAGTTACAATGCAATGTAACGCAGAAAGAAATGAGTGATATATTACGGAAAGGAAGGAAGTAGAAAACAGTAAAAGTAGAAAATAATATTTTCTAAACATCGTCCATCCTCTGAGTCAATGGCCTTGGGTACATTTTACAATACAAAACTTTAAAATCATTTTAAAGAAGCTTAGTTGGGGCTTAGACAAAAAAAAAATGGTAGAAAACCGCTAGTTTGAATAAAACAAAAAATCCTTTTCATATTTAAAGGTGGAAGTTTACCTCGGGCGTTTATCAGGCCCTCTATAACACCAGAATTTTGACTCGCAAAGAAATTATTGTTATTCCAAATTAAATTACAAACAAATACATTAGCAAAGGTACGTAATTTTTTAGCAACATTTTTTAATAAAATTTTTGCTTCTTTTACCTGCAAAAAAATATAACATATTCCGTGAATAAAGGTGGCGATTACGAAATCTGTGATTTCAAAATTATGTAGAAATTTTCTTACCATTGAATGTAGTGCCAGACTCCTTAGAATTTTCAAGGAGTGTATGCACCTTGCCATTACATTTTAAATTAAATTTTTTTTTTTTACCTCAGTTCATTTGGGCGCCCGGATTTTTGCTTCATTTGCCCTGCGGGAAAGCAATGACCAATTGCATGTTGAAGATTTAGTTCTAACAAATCAAGCATATTAAAGGAAACAATTATTGTAGTTTTAGTTGTACCGTATTTTCCGTAGTATAAACCGCGACTTAAATAATTCAGTATAGACCCAGAAACTTTATTTAGTAATTGAAAGAAAGTAGATTCATAGTTCAAGAAGTTAGCATTCGTTATGTCAGAAATCATACTATTCGCAGAGATCTCTGCAGTACCTCCTTGAAAAAATATGTCAGTAAAATTTCTAAAAAATTCTATAAAACTGTTTACAACATTCCTAATAATATTATTGCAGTGTTGCCAGACTATGAGGTCTCAGACCCCTCTAATCGTGAAAACCCTAAATATGCTATGCTAATTGAGGATGGAGACTGCGTTTTCCTCTCTCTTCAATTAACTTATATTTACTTTTCTGTTTAAATAAATAAATAAATAAATAAATAAATATATTATTTAGTCTGCTATAATAGCATTTGAATTTCTTAAATTTAATTGTATGGACTCTCTCAAGAGTCTTTTTTTATGAGATGGGTTTGACCCTCGGTAGCTTTTTGTCTGCCATTTGAATCTTATGGAAAATTTCTCCTTTTTTCTCTATCTTATATTTTTAAATTCTTAAACCTTTTTATAAACTGCATAATACTCTTATTTTCTTTTATTAATTTTTAAATATTTTCTTTTAACGTAATTCTTTACTACAATTAAAATATTTTCTCACGGCTCCCTATTGCCTTGCAAGTCGCTTACCTATATACTGGATCTAAAGTTGCTCCGCAACCAGGTAATCCAAGGAGTTAACTACATTGTTCCATTGAAAGTAGTATTTTATCGAATACAATTTCTGGGTCTAGAATGAATTTTTTCAGTCGTGGATTCTACGCCGGAAAATGCGGTATATAAAAATTTATTTAAAAAACCTGACTCTTGCATATCTGGAAACTTGCATTTTAAAATTTCTTTGTTTTACACCCAATCCCTTCTACTATACACAGAGTTTAAGAATGATATATTTTTTAATATTTTTTAAACAAATTTCCGTTTACCAAACAAATATAAGATTTGGAAGTATCCAGTTTTGTTTGAAAAAATGCACCTTAATTTTCAATTGAACAATGTACAACACTAAATCCCATTAATCATTTCATTTGCTTTTTTATTATTGGCTATGTTAGATAAAATGATAATGATTTAAATCAAGCATTCGATTTTTTTTCAAAACGAAATTTAGTACCGCAACTGACAACGCGATGTTTCTAAAATGTTTCTAAATATGATTTTAATTCATTGAGAATTTGTGTAATTGTGTTTGTTAAAAAATTGATAAACATTCTTTCACTTAAAATTTAAACATATATCCTACACCTCATTAATCACTTCATATGAGATATTTTAAGTATATTTTTTATTATTATTAATGAAATAAACTATATACAATTTAATTCATACTTTCCGTTTCACAAAATGAATTTACTTCTCGCTATCGTTTGCGACATTTCATTTTTTTTCCAAAATGCGGCTTCATTTATCTAAAGCATATCATTAATGATTGTCGACAGAAGTCAACACTGATACTGACAGTTATATCTTCTTATTTTTCGGAAACAAGTTTCCGTTTATTGAAAAATTGTGATATTTATATATCTGTCTTTGTGGGTTTGTATTTTACAAAAACTTTTCAACTTTTAAATTAAATATGTATCCTGTACCTCATTAATCATTTTATTTTCGATATTTGAAATTCAGTTCTCAAATATAAAATCCATGTAGTCGAATGCATTTTTCATTTTCTACAACGGAATTAAATAACGGACATTGTTTATATGCCCATTAAATATTAATAGAGGGCCATGCTCATGATTACATGATTACGTGATTCCATTATTACATCATTATATGATTTCAATATTACATGATAAACATGATTTGTTTCTTTAAAGTGATTTGAATCGTTGAAATGGATCATTCTTCAATAAAGTTCCAATTCGAGTTAAAATTTTTCATTATTTTTTTCGCGAAATTTTTACGATTACACGAATTTAGATTGTTTTAAATGCTAAATGCATGCCAAGCGTTTAAGTGCAGCTGTCACGTCACTAGTATATAGATTATTAAACGTTTATTTTCTTAAAATACGTTGATACGGTAGAGCAGGGGTGTTAAACTGTGGCCCGCCTGATAGCACTAATATTTTAAAGAAATAATGGACTTTTTGAATCGCAGAAATTCGATGGTTAGATAAGGCTAAGATTAATATAAAATTTAAGTGGTATCCGGCGGGCCACAGTTTGACACCCTTGCGGTAGACAGACTTGCAAGTCTGCGGCTTTTTGCACACCAGTATTATTTTAGAGAAAATGTTGTTCTTTTAAATCGCAGAATGGTCCGATTACACAAATTAACATTTTCTGTACTAAAATACTGGTGATCAAAAAGCCGGAGACTTGGCAACTCTCGGTAGAGTAATAATGGATAATTCTGTGTTCATATTGCATGGAAAATATATTTTAAGTAAAATTACTCAATATAATTTTACGTAGTCTCCTGAAATTAACTCTACACTGCGCAGTGATGCATATTTGAATAAATTAAAACTTAACTTTAAGTATACAGTCGAACCCCGTTATAACGAAATTCCAGGGACCGAAGGTTTTGTTCGCTATATCCGAACCGTTAAGAAAAATGTTAGAGTTAATGTATAACGTAGTTGCTACGTGTATATTCAATAATGATGTATTAAAATAAGGTAAAATCTATTAAATATGATCATTAAAGAATTAAATTGACTAAAATCGATTACATTAAACTGACACAATACTACTTAAGTTAACTAACAATGAAGTCAAACAGAAATAATTTAATTTTACCTTCAATGGTCCTGCACTGTCTTGATACAGAAATAATGGGTAATCTTCTGCTGACGTGATGCCGATTTTAAAAACCTGTTATGAATTTCTTTGTCTAGTACATCAAATGACTCCAACACTATTTTTCCACTGTTTGTGTAGACACAAACTTATTAATTTCACGCATCGCTGCTGTAGCATCTGAGATTGTGGGAATTTCGTCATTTATGTGCTCCTCTTCATCAGCATCAGATGCAGAATCTTCGATTTCAGAATGATTCATTTTAATTTCTTCCAAAATCTCTTCATGAGTCGGATCTTCACATGTTATGACTTCGTCATCACATGTTTCAAACAATTGCATGTCACAAACTGAGAATGATGAATTTTTGTGCTTTTCTATACCCATCGCGATAGGTAAATTTTCATCATTCTCTTCCTCAACATTCTTTGCTTCTTCAACATTCGTTGTATCTTCAGTATTCTTTGCTAGGCCTGCATGTCGAAAACATTTTCTAATTGTAGAATCCATTACAAACCGCCAAGATTTTTGCGCTTTATCTGTATCAAGAAGAGAATCGTCACATTTCACATTTTTTTCATATCCCTCTAAAATTCGTAACATGAGCTGGCTATGGCTGCAATGGCATTTAAGACTTCTGATGATACCCTGGTCCATAGGCTGTTCTACAGATGTTGTATTCGGGGGAAAGAGTACAATTCTAATCGATTTAAACTGTTTATCGATTTTGTGTACTCTACAATTGTCAAGCAGAAGTAGAATATTCCGCTTTTTAGCCGACAGTTCACGATTCCACATTCGAAGCTCTTTTTCAAACAGTTCCTTAGTCATCCATGCCTTGCGGTTTGCTTCATAAGAAACAGGAAGCCTTTTGATATTTTTAAAGCATCTGGGGTGTTTAGATTTTCCTATCACTAGAAGCTTACGACGATCAGTACCACTGATATTGTCACACACAAGAAATGTGATTCTGTCTTTTGACAATTTTCAGCCATTATATTTCTCTCCATTTAATTTTAATGTCTGGTTTGGTGTTATCTTGTAAAATAGTGCAGCTTCATCAGCATTACATATGTCATTCTCGTCGTATTCCCGAGAGATTTCATTCCAAACTTTTTCTTTCCACGTATCAATGTCGGATATTGAAACACCTCCCGATTCTCCAACAATTTTTCCGGAAGATATGTTGTTCCGCTTTTAAAATCTGTCTAACCATCCATTAGAACACGAAAATTGAATTCCAAATTTACTGTCAAATTCATCAGCATTTGACTGAAGCATTTGCCCAGAAACTGGTACATTTCGGCTTCTTTGAACGCTAAACCATTTTAATAAAGCCTGTTCCACTTCTTGATGGTCAGCTTTTCTTAATTTTTTTTTTTTAGAGTTCAAATTTTTCTCGAAAGCAGAAAGTATGCTTTTTCTGTTTTTCCATATTGTTCCAAATGTAGATTTCGATAAATAATTTTTTCGGCAAATATCAGCTTGGCTACCTCCATTTTGTATTTCTCTTATGATGATTACTTTTTCTTTAATGCAGAATACTTTAGGATTGCTCGACATGATGGACCTAATGATTTCTTAAAAGCGAATTTTTAACTTTGAAATTATGACGCACAGACTCTCTAGAGAGAAACATTAAAATGATTGAACAAGATGTAACGACTGGAATACTTGTTCCGGCGCGACTCTGAGACGAACTTTTCCCTTGTTCTCGTGATCTGATTTTTACATCTCCCTCCCTTCTCACCTAGCACAGGTACGTATGTGCTTAGTGTTCAAGCATTCTCCCCTCCCAACAGGTTGACTGTTTTTTCCTCTTTTTCGCACCCCCTCTTCCCAACAGGTTGACTGTTTTTCCTCTTTTTCGCGTCCCCCCCCCCGTCATTTTCGGCTCTGTCTCCAGTCTTGCACACAGCTGTGATCAGGAATAATGGGAAATGACTGACGGGTGGGCGGGTTCACACCTGCAGAGTGGCTATCGTAAAAGAGAAATAATGCAGTCGTTCCTACCCTTTAATTAAAAGACTTATCGCTGACTTGCACCATGTTTCACTAGCCGGCATACATTTTCTTATAAAATTGGAGTCGAAGTCCTGTTTTCACAACTGCGGAAAAGTTAAAAAAAAATCATGGTAGACTGGAAAAAAATGTTCGTTATAGATGATTCTTAAGATTTCGGAGGTTCGCTATAAAAGAATAAATTAGCATTAAATACAACAGGAAAACGATGGGACCAAAGATTTCGTTCGTTATATCCGTATGTTCGTTATATAACGGGTTCGCTATAACGGGGTTCGACTGTATAAATAAATTCAGTTCCAAGCAACCATTATACAAAATAAAAATATTCGTCGTATGAAATTAGAAAAGTAGGCTATATCATAGATGTCGGCTATGCACTACGGCTAAAATCTCTAAAGCTATTATATGTTAATATTTCTAGTGTATAATCCTAATTATGAACATTAAAAAAATACTTCAAAAAGAAATATTTGTGCAGCGTAGGGTTAATCGAGACAAGTATGGGTGACTAGGACAAATGTGCACTCAGGTTAAATAACTCACGATTCTGTAAAACACGGTTGCCTGTTTGGCCGTCTTTCTTATTCAGAAATTCTGAAATCATACCAGAAATTACGAATAATATTTGTATGGCATTTCCAGGGCTGCCAACTTCTACGCCTTTTCAAATCAAATATTCATGTTTTGAAGCAGAAAAATATTTAATAAATTGTATACTGAAATTTTTAATGGCATGCAGTACTTTATACTTTGTTGCATTTGTTAAGAAAAATTTCCGGTACTAAAATAATTATTTGATTCAAAATAAGTGTAGAAGTTGGGACCCGTGCATTTCATATTTATAATTTCATCTTTTAACGTTTAATTTTTTATGACATTTCATTTTTTATTTTAGTTAGAATCAATGTTGCCAGATAATGAATAGTAATATCCACCTTCTTTAATTGCAGAAATTCCTCGATTAAATAAGGCTAATATTACCTTCGCAAATATGGCAGTTAATTGTCAAGTCTTCCACTGATCCGTTTTACCAGTATATCTGAAGAAAATATTTTGTGCTTTTAGATCATTTGCAACAAAATTTTGTCCCCGAGTATGTTTCTACAAAAAATGTAAAAAAAAATTAAAAAGAGGATTTAAAAAAAAAAAAAAATGATATTTCAAAATACGGACGGAGTGGGAGGCCTGAATTGTGATATTTCTCTGTCAGCCCTGTCTAGAATGCTCTTTCAATTATTGAGTGATTATTATTAATGATTTTCTATTGAATTCAATACTGATATTGACACTTATTTTTCTTAACCCTTTCCGGCGCAGAGTAAGTCTGTTTGTAAAATGATGAAATAATGGACTGACACCAGAAATTACAAACGAATTCATTAGAAAATAAAAACTTGTTTATTTTCCGGTACTTAATAAAAGGAAAATTTTAATTAAATATTCTTGATGCAGATTGTCAGTTTTGGAATTAAAATTAGGTGTCCTTTTTTGTGGACACCGACCGTTAATGGGTTAAACTAGTTTCGGCCTATTGAAAACTATAAGCTGTATAACAATAATTCTAAGTTTGAAAAAAATATCTTTAATTTTTCATTTGAAACATACCGGGTGCTTAGTTCGCTCAAACTTTAAAAATTCATTAAAAAGAACAAATGATGCAAAATATTGCGGTTAGCACGGATGGGGTTAGAGAGAGATTGTTTTTTTTTTTTTTACTAGGCTGTATCAAAAGTATTTTCGTTTTTGGAATGCTTTTATATCAAAGCATGTAGCTGGCACTTAATCACCCCTATTGTTGAACATAAAATGTTATTTAGGAGGATACATGTCCCTCTATATTCTATAATAATACAGGCTTCTTTCTTTCCTTTTTAGGTTACATAAAGCGTGATAAAATTGTTGAGATTTTATACCTTTTAACCCCTTTGAGACGAGCGTTCTTTACAGAATATTTAATCCTTTACCAGCGGTTTTTCAAAACAGAAATTATCGCCTAGTTGAATCGAAGAAATGCTATCATTAAATAAGGCAAAGCTTACAATAAAAAGTAACTGGTGGGAATAATCGAGGATTCTGAGCATCTTATGCGTCACGTATACGTGTCGCTCGTCCACAAAGGGTTAAGGAATGATTTTAAACTATGCCTTAAAACCAATGAGGTTGCATCAAAAGTATTTCCGTTTTTCGAATGCTTTTATACCAAAGCATGTAACTAGCACTTAATCACCCCCTATTCCTGAACATAAAATATTATTTAAGAGAATACATGTCCTTATTCTATAATCATACAGACTTCTTTCTTTCCTTTTTAAGTTAACTAAAGAGTGATACAAATGTTGAGATTTTATGCGTTATAAGGAATGATTTTAAACTAGGCCTTAAAACCACTGAGGCTCTATCAAAAGTATTTCCATTTTTCGAATGCTTTTATACCAAAGCATGTAGCTGGCATTTAATCACCCCTTATTGTTGAACATAACATTTTATTTAAGAGAATACATGTCTCTATATATTCTATAATCGTACATTCTTTCTTTCATTTTGAGGTTACCTAAATTAGGTTACCTACGAGTGATACAAATGTTAAGATTTTATGTATTTTAAGGAATGATTTTAAACTAGGCCTTAAAACCAATGAGGCTGTCCTCAAAACTCGTACATTTGGAGTCCAGTGCAAGATTTGTGTCCGAACACTTCAAAAGATGTCCAAATGTTTTACGGAAGGAGACCTTAGCCTTGAAATCAACCCAGAAGTGACAAGTGAATTTTGGCCAATTAAAGAGAAAAAAAGAGGAGCATCCATTCTTCACCAAACATTTTGATGCAAAAAATTACAAAACTATCCATTCAAACATTTATAATTGTTGAATGTGTAGGTTTGCTACTTTTTAGCATCAAACTTTATTCAATGTACATTTCTTCAATGTACATTTTATTCAATATACATTTTATTGTACATTTTATTAGTGTACATTTAGTATTAGTATACTTGTATCTACAAAAACAACTTTTCAAAAGTAAAAAAAAAGCCAAGCGAAAAAAAAAAAAAAGTTGTGGCTAAAAAATGGTGTGATATCAAATTTCCAAGCTATTATATTACTTTTTTAACTTTTTTCCATTAAATAAGTTATCATATATATAAGTCGAGTGCCTACGTATATGTTAATAGAAATCGTTTTCTCCTGTACTAAATACATCCTAACGAGTTTCTGAAAATTCAATTTTTTTCAAATTATGCATGATGGGCTTGGCGGCCATCTTTGCATATTATTCACAAAATTCTAAGCATCCAAATCCGTAGTTAAAATCCGAAGTTCAAAATTGTTATTTAAGCAAATATTTTAAGCGTTTCATTTATAGATTTGTATGATCTGAAAATTGTGTCTTAAGATAATGATGACTTATCTTAAAGATTCATCTTATGATTTATTTTTTACAGTAATTAATAATTTCAAACTAGCAAAAATCAATTTCTCAAAATATCAGTCTTATCTAATTTATCTGTCCGTAGTTAAAATCTGAAGTTCGAAATTGTTATAAACATATTACATTGCAAACATATTACGCTTTTACTTTAGAAATTTGGGTGCTTAGAAATATGAAAAGATGGCCGCCAAGCCCATCATGCATAATTTGAAAAAAAATTGAATTTTCAGAAACTCGTTAGGATGTATTTAGTACAGGAGAAAACGATTTCTATTAACATATACGTAGGCACTCGACTTATATATATGATAACTTATTTAATGGAAAAAAGTTAAAAAAGTAATATAATAGCTTGGAAATTTAATATCACACCATTTTTTAGCCACAACTTTTTTTTTTTTCGCTTGGCTTTTTTTTTACTTTTGAAAAGTTGTTTTTGTAGATATCATTTCTTTTTTTTAAAACATAATAAACATAATTTAAATAATCTAAACATGAGAAATAATTTAAAATTACATTTTACTTTCAGTCATTGTTTAAAAGGTTAACTAGAAATACCAGTAGATTTTTAAATTAAACTAATAACAACATACTAAATGTGGCTTGTTATAATACTTGTTATCACCCGTTAAAAAATATCACTGACTTATCGATGAAATGAATAAAAATGCAATACGTACATAGCGTGTCAGCGCTGCATTTGAAATCAAACGTGATATCACGCTCTTTTATTATTAGCACTAGCGGGCTTCGCCCGCTAGCGGACCCCTAATTTATATCGGGGCCTCGAATCTTGTAAAACCTCGAATAAGATAAACCTCGAACCGAACGAACCTCCGACCTGGTTCTCCGCTGCCTTCGGCACCGGATAATCCCTTAATTTGCACATCGAATAGTATAAACCTCTAACCAAACTAACTTCCGACACGGGTCCCCGCTGCCTTCGGCACCGTATAACAGTCGTGCTGCGCACGCTCAAGTTCCATCTTCCACCACCAGGTAGCGCAATCTGTTCTGTATGAACCTCGGGCACTGAAATCGTTAAGGCTATAGATGTCGAGTCGAATGAACTGTACCCCGTCGTGATCTAGCCCATAGAACCAGAGATTGAAAAGTGCCCTCGTGGTGAAAAAACGAACTAAAATCGGAAAGCTCTATTGATGTCGAGTCGAATGAGCCATACCCCGTCGTGATCCGACTCGTAGGAACAGATATAGGAAAGCGTCCCCTGGTGGTGAAAGCTAATCGCGCTTGGGGGGCAAAAGGGGGGATGAACACCGGAGATGCATAATAGGATTAAGCGGTCACAGACCTTTCCAACGATGTATCACATGAGGGGTATGTGCAAAATTTAGAAAATACCCTCCCCCCTGCATATTATGATTAAGCGTTCACAGACTTTTCCAACGATATATCACATGAGAGGTGTCGGCAAAATTTAGAAAAGTGCCCCCTTTGGGTGGGAGGGCTGAAAGTGGGAGGATGGACCCCGAAGATACATAATATGAATAGCGGAACAATTTTTAGAATTTCTGAAAGCTGATTTTTATTTATTTATTTATTTATTTATCTATTTTTTATTTTTTGTTTATTATTATTTTATTTTTTTTGCGTTGCCCTGTGCATGTTTGGAATTTCTTAGCAATTTCTTAGATTTACCTTATTTTATTCAATTAAACATTGTACTGTTACAATAAATTTAAATGGAAACTTCATTTCTAAAACAAAAATAATTTAACAACTGGATTTCATTAATTTATAGGAAAACTAGCAAGCTACGCCCGCTGCGCTGGTCTGTTTCTACAAATGAACCCTGAATCAAACGAAATATATCGTTTAATTTGACCTTGTATTTGAAAGCAATCTGTATATTTACGTGGAATATCCTTCCACATTACTGAAAAATGACGCGATTGCGCTATTATATTTTCTAATGTGCAGTCAAAATTTTAGCTGTTAAGGACCAACTCTTTTATTTGGTCATTTACAGTTAGGGTTTGCTAAAGAATGATAAAACTATATGCAATATACTAAAACCATCACTAAAAAATATCGAAATAACAATGCAAACAAATTAACTAACAAAATCCATTCAGAAGAAGTTTTTATAAAGGCTAATCTTTGATAATCTGATTATTGAACTTTTCCACATAATTCTAAAACAACAAAACGATATAAAATATACTAAAACAATCCTTACAAATTATCTACTTAACAATGCAACTCGCAAAAAATACGCCCAGTAAAAACTATCAAAAAGGCTAATATTTCGGAATCGGGTTCACTTGACTATATAACCTTCACACATAACTGTTGGACTAAGCAACGTAGGACAATATATAGTACATTAACACCATTTCTGAAATAGCATCTAACTAACAATACAATTCTCATCAAAATCCGTTCAGTAGCACTTTTTTAGAAGGCTAATCTTTCATAATCGGAATCAAATATTGAAAAGGCTAATATTTGATAAAAAAAATGGTCACCCGATTTTCGAATTTCCCCCTATAATTCTAGAACTAAGCAACGTTATATAATAAAACGTTTCCTAAAAAATTATTTAACAGTATAGGTTCCATCGAAATACATTCGGCAAAATCTTTTAAAAAGGCTAATCTTTCATAATCGGATTGATCTGATTATCAAGCAGGGCGGTCGCTCTGCCAAGCCAAGCTTAAAAAAAAACGCCACACAAACAACGCCAAGAACTGGAATAAAGACCGCTAATGCTTATATACAGAAAGCAACTTCGCAATGTTAAATCGACAAAACATGCCAGATTAAAATATCAGATATCAAACAAACCAAGCGTCGTAGAAAAAAAAAACGAAAACTAGAAGAATCTAAGGAAGAATTTCTTCAATTTAAGACCAAACTCATCTTCAAAAGTGATTTATAAACAGAGATATAGCTTTTTTTTTAAAACGTCGAGTTACATAAAATGATCACTTTATTCTTCGTCAAACTTTTTTTTTCAAACAAGCTACAGGCCTTAATATTGGGCAGAATAAAAAAAGGATTGCATTTTTGGACAAGTAATTACGTAATCTATGTGCTTTTATAAAATTCAGTGTAAAAAAGAATTATTTTCTATTCTTAATTAGCAAAAAACTGTTAATTAACTTGGCGATTAAAAATTTATGCCAAAACAGAGATAAAACCCGCCAACGACCATGTACCATCTGTATTAAAATAGCACAAATCAGTTACAGGTTATAATATAACCACATCAAATTTCATCTGCAAGTCAGCCTTTTTCTTTTGAAGATATTTTAAAAAAAATAAAACTTCATAATTATAAGAACACACATTTTATCAGACAATTAAATATGACTGCAAATTGTAGCAGATGACTGTTTCCAACATGAATAAGTATGAGAAATTGCCGCTCAAGGATATAGGTCTGGGTGGCTCTGTCGCAGCGCGTCAACACGGCATGCACAAGGTCCCAGGTTCGAGTCCAGCCCACGGTTAACTTTTCACTCATGTTTGTTTAGTGTGTTTAATTGTCTGATAAAATGCGTGTTCTTATAACATTGTAAAATAAATTAATCAGACGTAGTGTTTATGCTTTAAAAAATATTTTTAATATATAATTTACGTTTTCAGAAAGATCTTTAAAAATAAATTAGTTTTTGAGGGAAGATGTACCTTGTAAAATGTATACATTAAGACTTATCGGCATTTAAAATTTCTTTCAAAACGTAAACAAAATTTTTGAAATGAATTAAATGTGATTCATTTATTTCTTAAAAAAAAAAAAAACACGGTAAAGGACAGGCATTTCGTTCGCAGGAATACCCTTCACGTCATTTTCCTATAAATTAATGAAATCCAGTTGTTAAATTACACAGCTCAACACAAATCTGGGGTTTGAAGAATGGCACTTTTTTCTTAGTAAATCAGTCACGCTGATCACAAATATGACATTAGTTTTTTTCTAACACCCACAGTTTTTTCACAAAACAAAAAAGAAGGGGGTGCCTCTTAATAAAATCAATGTGTAATATTTATTAAATAAGATACATTTTTAATAAAAACAAAAATTAATTTCTCAGTAAAGTGACATTAATAAATGTTAAAATACAATACTGCACCAAAAGATGTGAAATATAAATATAGATGGCGCCACTTTATGTATTGATATTTGCCTGAGAAGGCGCATTTGTAGTGAGAACATGCATTTATTTTATTCGTTTATTTATATCTTACGTTTGTTTTGTCAGTTTCTTATAGCAATATGGCATCAAGAGGTTGTATAAATCCAGGATATAAAAAAAGTGATTCGGCAGAACTTAGTTGATCCAAAAGAAGTCCTCTTGCCTCCCCTGCACATTAAATTAGGTTTAATGAAACAATTCGTAAAAACCTTAGATAAAACAGGGGATAGTTTTCGATATTTAAATGAAGTTTTTCCACATTTATCGGAAGGTAAAATCAATCGTTGGCCCAGATATGAGATGGTTAATGAAGGACGAAAATTTTGAGGGGAAAATTAAATTAATCGAGAAAGATGCATGGGTTAGTTTCAAACACGTTACTCAGAAATGTTTAGGAAATTACAAAGATCCTAACTACGCAACGATCATTGAAAAAAATGGTTCAAAACTTTCAAAAACTAGGTTGTAACATGAGTTTAAAAATGCATTTTCTGCACCCCTATCTTGAATGTTTTCCTGAAAATCTTGGTGAAATGAGTGAAGAACAAGGTGAGAGATTTCACCAGGACATAAAATGCATGAAAAAACGCCATCAAGGACACTGGAATGTAAATATGTTGGCAGATTACTGCTGGGGGCTAAAAAGAGACACTAAACCAGCTTCAAAATCTAAAGGATACAAGCGTTCTTTTAATGATAAAGAAAAGTAATTTTACTGTATATACTAGAATATAATTTCTTATAAAACATGCACACACATTTATATATGTATATATGATTTTATTTATTTATCTGATTTTTTTTTGTACATTTTTAAATGAATGTTGTGTAAATTGTATATTCTCAAATTCCAAATTCTTAGTTTCTTAATTGAAAGAAATCCTGACGTGATATTTAAAAAATGGATATTATTTTGAAATAAGCCTAGCAGATTTCTTACAATTTACATAAATTCAGGAAAACCCCAGATAAAAAGTTAAATTTTGTAGGCCTGTGTTATTTTTGTTTTAGAAGTGAAGTTTCCATTTAAATTTATTGTAACAGTACAATGTTTAATTGAATAAAATAATGTAAATCTGAGAAATTGCTAAGAAATTCCAAACATGCACAGGGCAACGCAAAAATAAATAAATAAATAAATAAACAAAAAATAAATAGATAAATAAATAAATAAAAATCAGCTTTCAGAAATTCTAAAAATTGTTCGTATATCTTAATTACAAGCTAAAGGAGGGTTTATTTCTATATTATTCTATATATAATAATAATTTCAGCAAATATATTAAATTCCAATGCGATCTGATTTAAACTCTAAGATAGTTTATAAGACATGATAAAAAAAAATTATAAAAAAGAGTGGCGCGTCACATTTCGGGGAGGAGATGGGGAGGGGCGTGAACAAAATTAGGAAGTATAATAAGGCTATCTGTTTGAAACTTTACGATATTTTATAACACATAACATAAATTTTAAAAATAAAGCCGCGTCAAAAATTATAGGGAGGGGCGGAGCGTGTTTTGCCTACACAAGGGGGGGGACACTTTTCTAAATTTTAACGATATCCGTCATGTCACATATCGTTACAAAGGGCTGTGACCACTTATTCCTGTTATGCATCACAGGTGTCACCCTCACATTTTGCGCCCCCCCCGACACTACTCATGTGATATATCGTTGGAAAGGTCTGTGAACGCTTAATCATACTATGCAGGGAGGGGGGATTTCTAAATTTTGCACATACCCCTCAGGTGATAATCGTTGGAAAGGTCTGTGACCGCTTAATCCTATTATGCATCTCCGGTGTTTATCCCCCCACTTTGCCCCTAAACGTGATTAGCTTTCACCATCAGGGGGCGCTTTCCTATCTCTGTTTCTATGGGTCGGATCACGACGGGGTATGGGTCATTCGACTCGACATAGATAGAGCTTTCTTATTTTAGTTCGTTTTTTCACCAACAGGGGGCACTTTCCTATCTCTGGTTCTATGGGCTGGATCACGACGGGGTATAGCTCATTCGACTCGACATCTATAGCCTTAACGATTTCAGTGCCCGAGGTTCATATAGAACAGATTGGGCTACCTGGTGGTGGAAGATGGAACTGGAGCGTGCGCAGCACGACTGCTATAAGGTGCCGAAGGCAGTGGGGACCCGTGTCGGAGGTTCGTTCGGTTAGATGTTTATACTGTTCGATGTGCAAATTAAGGGATTATTCAGTGCCGAAGGCAGCGGGGAACCTGGTCGGAGGTTCGTTCGGTTCGAGGTTTATCTTATTCGAGGTTTTACAAGATTCGAGGCCCCGATGTAAATTAAGGGCCCGCTAGTGGGCGAAGTCAGCTAGTGCTAATAATAAAAGAGTGTGATATTACGTTTCATATCAAATGCAGCACTGACACGCTATGTACGTATTCTATTTTTATTCATTTCATGGATAAGTCAGTGATATTTTTTAACGGAGGATAACAAGTATTATAACAAGCCACATTTAGTATGTTGTTTTTAAGAGTGTAATTAGTTTAATTGAAAAATCTACTGGTATTTCTAGTTAACCCTTTAAACAATGACTGAAAGTAAAATGTAATTTTAAATTATTTCTCATGTTTAGATTATTTAAATTATGTTTAATCTATTTAAAAAAAAAGAAATGATATCTACAAAAACAACTTTTCAAAAGTAGAAAAAGCCAAGCGTAAAAAAAAAAAAAAAAAGTTGTGGCTAAAAAATGGTGTGATATCAAATATCCAAGCTATTATATTACTTATTTAACTTTTTTCCATTAAATAAGTTATCATATATATAAGTCGAGTGCCTACGTATATGTTAATAGAAATCGTTTTCTCCTGTACTAAATACATCGTAACGAGTTTCTGAAAATGCAATTTTTTTCAAATTATGCATGATGGGCTTGGCGGCCATCTTTCCATATTTCTAAGCATCCAAATTTCTAAAGTAAAAGAGTAGTATGTTTGCACTGTAATATGTTTATAACAATTTCGAACTTCAGATTTTAACTACGGACAGATAAATTAGATAAGACTGATATTTTGAGAAATTGATTTTTACTAGTTTGAAATTATTAATTACTCTAAAAAATAAATCATAAGATGAATCTTTAAGATAAGTCATCATTGTCTTAAGACACAATTTTCAGAGCATACAAGTCTATAAATTAAACGCTTAAAACATTTGCTTAAATAATAATTTTGAACTACGGATTTGAGTGTTTGGAATTTTGTGAATAATATGCAAAGATGGCCGCCAAGCCCATCATGCATAATTTGAAAAAAATTGAATTTTCAGAAACTCGTTACGATGTATTTAGTACAGGAGAAAACGATTTCTATTAACATATACGTAGGCACTCGACTTATATATATGATAACTTATTTAATGGAAAAAAGTTAAATAAGTAATATAATAGCTTGGATATTTGATTTCACACCATTTTTTAGCCACAACTTTTTTTTTTTTTTTTTTTTTACGCTTGGCTTTTTCTACTTTTGAAAAGTTGTTTTTGTAGATAGAACTTCCCAGAATAATTATATAGCTAAGCTACGTAGAACGATATGTTATACATTAAAACCTTCCCTTAAAAATTATCTTAGTTTAAGTTCTACGAAAATGCATTCAGCAGAACTCGAGTTATAAGCAGCCGGAACGAAATTTCATATATGTAGAAGTAAATAGAAGTATATTGCCATTAATATAGTTTGCATTTGAATAAAAAAAGGTACTTTTCGGTTAGCCGGGCACCAGTGATATATGAACACACACACACACACACACACACATATATATATATATATATATATATATGTATGTATATACATGTATTTGTGTAGATATATGTGTATATATGTGTGTGTATATATATATAGTATATCACTGGCGCCCGGCTAACCAAAAAGTACCAAAAAAAAATACTGCGAAAATGCAGTCGTACACTTGAAAAAAAAAACACCTTTTGGCCTAAAATCTCTCATCAAAACTGTTTTTCTTTTTTTTCTTTTCTTTCTTTTTAAAAAAAATAAAATTAGTAACAGTTTTTCTTTTATTTTTCCAGATGTATAGCCATTTCAATTCTTTCTGCAACAAAAAAAGACACTTTTTGGCTTAAAATCAAATTGTTTGGGGTCAAAAGTAAAATCAAAATCGCCAAAAACAAAAGATAAATCGCCAAATTTGTTTCAATAGAAATCTTGCCCCTTGAATAATGTTTTAAGCATTATGAACATTTCTAATCATGTTTAAATTAAATATTTTCGTTTTATAATATTCTCTCATCAAAACTCTTTTTTTTTTCTTTCTTTCTTTCTTTTTTTTTATTTTTTAAATAAAATTAGTAACAGTTTTTCTTTTATTTTTCGAGATGTATAGCATTTTCATTTCTTTCTGCAACAGTAATGATCGCCAAAAAATTATCAATGATAACCTTTTCGGCCAAAATAACAGAACTTTCTATCATAATTCGATAGCTATTATACGTAGAACGTTGTGTTACATACTAAAACCTTCCCTGAAAAATTATCTCTCGCACAGTGCAAGTTCCATCAAATTCCATTCAGCAGATCTCGAGTTATAAAGGAACGGAACGAAATTTCCGTTTGTGTTTTATATATATAGCGAGGCTAACGAAAAAGACAGGCTACCGCGGTGCGTTCCACTTATCTTTTTTTACAGACCGCTAGAGTGACGTGATGCTCTTTTCGTACACCTGCATTGGTGGATTCGAGCCTCACGTGATTCCCGCGGTCTGTAAAAAAAGATATGCGTAAAGCACCGCAGTAGCCTTTCTTTTTCGCTAGCCTGGTATATATAGTAGATGACGTGAAAGGTATTCCTGCGAACGAAATGCCTGTCCTTTACCGTGTTTTTTTATTTTTAGAAATAAATGAATCACATTTAATTCATTTCAAAATTTTTGTTTACGTTTGGAAAGAAATTTTAAATGGCGATAACTCTTAATGTATACATTTTCGAAGGTACATCTTCCCTCAAAAACTAATTTATTTTTAAAGATCTTTCTAAAAACGTAAATTATATATTTAAAATATAAACACTACGTCTGATTACTTTATTTATAAGAACACGCATTTTATCAGACAATTAAATACACTAAACAAACATGAGTGAAAAATTGACCTGTGCCTGGACTCGAACCTGGGACCTTATGCGTACCATGCCGACGCTCTGCGACTGAGCTACCCAGATCCATATCCGTAACCGACAATTTCTCATACTTATTCATGTTAGAAACAATCATCTGCCACAGTTTGCAGTCATATTTAATTATTTGAAAAAATATGTGTTCTTATAATTGTGAAGTTTTATTTAAAAAAAAAAATATCTTCAGAAGAAAATGGCTGACTTGCAGATGAAATTTGATATGGTTATATTATAATCTGTAACTGATTTGTGCTATTTTAATACAGATGGTACATGGTCGTTGGCGGGTTTTATCTCTGTTTTGGCATAATTTTTTAATCGCCAAGTTAATTAACAGTTTTTTGCTAATTAAGGATAGAAAATATTTTTTTACACTGAATTTTATAAAAGCACATAGATTACGTAATTACTTGTCCAAAAATGCAATCCTTTTTTTATTCTGCCCAATATTAAGGCCTGTAGCTTGTTTGAAAAAAAAAGTTTGACGAAGAAAATAGTGATCATTTTAAGTAACTCGACGTTTTTAAAAAAAAGCTATATCTCTGTTTATAAATCACTTATGAAGATGAGTTTGGTCTTAAATTGAAGAAATTCTTCCTTAGATTCTTCTAGTTTTCGTTTTTTTTTCTACGACGCTTGGTTTGTTTGATATCTGATATTTTAATCTGGCATGTTTTGTCGATTTAACATTGCGAAGTTGCTTTCTGTATATAAGCATTAGCGGTCTTTATTCCAGTTCTTGGCGTTGTTTGTGTGGCGTTTTTTTTTTTAAGCTTGGCTTGGCAGAGCGACCGCCCTGCTTGATTGGACTATTTCTGAGTCAAAACATCTGTTGTATTGTAATATTATGAAATATATTTTGTAAAAATATCAAGGAATTCCATAAACTAGGGGGGGGGGGTTGACCCCTCCTCTTTAACTCTCGCCAAGCCCATTGAATTGCAAAGCAATTCACATTGGGACCGCTACCCTGTCCCAGGTCACTTCACTCTCTCGCCACTTTTTACAGCAACTCTAGCCAGAATAAGTACTATCGTAAATTAGGTTCACATATCAAATTTTCAAATTTTCTTAATGTAAAAAAAAGCAATTTGAAAAGTCGTTGAAAACACAATTAAAAATGCATTTAGTTGGTGCTACCAATTTGAATAAATCATTTAAACATATAAAAATAATACCTTGAAAACCCAATCAATTTAAAATTAATTGCGCCTCTAAATATTGTACAGCACGGCTTAAATTCATTTCAGAAAACACTACATGATAGCAAGATTTAGTTCATATAAATCAGCATTCATCGTTTAAACTTCGTTCCACCAGAATGCATCATGTGATCGTAAAACGAACCAATGATACATCGCCGTAAACAGCTTCCTACATCCGCCGATAGCAGAGCCCTCTAGATAATCAAGGGGAAGCTGCCGATAGATGATGCTGGGTTTAAAAAATTATTCGACTCTGAATTTCCGTTCGCTGAATGGATCATCTAACCGTAAAATGAACCACTAAGAATCGTCGCTCTAGAAATTACGGTTGTTGCCAAATGGGAAACTAGAAATTCAGTCCTATTTTCGCGCCCCGTAAGAGAAATATATTTATAGATATTTTACTTGAAATATTGTTGACTTGTGATATTATATGATAACAATATAAGCCTCGCATTTTTCCTTAAATGTTATGAGCTTAGGCATGTTTCCAGTTTCACGCAAAATACAAATGTCTCAATACATCAATTTAATATAAAATTTGCTACAAGTCCAATAAAATATGACCAGACGTTTCATTTAAGTACATAGATTTTCAGTTAAAATCTGACTGATGAATTATGCAAGAAAATTTACTCAGATGGAACTAAGAATTCAGAGCACGTGTTTCTCGATGGTGTTACAAGGGCTCCAAAATAGTCCACTTTTTGAATACCGGTATTTTATTAGAAAAAATTTATTTCTACATTTTTCTTGCAAATTTTGCAGAAATGACCTTCGTTGGTAAAGTTTTGCGGAAATGTTATAGAAACTTACCATGAAATTTTCTGTTAAAAAATGTTGGTATACAGCTGGCGGCCCATTTGGGTGCCCTGCGTTTGCATATAAAGGAGTAAAGAAGAGGGTAAAGAATTTAAGGCGTCAGTGTTACTAGTCCGATGCTTTTTTTAATTCAGCTTGCTTGATTGCTACCACATTTTTTAATATGTGATATTCTCCTTACTTAACTTATTTATCGACAGATTATAATAGATGAAAACAAAGCTATATATACCAGGTGATTATAATTAAAGTTACGATTTCAAAAATCGATAATTTTAAAACTACTGGTCAGAATGACTTGATATTTTAGCAGAACAATCGTGAGGCAATGGAATTTTGTTTGGCGAAGGAAAAAAATAGTTCCAAATTGTGCCGATAGATGGCGTTGTCAGGGTAATGTCAGGGGAAAGACCAAAAATGTATTCTTGAACCCTTTCCGGCGCGGAGTAAATTTGTTTGCAAAATGATGAAATAATAGACTGACACCGGAATTTACAAACGAATCCATTAGTAAAAAGAAACTTGCTTATTTTTCTGGTTCTTAATGAAAGGAAAATTTTAATTAAATACCGGGTGGTTATAATTAAAGTTACGATTTCAAAAATCGATAATTTTAATTAAAACTACTGTCAGATTGACTTGATATTTTAGCAGAACAATCGCGAGGCAATGGAATTTTGTTTGGCGAAGGAAAAAAAAAGTTTCAAAATGTTCCCATAGATGGCGCTGTCTGGGTTCACATTGTCTGAAGATATGCAAATTACTAATACGTGACATGCGCACCGCAGACATAGCAACCATAAAAATGCAGAGCAGCAGCTCTTTGCCTGAATGCTTCATCATGACTCTGACTATGAAGGATCGCGCTCTGCTCTTGAAGCTTTTTTTATAAGAACGATGACTGTGCACTTACAGCTATTAGGAAGTTTCGGACATTAAAATTCATAAAAAAAGGTCCAATAACAACAAATGGTCTGCAAAAAATGATTGCTAAATTCGAAGAGACCGGTTCATTTGACGTTAAACGGGGTAGAGGAAGGAAACCAGTTTCAGCTGCGGCAGTGGAAGATGTGGCTACAGCATTACAGGAACATACTGACAGTGATGCTGGAATCAGCAGTGCAAGGAGGATTGGCCGAATGCTGGATATGCCGAACAGCACGGTGCGTAAAGTCCTACGGAACGTCTTACGCTGTTATCCGTACAAGATAACTCATGTGCAGGAGTTGCTACCTGCTGACCTGGAAGCACGTCAATCTTTTGCACTATAATTTCTTGCCCAGATAAAAGTGGACAACGGATGGCCATGGAACATTCTGTGGTCTGTCGAAGCCCACTTTCATTTGCAAGGTTCTGTAAATACGCAAAATTGCAGGATATGGTCGACCGAGAATCCGTCCCAGCTACAGCCATTACCTCTTCAGTCTGAAAAGGTCACTGTGTGGTGCGGAATAACGGTAGCGTTTATCGTCGGTCCATTTTTCTTCGAGGAGATCACACCTGCTGGTCCCGTTACCTGCACAGTTACTGGCAAGCGGTATGAAGCACTTTTGCGTAACCATGTTCTTCCGGCACTTCAACAGCGTCAGTGTGTGGATCGCAAAATATTCATGCAAGATGGCGCTCCTCCGCAAATTGCTACTACTGTGAAGCAGCTACTGAGTGATAATTTCGGAAATGATAGGATCATAAGCCGCTATTTTCCAACAACGTGGCCGCCACGTTCCCCCGATTTAAACCCGTGTGATTTCTGGCTTTGGGGGTATCTGAAGAATGTTGTTTATAACGGGCGGATTCAGAATCTAGCCGACTTGAAGGCAAGCATCACACAACACACCCATTGCATTAATACAGATATCTTCCGATCTGTTGTGGAGCATGCCGTTTTGCGCTTCCAATTAGTAGCGGAACAAGGCGGAGGGCATATTCAGAAACTTATGCCTTAATAATCAGTAAGGTGTTTGTTCGATGAAGCTCTTTTTTTTTCATTTTTTGTCATTATCGCTGTCGTCGCTGTAAACACGTAGTCTTGTCTTTTCGCTAAGAAATTTTTAGTAAATCTCTGAACTCTATTTTTTTCCTTTTGGCAACATCATTCCTATGTTTAACCATTTAACGGGCGGTGGTCACAAAAAAGGACACCCGATTTTAATTCTAAAACTGACAAACGGCACCAAGAATATTTAATTAAAGTTTTCCTTTCATTAAGAACCAGAAAATAAGCAAGTTTCTCTTTACTAATGGATTCGTTTGTAAATTCCGGTGTCAGTCTATTATTTCATCATTTTGCAAACAAATTTACACCGCGCCGGAAAGGGTTCAAGAATACATTTTTGGTCTTTCCCCTGACATATTACCCTGACAACGCCATCTATCGGCACAATTTGGAACTGTTTTTTTCCTTCGCCAAACAAAATTCCATTGTCTCACGATTGTTCTGCTAAAATATCAAGTCATTCTGACCAGTAGTTTCAAAATTATCGATTTTTGAAATCGTAACTTTAATTATAATCACCCGGTATATACATGGTTTTTAAAGAATGATGTTAATAATGCAATCTGGATTTTAAAAAAGAGTAGTGAATTGGCAACACTCGTTGTCGTAGAAATAAAGTCTCTCTCGATATACACTGGCATCCAAAAGTGAAGGTACAACCAGTTTTTTTACCTTCACTATTAAAAGAATAAAAATAAAGGTAAAAAATATGGTTTATATGAATGATCTTAACCCTTAATTGCATAGTGATGTAAATTTCCATCATTGTTTATTTAACTTTTAATAAATAAATCAACTTCTTCGCCACCACTATATTTATATAAAAATATTAATGCAGTAAATATCCCGTGCACTATGTTGCTGAACAAAGTTAAAAATATATCTTAAAATTTCTGGTGTCTAATATTTAATATATGTATAAAAAAAAAACACAATTGTAAAATAAAAACTCATGCAAAGAAGGGTTAAGTAACTTCAATAAAATCCTATGAAAAAATAAACCCATCTCAATTATTTTAATGTATTGGATATTTTATGTTTGTAAGGAGTAACTTCGAATATCCCACTTTGCGAATTCGTGCGAAAATTTTTTATGGTTGATTATCTTGAATTGTTCGTACTCAAATAGTTGTGTCCATGTCTAGGAGATGTCGTTTACTTGATTCGTTAAGATGGCAGGTAATCTAATGGATGGAAATGGGGTTATCACAAGCTGGTGCTGCTAGAAATCTTAATGTGTCTCGTAGTGTGGTCCAAAGGCTCTGAGATCAATCTGAATCCAAAAATTTTAGTATCAAGAAGACTTCTTCCAGACCGCTCATGGGTTACAACTCCTGTACAATATCGCTTTCTAGCTCTTTTGATCAGAAGAAGGAGTATCACTACTGTGGCTCACCTCATTTCATATCATCGTAAAGCAACAGTTATGACAATACCTGCGATTACGATGAATAGACGTCATCACAATTAAGGACTCTATGCAAGACGACCCGTTGTGTGTGGCCCTCTTAATCGACAACACAGAAGTGGACGTTTATGTTGCCCAAGAGTGCACGTCACCATGAACAGATAACGATGGGTTTCTGTACTGTTCACAGATGCGTACCTGTTTGCTTTGGAGAGTGATTCAGTTCATTTGCTGATCTGGAGAGAACAAGGCATCAGCTTCTACTTACGTAACATTGTTGAAAGACACAGTTATAGAGGAGGTGGAATAGTGGTTTGGGCTGGAATTTCTCTTTTGGTCACAGTAACTTCCATGTGTGCCATGGAATAATTCTGACTGCTGTGAAATATCGGGACGAGATCCTTGCTCCGTTTGTCACACCATATGGTGGTGCTATTGGTAATGAATTAATCTGAATTGTTTGATAATGCCCGATCGAATTGTGCTAGAGTCGTTGATGAATGTTTAGAGGATCACGGTTTGGAGCGAATGGAATGGCTAGTACAATCGTCAGACTTTGCTCCTACAGAGAATCTTTGGGACCAAGACAGCAGACAGGTGGCTGCTGTAAGTCCTCCTCTAAAGTCATTAAATGAGCTGGAGCAAGCATTGCTCCATGTATGGGAGTTCTTTCCCTTTCCAGTGTCCACCAACTTAATTGACAATATGAAAAGTCGATGCCATAAATTCATTACAAGTATGCCGTATTAAAATCCGTTTAGTTATTTTTTTCACAAAAGTTTGCTATTTATTTTTTTATGAAACAGTGGACTTTTGCAAAAAAATGCCATTGTTTATTTTGTAACTCATGCTTGATGTTAATATTAAGTACAATGCGTTAAATAACTATTTAAAGCACAATTCTTCTAAATTTCATGTTTTTATCTTCATGTGTTTTCAAATTAGACACAAAAGACTGGTTGTACTTTAACATTTGGAGGCTAGTGTAGAAATGTAACGATAGGAATCAGAAAAACTAAGACAATGCAGTAAGGCTCTAAAAAAACTTAGCAGCTTTTTTACAAGGCTCCCAATGGTATCTTTTTCAATACCAGTAATTCTGAAGAGAGAATATCGTGATAGGTTTTTACAACATTCGCAACAGAAATTACCTTCATCTCCAAAATTTGCAAGATAAATCTAAAAAGAAGATTTCTTTTGCA
The DNA here is from genome assembly GCA_963931845.1 of Maratus michaelseni. Taxonomy (NCBI): domain Eukaryota; kingdom Metazoa; phylum Arthropoda; class Arachnida; order Araneae; family Salticidae; genus Maratus; species Maratus michaelseni. Next base: position 269,395,389 of record OZ007595.1, read on the forward strand.
AAAGGTGGTATTCAGAAAACGCCCGGCATTAAATATAGTACACTGTAAAGCAAAAAATAAATTAAAAAATAAATTACAAAATAAATAAAAAGTAAAATCTTCTTAACAATATTTTAAACAAACATAATAGGCAGATAATATACTTACTTTTTTGGAATGTAAATGCAAAATTCCGCTACTTCTTTTGTTATCACAACAAAATGCTGAAAAACAAAGTTGACTAGCAGAAAAGGCTTATAATATCCTTCCAATTGTGCTATTTCGTAAAAAAGATTCAATAAATGAAATAAAAGGTATTCAGAAAACGCCCTGCATTAAATATAGTACACTGTAAAGCAAAAAATAAATTAAAAAATAAATTAAAAAATAAATAAAAAGTAAAATCTGCTTAACAATATTTTAAACAAACATAATAGACAGATAATATACTTACTTTTTTGGAATGTAAATGTAAAATTCCGCTACTTCTTTTGTTATCACTACAAAATGCTGAAAAACAAAGTTGACTAGCAGAAAAGGCTTATAATATCATTCCAATTGTGCTTTTTCGTAAAAAAGATTCAATAAATGAAATAAAAGGTACTGTTGTACCACCGATTAGATGGAAAGGTGAACATCCGGTTTAAAGGCGGAAATGGAAGAATCGACTAGTTATTAGGGGTGACAACTAAAGCTTGATTACCGCATGGGTAAACTCTCACCAGTTAAATGGAATAGAAATTTTCTGGATAGAAATTCTGCAGATTAAGACGCTAAAATCTGCCGAATAATTCTATTAAAAGTTACTGGTGGAAGTTTGCTTCTCCAGTAATTATATTTCTTATTTCTCCCTGCGAGGCGTCTGTATTTGGAATCGTCCTTATTTTACCCTTGATAATATTCCACACAATACGTGGTCGGACAGTATGTATCAAATCTCTCGTATGGTAAAACATCCTCAGTTACCTTCTTCACGGCTCCCAAGTGCTCCGATATTTGAATACCGATATTTGCGGAGATTTTGTTTTTCGTGGTATGTTCGTATAACGTTTGCTTTAGAAATAACCTTCTCATAGTTTTGTACAAAATTGGTAAGAAAAATCTAAAATGAAGCTTTTTGTTTGATAAAAACAACTGGTATTCAAAAACGGTCTATTCTAGAGCATGCATAAAAAAATATTATAATAAAATTATCAAATAGCAATAACTATATGACTTGGTCACCAGAAATAAAAAGTTGAATAGTTATTTATAAATTAGCAACTGCACGCTTGAGCAATTCCAATGCACACAGGACGATAGGAATCAGAAAAACGATGAAAATTCAGTAAGGCTCTAAAAAAACTTAGCAGCTTTTTTGCAAGATAAATCTCCAAAATTTGCAAGATAAATCTAAAAAGAAGATTATGGTAGTGGTTAACGGTAGAAGTGGTTAACGATCAAGATATCCACTGTATTCTTACAGACTATCAGTGGTGTTCCTCAAAATATTGTTTGTTAAAGGTACCGTCAAGGTACGTCCGACACCCTGTTAAGTCATCGAATTTTCTACGAAGTGATATATTTTTTTTTTCATTTAAATACTTAAAAATTGTGAAAGAAAAATATCCAATTTTACAATAATTTCATCGATAAATTAAAAATTTCATAATTTAAGGATAAAAAAATGCTTACTCTTCACCACGCATTAATTCTGTTAAGAAATGGAAGGATAATATGGTTACTTGTTCAAACCGATTGCTTATAACGGCTACTGGGCAAAATGAATGAATTTGTGATTCAAATCAATAATTCTGCAAGAGCAAAATCATAGTTGTCAACCTTCGTATTCTTTTTAATCAATTAGCACTAGAAATTTTGTTTAAAAAAATAAATGAAACCGTAGTTACCAACTGCAGCATTTTTTAAATAAATTACCGTCAGAATTTTTTATGTATAAAAAAATAAGTTTCCTTTTTTTATAGAATTATCAATTTTAAATTTTAAATTAAAAAAAATATTTTTCCCTAGAAAATTTTGTTTTTTATTGATTAAAAAACATGCAGCTATGCTTTGGCGCCTACGCAAATGATTCATTCGAAAATCAAAATTATTCATTCTGCCCATCACTAACACACGCGGATCTAACTGCCCATCACTAACACACTTTTAATTCCATTGGATCAGAAGAGACCAGAAGTATATATAATTTATATAGGCATCAGAACCACTGGCAATCGCCGGTGAAATTTAATTATTGATTATCGATTAATTTCAACATTGTTACTTACAGTTATACACTTCCTTGTTCCTAAAACACTTTCCCATTTTTGAAAAGTTTCAATAGTTGGTTACATTTGAGAATTTGAAAAATATTTCTAATGTTTAACCCCTTGGGGACGAGCGACACGTATACGTACCGCATAAGATGCCCAGAAACCTCGATTATTCTCACCAGTTACTTTTTATTGTATTCGTTGCCTTATTTAACCCTTTGAGGAGCGATTCCCACCTAATTTTAATCCGATTTGAACCAGAAACTTTTAATTAAATTTTACTTTTTAAACTTTGACGGGAAAAGTTGGAAAATTGATTTTCCTTATTTTGAACTAAATTCTTTCGTAAATACCGGTGTGAATTTGACGTTGCAGAAACACAATTGCTTGCCCCTGAAAGGGTTAATGGTAGCATTTCTGGGATTCAATTAGGCGAAAATTTCTATTTTGAAAAACCGGTGGTAAAAGATTAAAAATTCTGTAAAGGACGCTCCTCGCGAAGGGGTTAAATGAAGTGCATTTCCCCACCCTGCATCTTTTTATTCCTTTTAGTTTAAGCATTTAACATTTAATTCTTTTGAATCACTTATTTAAAATATATGAACGTCTAAATAAAACACTCATTGCTTTTCTGGGAATAAATACATGATTCAGCATCATTTAAAAGATCAAATTTTAACTCGTCATCAGAACACACATTAACTTATTTAATACGTATTATGTATATTTGCCAACGAAATTTATTCTCTTTGCTGGAACTAAAAGTTTTACCAATTAAAACAACATAAATCTCCAAAAACATATACGTACATTTCACAAAAATACTTTACTAAAGGAGTTTTCATATACAAAACTGTATTTCTACATCAGGGGTGTCAAACTGTGGCCCGCCGGATACCACTAGAAATTTATAGTAATAATTGCCTTATATAATCATCGAATTTTTGCGATTCAAGAAGTGGACTATTTTTTTAAAAAAATAGTGATATCTGGCGGGCCACAGTTTGACACCCCTGTTATATTACATAGATAACCGAGCGTTCTCGAGCAAACCTTTGCTCATCTTCAGAGTTACAAATCAAAACGTAAGCACACAGATGACAAATGGCGAAAAAAACTAGGAAGAACAACGTTCACTGCTGGAGAATGGAACAAACCATTAAAACAAACCAACAGGGGTGGGAAGTACTGGGAGGAGTGTGGGTGTGAATCATATTTCGTTTTGAACAATTCCTAAGAGCTTATTTCATAATTTGGAAATATTCTGGGATAATAAATCATTGCATGTTTTATCTTTTTTAGTTAAAATTTCTATGGATTCATTAATTATTGCTCAATAATAGGTTGATGTATGCTTAATTATTTTAGCTTGATCAAAATGTATTTTGACTGATTGTTCTTGTTTAAATCTTAAAAGTACTACTTTAGTTCTATTGAATTTTATATCTGAAATATGCTCTTTTAAAAGAGTTTTAAACTTTCTGTAGGTTTGTTTTAATGGTTTGTTCCATTCTCCAGCAGTGAACGTTGTTCTTAATAGTTTTTTCGCAATTTGTCATCTGTGTGCTTGCGTTTTGATTTCTAACCCTGAAGATGAGCAAAAGTTTGCTTGAAAGCGCTTGGTTATCTATGTAGTGAATGAAAACACATTTAGTAATGTATTTTTGGGAAATGTAGGTATATGTTTTTGGTCATTTATGTTGTTTTTAATTGGTATTTATAGTACAAGGTGAATATAGATTCAAAGAGTATGTTTTATCATAACTCAAGTTCTTATTTATTAAAATTTTTACGTATCGAAAATGAAGGTATGGGAAATTTTGAAAATGATGCTTATTTATTTTCGATCTTCTGAAATATATATATTTTTTTGCTTTCGACTGAAGTATATACAGTGTTGCCCACATAGCCTTCTTTTATTTAAAAATATTATCTACTGTAATTTCTGTATTGTAATTGTTACCTTATTTAAACACGGAATGATTCTTATTAAGGAATCAGACTATTTTTTGATACCGTCTTTGCGACGAGCATAGCATATAATGCTAACGCATAAAAAGCTCAGAAGCTTTGATTATTCCTAGTAGTAATCCATAATTGAAAGATTTACATTACTTATTCATTTGTTCAAAGCATAAAAAAACGGTGATAAAAGATTAAAAATTTTGTAAATAAAGTTCGAGCTTCTTCCCTCCGTGAACTGATGTATCCCTGATATATCCGTTCACTGTGCTGTAGGTTTCACTGCAATAGAAACATTGTTTAAATTGATATAATTCTACAAATATAATGCAGTTTTAAAACATTGAGTAAGGATTAATACTCTCAAGGGTTATACTCATATACGTAATTAAGTTTTTTTATATCAAGTTTGAAAATTCATCTTTATTTAGCATTTTAAAAAAATAACATAGAAAGCAACATTACAAATTTGTCCTTTTGCTCGGCAGTCAGGGGGTTAATAGAAAAATGACGCAAATATAACTTTTTCAATTTTTTTTTTTTTTTTTTTTTTTTTTGCTTAACCGGGGTTTGTACGCTTTTACCATAATTTTTTAATAGAAAATTTCTATGTAATAATTAAGTAATTGCAAGGTGTGTAATACTTTCCTGCATTTAAATAAGGCAAAAAATGCTATTAAAATTGTGGTAAAAGCGTAGGAACCCTGTTAAAGTAGTGATGACGTTACACTTAATGATACTAGAAACAGCAGATGGAATATTATTTATTCTTAAAATATTGTTTTATCTACCTATAATTTGGTATTGTTTAAATTCCCGCTACCGCTTTTTCTGGGACACCTTGAATTTTTAATCACAATATAAAGAAAACGGATTTCTTTTGGGTGTCCCTGTAAATGAACGATAAATGCTGTATACTTCATTTTCTATACCGAACATGCCATAGTAAACCCGAATAACATATATCAATTGCATGCCAATTCGAGTATATTTACGCAAGTTAAAACACGGACAGACAGACAGACAGATATACACAGGGTTCGTACGAATCAAGGAATTTTCCAGGGAATTACCAGTATTTTTTTATAGAAAAATAAATCTATGTTAATCTCGCGAAACTTCGCCTTCTTTGAAGGAGAGATTTTCGGTAAGAAAACACTGGTACCAAAAAAATTCCTGGTCGTAAAATTCCAGGAGGTGTACGAACCCTGTATACAGACGGTCAGACAAATCGAATGCATAAACACTTTTCAATTATATTAGAAAGTATTAAAATTTTTTTAAATGATTGCTGTCGAGGTACCAGAAACGAAAATGCGCTAAGTAAACATGAGTAACATATGATAATACAGAAATAATTAAAAAAAAATGAGTAGGACAATATCACTAATCTCTGAAAATATTGATATACATTTTATATCCAGTATACCTTCACATAATTGTTCAATATGCTACACTGTCAGGAAAACTCGTCTTTATACACTTAATTTTTCCTCATTTTTCAACAAATAATTTCCGTACTCCTAGAAACATGCTTTTTCCGTGAATTCTTCTCGAAAGGCTGAAGAAGAGAGAAAATGTCCGTTTATTCCCTGCACGCATGCGTATTGGCTCTATTAATACTAAAGTTTGAATTTATTTTATAAATGAAAAACTAAAAATTTAATAAATTATCATTTCGAATTTATTAAAGAAAATTTCGAATTTGAAAAAGTAACAAAGAATTTTCTCATTCATTTCAAATTATTTGCAATTTATTTTTTAAAAAGTTGTAAAAAAAAATCACATTTAAAATATATTCTAAACAAACAGATTAATGTATATATATATATATATATATATATATATAATAGTTGGAAAAAAATCGATTTTACTCAAAAAAGAAACAAACAAAAATAATACTTTCAAATTTAAAAAAGTAACAAATAATTTTCTCACTTATTTAAAATTATTCGCTTTTTTTTTTTTTTTTTTTTTTTTTAAATAAGAAAACATTAGAAATTAAAATATATTCTAAAACATCGAACACATTTCATCGAACCGAGCATCTTTAAAAGAAAACTGTATAATACTTGGAAAAGAAATCGATTTTATTAAAAAAGCAAACATTTCTTCTCAAATTTAATTAAAAATATAATATCCATATTTTACGTAACAATAAAATTAAGAATATATATAATTCATATTTTCATCCTCTATTAATACTAATTTGTTAAAACCCCAAACATCTTCTCATAACGATAAAATCTCGCCGCAATTAACTTCGAATTTGCCAGCTTTCTAAACCCCAAAATTTTTCAAGCCCAAAGCCGCCCTTTGAAGAAAACACTATCATCATTCCACACTCTTCTTCAAGCAAGTGCCCACTGGCCTTATCAGTAACATACTTGACTCAAGACCGGCAGATTCCTTGTTCTATCCCCAGGTGAGGCAGGAAAATTCTTAAAATGTATTTAACAATGAATACTTCCGCAATAGTCCATAGATGGCAGCACAAACAGAAAGACAGTTTTTAAAAACCAACTGTCCTCAAATAACGGAAAATTTCCCTCCTGTAACAGAGAAAAAAAATAAAGGAAGTTCTACAAATAACGGAAAATTTCCCTCCTGTAACAAAGAAAAAAATAAACGGAAATTCTTCAAATAACGGAAATAACCCGGCAGCGGTGCTGCCAGTAATATTTCCGTGATTTGAAGGAAGTTTTTTTGAGAGTGTATAATAAATGCTCAATTTCTCCCTACATTGTCAACAGCGCTATGTTTAGGATATTCGGAAAGTCTTTAAACGTTCATCAATATTGTTTTGCGATTACAGCATACTCTTACAGAAGAAAAACATATTGAGCATACATTGTTAAAAATAAATTCATTAGTTCACGGTAAAACTAATAGCAGCAAAGTTGCCGGACTTTTTCCGTTCCGTTAGTAGATTTTCCGTTTTGAGAGATAAAAGAAGTAAAAACTCCGTCTGAAGAAGAGGTAACTTTTCGTCATGCATAAACTCCGTTTTAAAAAATTACATCTCTCTTTGTGCTGCCATCTGTTGACCATTACGGGAGTATTTAATATTCTTTAACCCTCTGAAGGGCGCCGGTATATTGTATATACCACTTAATTTTAATCCCAAAATGCCGCAATGACACCAGAATTTTATAATCAAATTTTGACTTTATAAGGTACACGAGGAGAATCTTTTACTTATTTTAAAATAAATTCGTTCGTGAATCCTGGTGTCAATCAACCATTTCAATATTTTAACTACAAGAGTACTTTGCCCCTGAAGGGGTTCAGAATATTTTCTAGCCGGCCTGGGGCTCGAACTAGGAACGTTAGAGAATTGAGCCAAGTCTTTTACCGTAAGACCAGCGGGCCTTGCTAGTTTAAGAGTTTGAAACGGTGATACGGGATTTCTTCAAATCGCGGCTTGGGACTTAAACAATTTAGGGTTATAGAAACCTGGTAATTTTGAAGTTAATTGCGAGGATGATTTGTAATGAGATGATGGTTGAAAACTTTAGTATTAATAGAAGATAAAAACATGAATTATATATATTCTTAATATGATTCTTAGATGTAAAATATGAATATTATATTTTGAATCCAATTCGATAAAAAAAAATGCATGCTTTGTTGAGAAAATAGATTTTTAACCAACTATTATATATTTTTTTAATGTGTTCGTTTAGAATATATTTTCAATGCGAGTGTTTTTTGTAACTTTAAAAAATAAATTACGAATAATTTTAAAGGAATGAGAAAATTATCTGTTAATTTTTTTTTTTTTTTTCGAAAGCATTATTTTTGTTTGTTGCTTTTTTGAATAAAATCGATTTTTTTCACTTAATTTAACTATTATATTTTGTTTAGAATATATTTCAAGTGCGAATATTTTTTTATAACTTTAAAAAATGAATTGCAAATAATTTAAAAGAATGGAAAAAATAATTGTTGCTTTTTTGAATTCAAAACACTATTTTGCTGTTGTTGTAAATTGTTTTAAATAAACTCGAAATTTTAATTTATTGAATTTTTAGTTTTTCTGTGCAGCAACATGTCAGTTTTTGAAACATTGAAAATAAACATGCAGCAGATAACGGAATATCTCCGTTGGCTACTTTCTTCTCCATCCGTTCCGTTGTTTTCAGGAAATATGAGAAAATTTTCTGTTTTTAACGGGAAATTTCCTTTTGTCCTGAAAAGGGACTTTTTCTGTGCAATTCAGGGAAAAAATACCCGTGAATTTCAGATTATTTTTAATAGTGTATGTTATAGCATATTTATCTAAATGCATATAAGATATTAAAATTTATAAGCTGATAACATTTATTGGAGTGTTATAGCACAGCATTTTGAAAATTTTTTGTACTATTTTTTTGATTAGTAAATGATAAGCGCAACATTTTAGTTAGCTGCGGTATTAATTTCGTCTCAATCGGTTCAGTAGAAGGTGTTTTTGAGCATTTTCAAATCACTAATTTCTGAAAATGTTGATATACATTTTATACCCAATATGCCCTCATATAATTGTTTAATATGCTACAATAAATGCTCAATTCCCCCCCCCCTTCCTTGTCAACAGTTCAGGATACTCAGACAGCCGTTAAACTTTTAAACGATCATCAATATGGTTTTGCGATTACAGCACACTCTTACAGAAGAAAGACATATTGAGCAAATGTTGTAGCATATTAAATATTTATCTTAATGCATATAGGATATTAAAATGTATAAGTTGATTGAACATTTATGTTATAGTACAGCATTGTGAGAAGTTTTAATACTATTTTTTTTCCTTTGTTTAGTAAATGATGAGCGCATCAGTTTAGTTAACTGTGGTACTAATTTCGTCTCAATCAGTGCAGTGGAAGGTGTTTTGGAGCACTTTTAACCCTTTCAGGGCAAGCAATTTTGTTCCTGTAACGTCGAAATCACACCGTTATTTACGAAAGAATTTTGTTTAAAATAAGAAAACGCAATTTTTTTAACTTCCGTCAAAGTTTAAAAAGTAAAATTTAATTAAAAGTTTCTGGTTCGAATCAGATAAAAATTATGTGGTATATAATATATACCACCTCCCCTCAAAGGGTTAAAGGGATAACTTATTCCTTGCTAACTATATATGTAAAACTATTAAGGAGTCAAAATTTTACGCATACCGATCATTGCAACTTTTCGTTGAGATTGTTTAGGCATCTGTAGTTATCATTGCAACATATATATATTTTAATATTTAGCTAACCAACATTATGTAAATTGATAGACAATTTCACATAAAAAACCTAAACCTGCGGCGCTACAATTCAATGAGGATTATGGTCTAGAGTGTCCAGCCCTGTTTTTCTGACCACGGGCCGTAAGGTTCTAAGGTGCTTTGTCCCGGTCATGTGCTCATCTTTACTCGAGATTTTCGGTGTTTAGTTTTTAAGCAAGTTTGGTACCCATTTTTTGACCCCGAACGGTTAAAAAGTTGAGCTAACTTTACCGAGTTCGCAGTCTGAAATCGGACATTGGATGTTGTTGTGTGGTAGCGCGATGCGATGTCCACTAATCTACCCATAGTTCCACAATATCCATAACCAATAATTCCACATAGATTCGATTTTTTTCAATAACCACCGAATTCTATAAAAGTTTCGTAAAAGTTCTTACATATATTTAGTGTATCAAATGTTATTATAAATGATATTATTAAAACACGCCTTTTATCGAATTATATCGAAAACTAGAAAAAAAAGGCCGAATAGAAAAGTATAACAATCCTAGAAAGTAGTCAAATATCTCTTATTTGTTGATTGATGTTGCTTTTGTGTACATACATATTGAAACAAACGTTCTTTTATATGAAGTAATAAATCTTGTTTTCAATATTAACGTCAAACAATGTTTGAAATCTCATAGGAATAAAAATATATATCTTTTAAAATAAGCTTTTTTTATTGCGAGGTAAATGAAATCCAGTATGATTGATGCACAAAGAAAGAAACACAAACAAACATGTTTTAATTTAAAATTATATAAATATTTTGAATGGGAGGAAAATTATAATGCAATTTTTCATGCATGATATTTAATCCGTTTGAAAATAACAAATGCAATGCAAGAAAAAATTTGCTATTTTATATATTTTAACTTATTATTAATATATTATCCCAACTTCATTTATTAAAATAAAGGTAAACTAAGTAAACTAGTCGTTGGGGGCCACCGTAATACTTACCCATCATGAATATGCATAATGTAAAATATTAAAATAAAAATGTGTAAACTACTTATAAAATGCATTGCAATTCAAATAAAATCGTGGCTTGATGACGTCATAAACTTTAAAGGCTCGATTACTGAATTGCTTGAAAGAGGTTTTTCCTTATAACTCCAAAAATAATAATCCTATTAACTAGCGGTTTATTGCATCTGATTTAGCGTCAAATTTCCAATTAAAATATACCTTTAAAGTGAAATTTGGATGAAATACAGGGTCATGAAAAATCGAAGAGTGTGGGAAATAGGATTCCAAATATCTCGGCAACTCATTATCCGATCGACTTCATGCTTTATGTAAAATTTATGTTTTTTTATTGTATTTTATATTCATTTCTTAAAATAAACAATTTCGAAAATTTTTATGTACCTTTTATCAGAATGAATATTTCGAGAGTCCGAAAAAAATAGTTCCGGTTAATCCAGGTTATTGAAATGAAATAGGCTTCTTCCCATTATTACATACTAAGTACATACCAAATTGCAAGTCTCTATCTCAATTTTTTCGGGAGATAGAGCATTTACAGACACACAGACACACACACAGACACACAGACACACAGACACACAGACGGACGGCAAAAAATTTTTTTTCTAAAAATATGTTTTTCGGAATCTCCAGTGTCTGAAACGTGTAAATCCGTCAAAAAATTTTTTTTCGATTTTCAAAACGATTACAAGACTTACCCTATACTACGTATGATGGGTAAGTAAAAAGTGTATATGACTTCATGCATAGTTGCTAAGAGTTGCGGATTTTTAATAACATTCTTTTTAATAGAAAAATTCGCTTTAACCTCTTGAAGGGCGCTGGTATATTATATGTACCACTTACTTTTAATCCCAAAATGCCACAATGACACCAGAAATTTATTATCAAATTTTGAATTTATAAGGTACATGAAGGAAAGGTTTTACTTATTTTAAAATAAATTCGTTCGCGAATGTTGGTGTCAATCAATCATTTCAATATTTTAGCTCCAATAGTACTTTGCCCCTGAAGCAGCTAAATAATCACAGAATTCTATGATTAACCCGGGAAAAGTCGCATGGGTTATGACATACCCCGAGTGCGTACAGATTTTACAATTATCACCACTACTTTTCGAAAAGTAATCTTTAGCGTATTTTATCCTACAATTTGTAACAGTTGTCGCTGACTAAATAAGTTGAAAATTATTGTTTGTATTTATTGGTGACAAAGTAAAAACTACTCATACCCTAGATATGCGCGATTTCTCCCGGGTTAAGAAAGATTTATTTTTTTGTAAAGAAAATTTGGTACTTCTCTATTATCCCGTTGACCACTTTTCATGCCAAACTGTAACGGCAAATAAACGAGAGAACGTTGGCATTGAAATATCAAAATAAAAAAATAAATAAAATATAAGAATTTAAGGACACAATGCAAAAAAGACTGTAAAATACTCTTTTTAAGGACGTGTTATAAGTAAATAAAATCAATATTTTAAATATTGCATTTTCGATGTGAATTTGAAACTATCATATTTATTTTTTATTATTTATTTCTTATTTTAATAATAATTAAAATTGTGTGAAGTTAAAACATGTACATCATGGATGTATAGCCGAATTTAGTCGGGAAAAAATGATGTCCTATATTCAGCTATTTCCACTCTGAACTTTAGTTTCTTAAGATAATGCAAAGCAGTTTAAAGTTATAGTATATTAAAAGAAAAAAAAACCCACAAAGAACAGAAACGCAAATGTTTGACTTTTGGAATGTTTTTTAATAATGAGTGATAGTAGATTTTTCATTCATCAATATCTATATTATAAGTTAACTTCACTATTGAATATTTTCAACGTAGAAATAAAAATGAAACATAAATATAAGTAATACAAAAATTATAAAATTCACTTCTTTCATCACATGTGAGTAAGGAGACTATCGAAAATTTTCAATGGAAGCATTTTCAGCTTGTCAGAGAATATTCCGGTTTCCATCTCCACTTTACTAGAATCTTCATTAACAATACTTTCACAATTGGTAACTTTTTCAATTTTCTTGGTAACATCACTTTTTCTTGCATCATGCGTGAGTCTCGTAGAAAGTTTATTCAAAAAGTTGTCTGGGTGTGAAACTCTGTATGTTAAACTATCCGTAAGAATGTAATTCATCAACTTACACAAAGAAACATTGCTGCAGCTCTTAAACACTTTTTCGAAAATTCCACTCTCAGGGCCATCAATTTCAGACGAAAAATCTCTTAAATCTTGATCTTCGCAGTTTACATACAGTTTTTTATTCGATTGTGTGTTTTCATTATCCCGTATATTATAGAAATCCATATCTTCAGAATGCATAAATATTTCTACTTCACTCTTCCCTCTTTCCTTTTCCTTATAAAAATTTTCTTCACCAGCTTCATGATTCACATTTTGATACATGTTATCAATGTCTCTGTTTTCGTAATCAGAATGACCAATGAAACAGTGGCTTTCTTTTTTACTTAAGATGGATAACTCACTTTCTATGTCAAAACATTCAATGGGTTCTCCCTGCATTAGAGAAAATTCCTGCTTCAAGCTCACTCTTTCTTCTTTATCTAGGGGTTTCTTTTCAACTTTGTTACTTAATTCTGCTGAAAAATTAATATTTGAACCAATATCGGTGTCATTACTTTCTGCATTTTGATCTGTTGTCTGCGAATTTTCTTTGTTATCATTCGCTTTGGAATGAAACGGCATACTTTCATGTATAACAGTAAGATGATCTACCTCTTGAAATATTGTCATATTTTTAACTCTCTTTCTTAGCTGTTTTATATTTCCTGAAAGAGAATTGAGAATTAACATCATTAATATATTTTAATCATAAAATATTATCTAATGATTAAAATGTCTAATTTTAAGCTTTTTAATACTTATACACTTAAAAGTAACAGTTATACTTAATAAATATTATTTTATTTTATTCTCGTATTCCGATTTTCGATGTTTTGTTTCGTTAAATAAAAAAAAAAGCAGAATTTTAACAGGAAAAAAATAATTATTTCAAAAATGTCACATCCATTTCTATTAAAATTAAATATATTGACATTATAAAACGTAGGTATTCATACAATTATACATAAACAATTTTTTTTTCGCGGAGTTGAAAATGCTAAAACAATGCATCAATGCCGCGATCAATATATTTTAATACTCATATTACTCTTTTCCAATTAATTTCACTGCGTAAATAAACATGTTTAAAAAGTGTTTAATATCAATATTATATTGAATTTTAATAATACATTTTTTAGACTATTTTTCATTTATAATATAGTTTTAAAAAAAGATTATTTCGATAAAGGAAGTTTTCGTCTGCATATCCTTCTCAAACATGTTTAATGTAAAAGCATTCCTAAGTTATATACCGTAATTTCCGGCGTATAATCCGCAGCTCAAAGAGTCGTTTTTCGACCCAGAAATATTATTTTATAAAATGTAACTTAAAAGATCGCTGTAAATATTTAACTACAATTATTGAATAAAATTTCTGGGTCGAAAAACGACTCTTTGAGCTGCGGATTATACGCCGGAAATTACGGTAATTTAAACGCCTCAAGGATAGAAGAAATGTTTTAATATTACTTTGTTAATATAAAAAACGTGAGTGCTGGTGTTTTAATATTGACTAAAATATCCATTATTTATTACTGAGCTTGCATTACAAAAACGTTGCTTTTCGTAATCGATATCTTTCGTAAAGTACAGTGATCTCTCACTTATACGTGATACACGGAAATCAGTTTTCTGCACCAGTTTTTTTGTAAGGTAATTTTCGGCTTCTTAAATCGCAGAATTTATAAATCGAATTTTAGTGTTTCAAAATATTGGTATAAAAAAGTAATTACTGAACATCACGTATAAGTGAGAGATCACTGTACATCAGATTAAAAAGTTAAATAATTTATTTGGTATAATTTATGTCTGTATAAATGAATGGATATCTACAGTAGCCTACAAATTAATTTGAACAGTTGAATTAAATGGACGGTCTTTTAATTTCAGACATTTTCGAAATTCTTAATAAGTACCAACAGGGTCATCTAATTGGGGTGAAAACTTCAACCTGTAACATCAAATAGAAATTTTTGCCTATTTTTTCACGGGAAGTTTGTATAAATAAGACGTTTAAATAAGCTAAAAAATTCCATTTAAATTTAGTGGAGGAGTTTCGCCCCATACGGTAATCAGTACTGGTGTTCAAAAAGCGGATCATTTGAGAGCCGTATGTTGATCATTTGTTTCCATTTTTCTAATACTCCAAATTTGAAGGTAATCTGAATTGTATAAAACAAAGGACATTTTGAATTATATGAAACAAATCCTTAAATAATTTCAATAAATTTTGTATCTCCAATGTTTATTCTGTCCATTTATAAAATTTCGCTAAATAAATCAACAAATTATTTAATTTTGCAGAAATAATTCCAAGAAAGAGAATGATGTAATCGCACAAAAACAAAATCTATGAGAACAACAGTGTACTTTAAAATTTACTTTTCTTTCTTAAAAAATTATGTAAAAAATAAAGTTTTTTTTTTTTAATTATGTTTATTTGGCAGTGTTTCAAAACCTTTCTCATAAACTTTCTCTAAATTAACACCAGAGTTTATTATTTTTGTCTGTTATTTTAACAATTTTTTATTTGACATTCACTGCCACTACGTTGGTCGCTGCTACCTGCGGTCGTTGATGAAGCTTTGCAGCCAAAAATTATAGCATATGCTGATTAGCAAAAATTCCTTAATTTGAAGGTATGGCGTATGTTTCCATTTAAGAAAATAGACGTGTCGGCCGTCTAAACCTTTTTTAGCTCACAGGCTATCAAAGCCTGAGAGCTTATGTGCCCGCCCGTTCTGTATGTATGTATGTATGTATGTATGCACGTATGTACGTACGTAACGCGATAACTCTTGACAGAAATAACCGTTTTGCTTCCAATTTTGTTTATAGGTTCCTTGTGATAAGGCGCTTCCTTGATTAGTTTTGGGGATTGATTGTTTAACTATAAAGGGGGGAACGGGGGGACTAACCCCCCTTAATTAAGATAAATGGTTTTTTCATGCAGAATTGTCCAATTTTCTTCAAATTTTGTATATAGGTTCATTGTGATAAGGTTCTTTCCTGATTAGTTTTGGGGGTTCATAGGTTAAGTATAAAGGGGCTAACGGGGGGGGTCCTCCCCCTTAATTTAGATAAATGAATTTTTCATGCAGAGTTATCCGATTTTCTTCCAATTTTGTTTATAGGTTCCTTGTGATAAGGCGCTTCCCTGATTAGTTTTGGGGATTGATTGGTTAACTATAAGGGGGGGGAACGGGGGGCTAACCCCCCTTAATTTGGATAAATGGTTTTTTCATGCAGAATTATCCAATTTTCTTCAAATTTTGTATATAGGTTCATTGTGATAAGGTTCTTTCCTGATTAGTTTTGGGGGTTCATAGGTTACGTATAAAGGGGGTAACGGGGGGGGGTTAATCCTCCCCCCTTATTTTAGATAAATTATTTTTTTCATGCAGAGTTATCCGATTTTCTTCAAATTTTGTATATAGGTTCATTGTGATAAGGTTCTTTCCTGATTAGTTTTGGGGGTTCAGAGGTTAAGTATAAAGGGGGTAACGGGGGGGTTAATCCTCCCCCCTTATTTTAGATAAATGATTTTTTTCATGCAGAGTTATCCGATTTTCTTCAAACTTTCTATATGGGCTCATTGTGGTAAGGGGCTTCCCTGATTAGATTTGGGGGTTCATTGGTGAAGTGTAAAGGAGGGAAACGGGGGCTACCCCCCTTAATTTTGATAAATGGGTTTTTCATGCAGAATTATCCAATTTACTCCAAATTTTGTATATAGGCTCATTGTGGTAAGGCACTTCCCTGATTAGTTTTGGTGGTTCACTGGTAAAGTATAGAGGGGGGAACGGGGGGGACTAACCCCCCTTGATATAGATAAATGGGTTTTTTAAGCAGAATTATCCGATTTTCTTCAAATTTTATATATATGTTCATTGTGATAAGGCGCTTCTCTGATTAGTTTTGGGGGTTCTTTGGTTAAGTATAAAGGGGGGACGGGGGGATAACCGCCCCCCCCCCTAATTTAGATAAATGGATTTTTCATGCAGAATTATCCGATTTTTTCAAATTTTGTATATAGGTTCATTGTGGTAAGGCGCTTCTCTGATTAGTTTTATGGGTTCTTTGGTTAATTATAAGAAGGAGAAACGGGGGATGGTTCCCCCCTCTTAATATATTGTCGATTTCTTCATTTTTCGAGGGCTTATTTTAAATTCTTTGAAATAAGAATATAATTTACAGTTAGTGTTAATAGCCTGTGAGCTCAATGCCGTCAGTTTAACTGGGCAGTTTTCTTTTATTTAAATTCAGATTGCTTGATTGCAATAATTTTTTTGAAGCAGTAATATTCACTTTAACGACAGACGAAGTAAGGCGAAAATAAAGGGAACTACACTATTTCAAAAATGTTGTAGCAATCAAGAAATCTGAACAAAATAAAGTAGCGGACTAACGGCATAGCAAGTAGATGTAGTCCCGAAATTAATTAAAAACAGCCGATACTTATTTTCCGTTTCTTGTATACCACAGAATATCATATACATTATTTCTCCTGTCAACATCCCTTTTTCTAAGAAGATATGCAATGCAGAACGACGAATAAGATGTCATATGAAATAATTCTGAATAGGATTCTGACATAGCACACTTACATTTTTTTAAAACATGTTTTTTGATTAAAATTTGCTGATAATTAAAAATTAAATCGACATGGTTTTCATAAATGAAATGAAAGGTTTTCTTCAAATTAGTGTTGCCACAAAAATAAAATTCCAGATTATATCATGCTCAGCAATGATTATAAAAAAATAAATAGCACAAAAAAGATAAAGTGTGACATCTCTGTACCTGTTTATTCTATATTTATGATTAAAAAGCAAAATTGAAATTGCAATGTTTAGGAGAAAAAGACACCATGGATTGTCCCATGTTTTTTTTTTTTCGATGCAGTTAAAATACAATTGTTATTTTTTTTCTTGCGCGTACTTTTTTCTAAATTTGATGGAATAAATGAGCTGATATTCTGGCTAGATTACTGGCTGATATTCTGGCTGATTAATGTTAGGGAACAGATATAGCAGGCGCAATGGGGTTGGCACAATTTTTTTGTGGTGCTAGTTTGGCAAGAAAACCCCATTTTTGAATACCTGTTAGGCCTAGCTTGCGAAAACATGTTAGTGTTATTTTATAATAAAATTGTATTACAATTTACTTTAACATACATACGTTTAATTTTATTATTACACACAGTTTTATTTAACTCACACATTATTTTTATTACACATATTTTAATTTTATTTATTAATTATTTTTATATTATTTTATTTTTAATTTATTTAAATACGCATTTCATTTTATTATAAAATATCAAGTTGCCATACAAAGCAGAAGTTACCATGTTACCCCGCCAGGCAAAAAAATCGCAATTTTGGCACCAAAAAAAAAAAAAAAAAAAAAAACCCGGTGTATTTGTGACATCTGCATCAATGTAAGTTTACAGGTATTTTTATTCTTAATGTTTCTTTAGAAGTTTAAATCTATATAAAAAAAATACTACAATGCTAAAGAATTTAGATTGCAGTGCGAAATCCTCGCACGGGTCCTACTGGTATATATATATATATATATATATATATATATATATAGGGTGATTATAAAAAAAACTATCCCGTCATTTGGGCCCCTAACTATCATACCATTCACAGAAACTGAATGAAATTTTGGCAAAAGGTATTTTGAGGTATGCGCTCAAGAATTATATGGAAAACAACAGTGTCACTCAAATAGTTACGGTTACAGTGAGAAAATTTCGAAAAAATCAAATGGCAACACCCAGTTTTTTGTATTGGAATGTGATCTCCATTGTGTAAATATTTACCTTTATACTGCCATATTTTCTCTTCTGGATACAGTTCGGCTCCGCCAACATATTTATGCTTCCAGAGTTGCGTAGCATTGACTCGCTTTTCTGTATTTAATCTTAAGCAGGAACAGACGAAATTACGAGCTGGATTTAAATCTCTCTCTATTGCATTAGGATATTTATTCTTACTCATCTTCTTAAGATTAGATAACTAAAACAAAAAAAAATTACTTATAAGTCCGAAAACAATGTAGAATTTTCAAAAATCAGAAAATAATCTTTAATATGATGTCGTATCTAATATCATTTATACATGATTTATTTGCACATAATGAACATACATTCTATTCGTATTATTTTATTGCAGAAAATAGAAAATTCGGAATTATTAAAAAAATTAAAAAATTAAACGTATTTATTTACAAATTTAATTACTTATTTGTTAATAGTATACTTATCTTTAATATGGTTTTATAAAATGTTTTTTACTGAATAGTTTGCAATAGAAATCAACAGGGGCTACAAAAATAGACGATATCTATAAATTAATTTACGGACTCTGTAAATAAATTTGGAACGAAATTATCGGTTAATTTCTAACTTTATGAAAAAAGTCAACATATATAAATATATATATATATAAATGGGGCGGCGTGTGCCTGCGCGTTTAATCGGTCAAAAAGAAAGGTAAAGAATCGCCCACCGCATTAAATTAATCACTTAACAGACTGAGAATAATGAAAATGACTATTCGATTAGTAAGTATATGTCCTTTAGACATACGTATGTTAAAGTAATAAGCTGGGGGGGGGGGGGGTTCTCAGGTTTAAATTGTAATATACTTTTCAATTTTCAGTATATTTTGAATTTTGTGGTAAATTTTAACTTTGTATGCCTAACGGGAAATAATTCTGTAAAATATTTTAGGAATTATCGATATGTAAATTTTTGAATTCGTAAGTTAAATTCCTTTTTAATGGTTGCAATACAAACTACAATGCGTGTAGTGTATTAGGCACAACTCTAAAACTAATTTTCGGAATAAGCTGTCAGTTTGGATTCGTATATTTATAACTCTATTTATTTATTTATTTATTTATTTATTTATTTATTTTGCCAAAGTAAATATTTTTTCGAATATTAAGTTGAAAACTTATATGAATTGTAACCTATAAAAATGTTAACAAATATTGATTTTTAGAAGTTTCAAATATGCAAATAATAAATTACAGCTCAGTTTCGCCTAATAGTTTTTGAGTTATGTTTAAAAAATAACTCGTATTGCAATATGATTTGTAACAATTAAAATGAATTTATCATTAGGAATTCTAAACTGTAAACCTGCACAATTCTTAAACTATTTGACGAAATCACTTCCCGTTTGGTATTCGAAGATGCAATTTTCCGTATTGTCTGTTTAAAATATTTCAAGGCTTGTTACAGTTTCAATATGAAGAAGACATTTTCTTTTTTTAAATATGCATTTAAAGAAGACATAATGCTCAATTTCACGGCTATTTTTATTTTTCTCGGAGTCTATTTGACAATAAAATAGGTGGTGGATTCTTTTTTTTTTTTTTTTTTTTTTTTTTTTTTTTGAACGACTGTACAGTAGCAACGCAATTTAATGTTATTTTCTGAAAGTTGAAATATTCTAATTTCATTACATGATATATTGTCGCATTGGAGATATATATATATATATATATATATATATATATATATATATATATATATATATATATTCCAAAGGTGGGCATTTTGCCATTTTGGAATCGACCACTATTATGGCTGACTTTTAGCGACAATTCTAGTATGGTAGTACCTCACCATGGTTAGTTTTATCCCCTAAAGCAGGGACAGACAAATTTACACGCGTTGCTCAAAGGGAATTCATACCGACCGTCAGTGTGATAGGCAGGACCTGATTACCGACGGGGCACATTTCCACCAGTAAAATTTATTTGACATTTTCGTCTTATTAAAACGCTCTATTCATGCAAAATTACTGCCATGAATAAGGAAAATATATCTATTATATTTTACTGGTGGAAGTGTGCCTCGTTGGTAATTAGACCCTGGTCGTAGGCGTCTGCGATACCGAGCACACTGCCGGCAGGGTGGATGGGCAGGGCGTACTATCCATGGTGGATGGGTAGATGCTCTGGATACCGCTAATTTTGTGAAGTTTTTCTTTGCCTTATTTAATCGGTTAACTTTCTGTAATAATGAATGAGAAGAAAACTTTACAATATTACTGGTATGCAGAGAATTTGGACACCGTCCCTGACTACGCCACTGACTGCCGGGATCTAAATGTTTTTTACTGAATGTAATACATTTTTAGTTTTTTTTTTATTGATGAGATAGTATTAGGTTATATAATACCTTATGCATAAAGTCCCTAGTTCAAATCCCGGCCAGGTTCAATTTTTCACTAAGTTGGAAAATTACAACTAATTATAATAATTGTGTAAAATTAATGGACTAAGGGTCATTGTAAGAGGGTCATTAACAGAATAAATAAGCTTAGAACATTCTGATATCCGTGTGTAAAGCTCATATTGTTTAGATATGAGGAGAAAAGGAATTAAATGATATTAAATCTTATGTTGCGCCATAAGAGATGTATGGTGTCTTAAACATTAGAATTTTAAAAACAACCTGTTTGAATGTGAAAAGAACATATAGAAATACGCATGTATAACATACACTTATTTAAAAGAAACGGCCCATTTGGGATATTTAAGGTACATAAAATATTGGAAACATTTTAATAAAAAAGATGGTATTATAATTATATAAGTGTCACCCAAATGAAAGTGGCATTACTGTAATAACTTCGCCATTTGAAGAAAAATATGACTGCGCATGCTCCTATAGAGGGCACAGAGCGCTCGAAATGCATGCAATATCGTCAGATCCCACCAGATGCGTGTGTGATAGCGTGGGACCAAGTTAAAAGGCATCGTTTGCATCATTGATTCCTCCAAACGATGTGAATGCGTGGTCGTACAATTTTTAACAGTGGAAAATGTGAGTGCTAGTGAAATATGGCATGCTGTCACGCGGGGTTTTCGTCTTGCATGATAATGTTCGTCCTCGTGTGGCTGTGGCGTGCCAAACATTGTTCTGGCAATGGTAGGTTCTCGAAAATCCCCCTTACAGCCCAGACCTCTCGCCGTGTGACTACCACATCTTCGGTCCACTCAAGAAAGCTCTGAAAGGACGACGATTTGCCGACGATAATGATTGATTGAAAATTGATTCCACAACCAACCCCGGAGCTTCTTCACCCAGGGTATCCGTCGTCTCGTTGACCGCTGGGACACTTGTTTCAACCTACAAGGTGACTTTGTCTAGCCTATCTGTTACGTCTGTATTAATTCTTTATTTTGTATACTACTTTAAATTAATACCATTAAACCATTTCTCAAACTGACTGTAGTGCCACTTTCATTTAGCCTACCCATATAAATTAGTTAATGTTATGAATAGGATATATTTAGATGAATATAAGAATTTTAATCGTAGGCGTATGATATTTTTAAAATGCTGATGATATTAAGAGATTTTAAGGTCGTATTTCTGGTACACGCTGAAAATTCGACATTTTTCTTATTGGAAAGCAATATGTTACCGAAACTAAAATTTTTAAACGAAACTCGCCGGAAACAGAAAATTAACCGAATCCTCATTCTCGGTATGTAAACCTTACTATTAACTAAGAGATAAAACATAATGTGCGTTAAGAGTGTAGTTCCAAAGGAAACCTATTATAGATTTCTAGGGTAACATATTTTGAAAGGTTAAATCCTAAATGATGTAATTTCATAACGTGGATTTATAACATTATAAGAGATGAAGAAAAAAGTGCAACTAAATGCAGATAAAATTTTAAAAATTAAAGTCAAAATAATAAATTAATCTGTTATTTCCGGACTGTGGTAAGAATAAATTAACAGCAAAATTGAAACAGATTCTGGATCTTCCTAGGTCTTTGCTGTGTAATTTTATAAAAAGTGGACAAAATATCGTATCATTTGGCAAGAGACAATTAAAATGAAGTGGTTTATAGAATATAACACCGCCCTTAGAAATGTTTTAAAAATGTTTAATTGAATTTTTGCAACTATGTCTAGTTTTCTGGAATTTTTCATTTATAGGTTCACGTGTAATATAGCATTTAGTTTAATTACTTTTTAGCTTGCAATAGGATGCTGTAATGTAAGAAGGAAATACAAATACAATGTTTAAGCAATGTTTGATTCGAGTTAATAGCATCATTTAATAATGACTCTTTTATTATTAAGCCTATCATTGGTATCATCAAGTACTTATGACAGTTTTTCAATTTGTTTTACTTTTACAATTAATTATTATACGATACTTGTTAAAAACAAAAACATGATATATTGCTATTTTTGTTAATATTCGTACATCTGTAGTATAATGCAATGCAATTGAAGCTCAGTTAATAACTGTAATTATTTAACAATTATTAATACAGTAAATAGTAAAAATATTTCAAACAATTGTAATTTTGAATCATGCATTCATTGCTTTTATAGGTTCAATTTAGCCCTTTTGACGTAATTTTTTTTAAACTTTCATAAAAATATAATCGTTTTATAAATCGCTTTTAGATCTACTCTTAGTTGACGAGTTGGCCACTTTTCCAGAGCTTATCAGAAGCGGTCTAATGCTGACTAACATATATAAAAAGATCCTACAATTTAATGTCTATACTTAAAAAGTGGTTTTCTATATCATGTTTAAACCATTATTCCTAAAGAATTTACTAAACTTCAAAAAGTTAAATATTACATAATATAAAACTTTGAACCAAAATACTACGCTCGTTGGTCACCAATATTTTGTTATTAAAATATCTACTTTATTTAATCGATGATTTCTGCGATTAAGTAAGACGAAGATTTCTAATAAGTGATATTTGTGTCTAACATTTGAAGCAGCTGGACACTATAGAAATATATGTAACCTAATATTGGAAATATCTGAGATAAAGTTGGTGGCATACTTACTATTTTGAAAATGACGGGATATATGTCAGTACTCCAACTTGTTACAGTAGATGGTAATTTTAATCCCAGAGAATCACCAGTGATAGCTTCAATTACCAGTAATCCAATACTGTAAATATCTAGGCTTCGGGCTATAGGTCGTCGGTCTATTCCATTTCTGAAGCATTCAGGAGGACGGAACATCATATCAACCTCTTCACTAAAAGATAAAAATACACATACCACACTTATTATATGACATTAAAATGTATTAAAATATTTATTGTATTTCATTACTTTATTTTCCAACGAACCAGAACATTACAGAACAATTTTCAAGCTAAAATGTCTAAGTGTTGAAGTTTGATTACAAAATGTGTATGATATTTTACAATAAGTAGATAAAAGTAAATCATTTGACCAATGTTCAATGTTCTTTCATTTTTAATTTAAAAAAGTAATTCATCTGTAAATATTTTCAATAATTCATAGTTATCTTATCATGACTGTCAAATGCTACAATTTTCAGTCGCCAGTAATTTCGTAGAGAAATTTTCGACATGTTAAAAAATAGATTTCTGCGATTAAATAAGGCGGGAATTTTTCGTCAAAATTACTGACGTTTGAATTGTAGAAGTTGACAGTTATGATAATTTATAGAATGTAGTCAACCAATACAAATTAAGCTGCAGTCATTATATAAATCATTTATATAGATATAATGTGGGAAAATTTTGAAGAATATGTGGTCAAATTTACTTTCAAGAGTTAAATTCGTTCACATTAAAGTTTAAGATAATTATAAAAGAAAATGATTTTTAAGCATGGCTGCCTTTTTGTTAACACTAAAAAATGATAGAAAATTTTACCTTGTTGAAATACATGATTTCGGCGATTAATTAATTTTAAATTTACTATAAAATTTTAGTGGTAGGAAAAAAAGCGTAAAATTTAGCAGCTATGTTTAAGTAAATTTTTTATGAAATTAGTGTGCAAAATCTGTATAAATATATTAACTATACATATACATGGTTCGTACGCTTTTACCACAGTTTTTTAATAGATTTTTTTTCTATTTAATATTTAAATAGCAAAAATTATACTCGCTTTGTTTAATTGCAACATTTGTAGAACTTGTCTGCATTTAAATAAGGCGAAAGATTCTATTAATAAATTGTGGAAAAATCGTACGAACCCTAAAATACCATGTCATAAAAGTAACCCAAGGTCCGTCCAATAGTGAACAAAATATAGTGAACAAAATATGAATATTAGGATAGTTATTGTCTTAATGATTATGACAAAAAAATGTAGATTTCGTAGAAAAAATACAATAAAACTTAAATTATAAATCGAAAACAATAGAGGTAAAATTTTGACACATTCGCATCGGGGAACGAGAATTCTCGTTGCTATTCAAAAACATATTTGAGAAAGGCTTCTACCATACAGGAAATGCATTTATATCATTTTGCCCATATATTTTTTTTATAAATTGCAAAACATTTTATAACAAATCCATATATTGAATGATATTTACTGATGCATAAACTTGAGAAAACCAACTTTTAAGATATACCATGTCATAAAAGTAACCCAAGGTTCGTCCAATAGTGAACAAAATATGAATATTAGGATAATTGTTGTGTTAATGATTATGACAAAAGAAATGTAAATTTCATAGAAAAAATACAATAAAACTTACATTTTAAATGGAAAACAATAGAGGTATAATTTTGACATATTCGCATCGGGAAACGAGAATTCTCGTTTCTATTCAAACTAGTCGTTGGGGGCCACCGTAATACTTACCCATCATTGATATGCATAATGCAAAATATTAAAATAAACAATGTGTAAACAATTTATAAAATGCATCGCAATTCGAATAAAATGACGTCATAAACTTTAAAGGCTCGATTACTGAATTGCTTGAAAGAAACCTCCTTATAACTCCAAAAATAATAATCCTATTAACTAGCGGTTTATTGCATCTGATTACGCGTCTCATTTCCAATTAAAATATATCTTTGAATTGAAATTTGGATGAAATACAGGGTCATGGAAAAATCGAAGAGTGTGGAAAATAGGATTACAAATATCTCGGCAACTCATTATCCGATCGACTTCATGCTTTATGCAAAATTTATGTTTTTTTATTGTCTTTTATATTCACTCCTTAAAATAAACAATTTCGAAAAATTTTTTATACCTTTCATCAGAACGAATATTTCGAGAGTCCGAAAAAAATAGTTCCGGTTAATCGAGGTTACTGAAATTCAAAAGGCTTCTTCCCATTATTACATACTAAGTACATACCAAATTTCAAGTCTCTATCTCATTTTTTTTCGGGAGATAGAGTATTTACAAACACACAGACATACAGACACACAGAGGGACGGCAATATTTTTTTTCTAAAAATATGTTTTTCGGAATCTCCAGTGTCTGAAACGTGTAAATCCGTCAAAAATTTTTTTCTATTTTCAAAACGATTACAAGACCCTATACTACGTATGATGGTAAGTAACATAATTGAGAAAGGGCGTGGCTTCTACCATACAGAAAATGAATTTATATCATTTTGCTCATATATATTTTTTATAAATTGCAGAACGTTTTATAACAAATCCATATATTGAATGATATTTACTGATGAATAAACTTGAGAAAACTACCTAGGAAACAATTTACAAAATACTTTAAGAAGAGTGAGCAGCTTCTATTGTTTTAAAACCTAGATTTCACAAAAAACATACCGATTCGAATGTGTTAAGAAATACTTAATTTTAAAAATATGTATGAGAGATTAATACCACAGATTCTACGCTCGGAACTACTAGACCTAACTAGTAATCAGGTCTTGCATAAGACGATATGTAAATTTCATTTATTTCTTTGAACTGATATTATTAAAGGATCTATTATACTACAAACTCATTGTTTCTTTGTATTTCACAACTCCTCCTACTAGAATATGGAATGCTAGGCAATGAAATTAAACGCACATGGATTTGAGAAATAGGTTACCGTCTACCTTCCGAACTGGTGAACAAATATATATATATATATATATATATATATATATATATATATATTTATTTATTTATTTATTTACTTTCTTTGTATGAATAGATTTAATAATTCTTACGTTACATTCCATTTAAAAAATGTAGCGTAAAGAATATCTGTGTAGCTTACTGCCATATTTACTAAAATTATCATAAAAAATATGAACGATTTTAATATTTTTGATCCATGTGAAAAAATATTTTTCGAATTTATTTAAATTATGGATGTTTGGAATGTGATAGAACATAGAGATTCCGAATATAAGTTAAGATGCTAAGATTAAAAGTTTTTTGTCTGAACCATAAACAACCCTCACTTTAGAATAAAGTTTTTGTCCCATATTCTCTCAACCAATAAAATTATATTACCAATATATCGTCATTTTCTTATGAATACATTCTATTGTAATTACATGGAAATAACATAACTTGCAAAATGTAATTTTACTAATTTTCAGTTAGTCCCTTCGGACCTGGCTTCATATTAATAGCGCATTTCTTTTCGTTCAGTAATATTTTGTCTTAACAAATTATTTTATTATTATCTGCATATACTAATGATCAAAGCCATTAAATAATAAGCTCAGTCAGATAAATGGGAAACTTTTCGCAAGTTGAAAATAGCGCCATCTAGCGGATGGGATGCTTGCATTCGGCACCAAGAATATTTTAATAAAATTTTGCTTCTAAAATTAAAGCTTAAAATAAGGAGTTCATATTTTCTAAAAAAGTCGTTTGTAAATTCCGGTGTCAGTCAGTAATTTCACATTTTACGAACAGAATTTGTCTGTGCCGGAAAGGGTTAATTGCATAGTGATGTAAATTTCCATCACTTTTTATTTAACTTTTAATAAATAAATCAACTTCTTCGCCACCACTATATTTATATAGAAATATTAATCCGGTAAATTTCTCCATTTTATTTTTCATTATAGTTTTAGCTTTAATGTAAAAAATCCCAATAATTAGCAAGCTTTTAAAGGAAGTGCAAAAACAAAACATCGATACAAACGATAAAAATCGTATAAAATATCGATATAAATAAATCGTATCGTTTCTCTGCGACGCACTTCTGTTTTGCCTTCCTTCCGCAGCAGATGAAGTGGCGTTAGTGTGCCGCTAACAAATTTAACACTATCTGACTGGGCTTATTATTTAAAGGCTTTGCTAATGATAGTTCTATACATTTATTATAATGATTTCATTTATGCTTCAGCATTTAGTAATAATAAATTAAATTAAAAAAATGCTTAAGTCTCTTTACACAGTTGATGATTATTTTATTTCAAACATATGTTTTACCCTTTAAATTTAAAATAGGGGCTACTTTACCGTACAATTACTTTGTGATAAAACATAAACAAGTGGGTAAGTGTGATTGTATATCGCATAAAGGGTTTCGTTTAATATTCCTTTCAAAACACTTTATCCTTTCTTTAACAAATTCTCAATTACTCATATTGATACTCGCTTTGTATTATTCTCAAACATTTGAAAAATCCGTTATGGCGTCAGATTAATTTTATTTTTAATTCTCTAATGACGTCATAATAAGCTAGTTTCTGTACATACACATACTCATACTACAGCGCCTAGAATGTATTCTAGGCGCTGTACTCATACTCGTTGTATTATTGAGAAATGTTTGAAAATTTATGTTTTATTACCAATATGACGTCACATTAATCTTCTTTTCAATTGGTGAAACTTTTATTTCATTTTCATTTTTCCCGTGGAAATCGTTCAATAGAAAATTAATTATTGTAGAAAGAATTTTATTGTGGAATTTTAATTTTTGGCAACTGCTATAACGAAAAATGTTTAAATTTAATAGGAAAAGGCTGTTAGACTTTTGGTTTTTTTTATCTCTATATATTAAAATAATACGATTTTTTCAAATTTTAATATTTTGAGCTTCATAGTATGTAGTTAGCTATAAGTACACAAATTTTCACGCTTGTAAGTTATATAGTTTCTGAGAACGACTCTGTCACGGACAGACAACGGAGCGAGATTAATAAGGTTTCGTAGGATGAACGAAACCCTAAAAATTACAAACCATTTTTTGTCCAAACAATAATCAACCCACAAGAACGAATTTTTATTCCATATTCTCTCAACCAATAAAATTATATTACCTATATATCGTCATTTTGTTATAACACCATGCTATCATAATTACATGAAAATCACGTAACTTGTAAAACGTATTTTTTACTAATTTTCAGTTAATCCCATCAGATCTGGCGTCCTATTAATAGCGCATGTGTTTCCATTCAGTATTATTTTGTCTTAACAAATGTTTTTTTTGAATTGCATATAGTAATGATAGTTCTATACATTTATTATAATGACTTCATTTATGCTTCAGCACTTACTAATAATAAATTAAATTAAAAAATGATTTATTCTCTTTACACTGTTGATGATTATTTTATTTCAAACATATGTTTTACTCTTTAAATTCAAAATAGGGGCTATTTTACCGAACAATTAATTTGTGATAAAACATACAAAGTACAAACTATTTTTTGTCCAAACCATAAACAACGCTCCCTTTAGAGCCAAGTTTTTGTTCCATATTCTCTCAACCAATATTACCGTCATTTTCTTATAACAACATTCTATTATAATTACACGAAAATCACGCAACTTACAAAATGTACTTTTACTAATTTTCAGTTAATCCCTTCGGACCTGGCGTTTTATTAATAGTGCACGTCTTTTGATTTAGTATAATTTTGTCTTAGCAAATATTTTTGTTATTATCTGCATATCCTAATGAGAGTTCTATACATTTATTATAATGACTTCATTTATGCTTCAGCATTTAGTAATAACAAATTAATTAAAAAAGGCTTAATTCTTTTTACACTGTTGATGATTATTTTATTTCAAACATATGTTTTACTCTTTGAATACAAATTAGGGGCTACTTTACCGAACGACTGTGATAAAACATAAAAAGTTCTAGGAAGCTGTTATGTCTGCTTAATCATGTTGCAACAGAGCCTTTTTCAATCATCTTCAAAAATTCTTCCTTAGCTTATTGTCGTAAGAATATTACGCAAAATAATTACACTCGTTAGAGTTCCATTAAATTTCAGTAAAGTTTAATTTGAATAGGTACATAACTTTTAATATTATTAACGTAAAATTATTTTCCCCCAAAATTAAAAGAAAAATCTGACACTAAAGTGTTAATTTAAGTGTTTCCAACCAGTAAAATAACACGTAATCACATTTTGTTAGAAAAAAGAAAAAAAAGATTGATAATATTTTAATGAACAGTATCTTTTGGTGTCTGAGAGTACAAATACACGTGTTGGTATACAAATGATTAAAAAATAATAAAAGAAAGTTTATATTTGATTTGTTTGGGATGTTAGGGGTCAGGGGTGCAAAAATCTAGCCGCCAATGGGCTGATTCCCACCATTAAATTTTATTAGTATTCTTCGTCAAATTTTATTAGTAGACTTCGCCTAAATTTTATCAGTATTCTTATTAGTCGAAGAGTACTAAAAATTTAGTGGTGGGAATCGGCCCATTGACGCCTAGATTTTTTGATTCCCTGTTAGAGGTGTCTTAATAAATATCTATACAAAAAACAAGTAAGAATTAAGTAAATGAACAGTTCTGACCAGTGAATGAACAGGCAACAATTTTTAAAAACGTATGTTTCATACTATGTTATTTATTTTACAACCTGTACAAATAACTTATAACACGTTTTTACTGAATTACGGGTATTTTTAAACCCAACAGGATAATTAACTAGTGGGGAGTTTTTCAAACTTTACTCTATTAAAATATTTACTAATTGTTCATTCACTGGGGGTTGTTCACTTACTGGTGGGAACACCCTATATATAATTAAAAAAATAACATAACATATCTTTTGAAAATATAGAATAAAATTAGATATATATTTTCCTCAAAAAATAGAACAATCTCATAGAATGCAAATGCAACGTATCGGGTTGCTACGCCAGTTAGCAAATTATAGAGCTGTTTAAAAAATATATGATATCAATATTAAAATAAATTAAAAATTACCATTTCACAAAGCTGTTTACAGGAGCCAAATTATGAAAGTGACATAGTACAGCCCTCTTGTCCTCCATAATCAAAACGTTTTTTGTCTTCAAGGAGCAATGTGCTAACCCTTTGGAGTGAAGATATTGAGCGCCAGACACAACGTTGTCTATCCATGAAGCAACGACATCCAGGCTGTCAGATCTTTTCCTGAATTCTTCACCTTCAATCAGTACTTTGAGTGTGTTTTCAGCACGTGCCATGACAAATACCCTTGTATTTATCTGAGGAAAGAAATGGGTTTCTAACAATGCTAAGACATGTTGGTTAGAAAATGATTTCCATAACAGTTCAAATTCACCGACATCATCTTCGGCTACAACTTTAACAGCAACCGCATTGAACTCCGGAGTTTCAGCGTCGAAAACAAATCCAAAATTTCCGGAATTTTTCTGGTCTTTAAACACAATATTAGAATGTTCAGTGATAAATGCTAAACTTTCTTTAATATGCTTGTTGACAGCAAAAATGGATATATTTGGGTCCGTCGACAGTATTTTATAATTTACAGAAGACATATTAGAACTATACTTTTTACAAACAAAAAAAAAATATATATATTATGTTTTGGAAAACTTTAAATAATTATTTTGTATTACACTTTCAACTTAAAACTTTGTGGTTATTAGAGAAATAATGAAGAATTAACAGAAAAATCATTATTGAAAATCAATCATAAATTCTTATTTGTTTAAAAAAAAAAAAAATTAGGATTTACATTGTTACAGTTCGAAACACACTGTTACAACATATTGTTCATCGTAACAATAAAATATTCTTTCATCGATTAATGTGAATATTATTTCAGATATATAATGATCTATTGTTTAGAAATAGACATGTCGTTATGAAAAGATTTTCTAGACATTTTTATAGAAAAATCGTACAACAATAATTAGGAAATTAAACAATAGGTGATCTTATGTAAAAACAAAAACAATTTTTTAAAATATTTACATTCTTGTTTCCTTTTGATCTTTTTGAAACTTTGGCAATACTGAGAAAACGGGTAGAAACTTTTTTTTAGAAAATTTATGTAATTAATAGTTTTTTTTTTAATTCTTAACGGACTTCAAACAAATGAGATTATAAAATTTTATTGTATACACATATTTCTGTATGTATATCTATGCAGAACTTTTGAACGGAAGCTCCGAATTTGATATATTTTTTAACACTTTCCAACCTAGTTGAAAAGTGTTTATGACTTTGGTTTGTCTGCCGTCTGGCCGTCTGGCCGTTTGTCCGTGCTCTAACTCCCATAAATATGCTCGGATTGCCCTGAAATTTTTATATGTTATTGTCGTTTTCTATAGCGTGTTCCCTATTTCACTGAAGTGTGTAGCACTTATAGTTTTTTTACAGTGACAGTCAAAAGTATTCCGTTACATTACAGACAATGGGGAATAATCGTTTCAAGTACATTTTGATGACGCTACGTCATGTAAAACATAAAGAAATTGATATATAATTATGAAGCGCATTAAAACATTTTTTTGTAGAATATGGGGTGCAAAGCATTTATTAGTCATTTACAGGGTCAAACAAAAGAATTCTGTTACACATCCTTCTATGGGGAAAAATCGTCTGCAGTGTAATTTAGTGATATTTCACTGTTTCAAACATAATGAAAACTATACGCATTACTGAGGTGCACTATAAATTGCTCTCTTGTGTGCATTGCGTTTATTTACAGGGACAAACAAAAGATATTGGTTACAGTACATGTTCGATATTTACAGTCTATGTGTGATAATTGCGTTTTCAACTTTGCTTTGCGTTTTTAAGTTTAACAATATTTTTTCGTAGTACGTGTTTGTTTATAAACTTGGTTGATCATATACAGGGCTACACAAGGGAATTCGTAATGGGAATGACAGACTATGGGAGTGAAGTGCTTAAGGGTAGTTTTTAATTGTATTTATGCATTTTTCTGCTGAACTATATTTAGTAGACTAATAGAAGTTTATGGAATATAAATATATTCATATACAGGACTACGCAAAAAAAGTTACATTGTCATTTACGTTTGGTAATTGCTGCAAGTGATTTTTAAGTTGCCTTTTATCTTAATAGGTGGTGTGTACAAAAGTCTTCAGATAATATACAGGGCTATGTACAAAAGGTTTGGGGTGCATTTCCATTGATTGGCGAAAATTGCTAAATGTGAATAATTATTCTAACTATTCTAACTGAACTAAATTTTATCATACTATATATCCACATCTATTGATCATATACAGGGCTGCACAAAATAATTCGACTACTTTTTTTAAACTGGAAGGTAATTTCGAAAACTGTATTTTTCAATGTGTTATATGCTTTCTAAACTGTTTACTTACATATATTCTTTCATCTTATTTAACGGTGAAGTTCCTGGCTGTGTTGGAAAGTGTTTGATAACCTATGCTTGACGTATGATTTTTCGTTCTTGTTTTTCTTGTTGAAAATGGCTGGCTCTGCAGTGGTTTTTCGTTTCAATTTTATCGTAATCCAAACATGTTATACTTGTCTGCCTGTCTATAATTTGTCCGTATTTCGGGTCTTTCTGTGTTCTAACTTTCATAAATATTGGTCAATCGTCACAAATTTTTAATATACTGTAATTGTACATACTAATGCTTTATGTTTCTGAAATCTTGTATATTTTTCCAAAGACACTTCGAAAATATTAAAATATTATCGCGAATTACGTATCGAAATAAGTGATAATGGCAATAAATAATTAAAAATGAATATTGACAAAAACGAAGAGTTACTACAAAAATCACTCTATTGTGCTAATCCCTTTTCTCTAAATTACACCATATGACGTGCATAAATGGGGTGTTCTACATTAGTTATATCTGGCCATTTTTGGAGACTGTTTTTCAATATAAACAAAATATATTACTGTATATGTATTTTTATTTTATAATTAGGTGTTTTTAAAAATATTTTTTTGAATTTTTTGGCGGGAAAAGAAGTAACTTTTAAGTTACAATAAAAAGCGGTGAAGTTGAGCCTGAGCTCTGTACGCAGTTGTAATGTCTCATGCTTTCCTGCAGATCTATAAATCAGAAATGTAATTTATAATCAGTTTTCTAATCTGTAGGCTGATAGTTGTGGTTGGAGAAGACAAAAATAATAATTTTGTCATTTTTTGTCAAAATGGCGATTATCTGAAAACATGGATAGCAAAAATTGATAGTTTTTTGGTCTTTAAGAGGTATAAAAAATAGATTATATCAAAAGTATGTATTACATATTGTCGATTGAAAGAATAGGTACATGTAAAAAAAAAAATAATAATAATAAATGTCTAAAATTTCGTTCAGATCGACAAAGGATTTTTTTTTCTTTTCAAAACCGTGGGAGAAAGTAAAAAAATGATGTTTAAACATTTTTAAACATGTTTTTTTTTCTTAATAGTAAGAAAAAAATAATTTTTTTAACTTACTATTGATCAGCTATTCCGGAGAAGTAAAGGACACCTTCCTCTTTCTGGAACAAGGCATTCACCAATGTATTTTCTTCTCGGGAATCAATTCTGGCCTCATTTGCATCATTCTACATACGCTGGTCTGAGCGATGCAAGTTGTTTCTGCTGCGATTGCGGCAGCATGTCAAAGTTGTTCAGTCTGTCTTAATGCCCATTTCATGATATGTAATATTGTGAAAAATCAGTCGATGAATATACCCGTGGCGATAAAATTAGCTATCTTGACAATAGCTTTTCCGCAAAGAATAATATGTTTCGGAGTAAATGTCCAAATCAACGAATTTAAACTTCCGTTATTGTTTAGTGTATTTGCTCTGAGAGACATCTTTCGAGCTATGTATCAGCAGATAAATCCTCGTAGACATGTTTTATGGCCATTTGAACTTTCTCTGCCAGTGGTAAGTCCTGAACTGGTTTCACGCTCCAAGCACTTACTGCCTTTAACGCATTTTGACATACAGACCTTTATCTCCAAAAAATCGCGCAAAAGTTCGCGAACACATTTCCGTTTATTGACAGAAACTCCAGAAGGAGAATTTTAAACTGTGCTACGCGTTTCCTAACTAAACTATAATTTAGCACCCTATGTAGTATATATACAAATCTATAGATCCTATACAGGGTTGAATAAAAGTATGCTGATATTTTTCTGAATACTGTATATGTTGGAAATATATGTTGGAAATTCCTGAAATTACGTTTTTAAATATGTTACGCGTTTTCCAAATTGTTTACTTAGATGTTATCTTTCAGCTTATTAAACGTTAATGATTTGTAAAATTATTTTGGAAGCGTTGGAAAGTGTTACATAATCTATGCTTGACGCATGATTTTTCGTTCTTGTTTTATTATT
This sequence comes from Maratus michaelseni, assembly GCA_963931845.1. Lineage (NCBI taxonomy): Eukaryota > Metazoa > Arthropoda > Arachnida > Araneae > Salticidae > Maratus > Maratus michaelseni. The sequence continues at coordinate 269,430,314 of OZ007595.1, forward strand.
GTTCTCAAATGTAAAACATTCCTTATTAAATATATCAAACACCGTTAATTTTGCATGTCACTAAACATCACAAACTGAATTCTTTCACAGGTGTTCTCTTGTCTTTTACAATAACAGAATAATAAAATACCGTAATTTCGCGCGTATGCGCCGCGGCGTAGTTAAGTCTTTTTCAAACCGGAAATTTTATTGACAATAAGAAGTCAAATAAGTGCTAAGCAGAAGTAAGTCACATTTTATTTAAAATAAATTCTGGTAGCAAATCGAATTGTCTGAGGTGCGGCGTATACGTGCGACATTACGGTAATACTGAAGTATGATTATCAAATATATTTTCTTTGGATCTGTTTCTGTTTAGCTTTTTCGTGCGTGAATTCAGAGGCGTAGCGTCAAGGGGGGCACGGACCACTTTACTACCAGAATTTTTATATACTATATTTGGCCTTATTTAATTCATACCGTCCAAAGATTTAATAAGGCTAAATGTAGTATATAATTATACTGGTAGTAAAATGATCGTGCCCCCCCTGACGCTACGCCACTGCGTGAATTAATGGTTAGTAAGTATGTGTATATAGTTTAATTTCAAAGGAGCACATCAAAACTTATTAGTTCCTGGCCGTCAAATAAATAAAGACACTCCTGTTCAAAATATTTTGTCTCATTTTCAAAGCTATTTCAAATTTTAATATGGTGACAATATGACTTAACATCCTGGTGGATTTTTTGGTCACATTGTAACGTGACATACGTGAATCTGACGTCGCTAAAATTAAAAAATTAAATATATATCAGAATTTTTTTTCAATGGATAATATATTTTGAAGTGTTCTTTCCCATTTGAAATTTTTTTTGAAAATTTTTTTGGAAGATATTTTATTTAAACCTCGACGTCACTGATTGGTGGTATTTTAATCCCAAATGTAACGTGACCACTGTGAGTTGCGAATGTGAGATTAATTGCTTGCTATATGGGAAAGATTTAGGTAAAACATCACAGCAGTTTCAGAAGTTCTGTTTATCATACCGTTATACTGCTGTGTCATAATTTCACGTTAATTACATACAGCAGAGGTTCCCAAAGTGTGCTCCGTGGAGCTCTTGGGGCTCCGCCTGTACTTTTCAGGTTCTCCGCGGTGTCCCAGGAAAATAAACAAAACATGAAAGAAATTAGCATATTGCAAGGGAAATTTTTTTGAAAGTATGTAGGAATTTGTGTGTGTGTGTCAAAATTAAATACATATATCAGTGGGTCCAAATTACAATTACAATATATTATATTCTTTAAAATTATGTAAAAATTTGCATTATACATTTATTCATTTTCTATATAATATTTTTGGTTTGAACTACTTTATTTTATGTTTTTGATTTTATGTTTTTGATACTTTATTTTATGTATATTTAATGTGTTTTTAAAATTCGATACAAAATAAGTTACAAGAAATAGTATTCTGAATCGAATGCACAACGTGAATTGAAAGAGCAAAGGCGCGCCAGTGCTGTTATATCTGCTTGCCTAACAAAAGGGATAACAGTTTTGTTCTTTGGAGCTCCGCCTATAAATAATATATGTTTATACTTAGTTCTTTTTTAATAGTAACCAGTTTCTAACTTCCTAATGATGTGTGTCTCACATTATTTATTTTCTTTCGTTTCACTCTTTGCAATCTTTAAAATGAAGTATTTTATACTCCATTACTTGCTATACGCCTCTTTTTTGTAACATTTTGTGTCATTTAATAAACCTCTCATTAGATTCATTTAATATTTGTATACGTTGTGTATATGGTTTTCTTTTTGCAACTTTAATTCCTTTAATCTGTTTATTTTATTTTTATTAATTCTTAGTTATTTAAATTTTCTATGCTGTTTTACATAATTGTACTTAATTTTTAAAGCAATGTATGTTGCTGAAACGCATTTTTTTTAACATCTTGTATCACTTAACAACTCCTCTTTAAATTTTTGTTTTAATTGGTCGCGGCATTTGCTAAGATTGTTATGTTATGATGCCACATTTTCCTATCAGAAATAAGGCTGTAGCAATTAAAAACAATATATTGGTTTCTTACATTTGTCATTACACTAAGAATCTAAACTTTTGCTCAGCTCCACCCCTTGCTTAGTCTTTTCGTCAATGAGTGCCGGCCCTGGTATAAATTTAACCCCACCAGTTTTATTAGCAAAGTTTTTCTACTAATTGCAGCTCTTTTAACACGTGTAGTTTTTAAACGTATATCTATTTTGAGGCAAAAACAATGGTGACAGAAAGTTTCTTTCAAAACTATAACTAATAGCTAAATATTTCAAATAAAACATCCAAAAGAATGTGAACGATGCTGCACCTAATAATACAGGTTATAGATTTTGCCCGCCCACTTAAATACTAAAATGATGATCTGCTTATAAATGTATTTTAAAAAAAAATGTTCAAAAGAAGAAACTCAGAGACGACTCGTTTCGTTACATGTTTCGAAGTACTAGAAACGTAAAGAAGAACGAAAAAAGAATCCGTAATCGCATAATTCTATTACGGGTGGGCGGGAATAGCGAATGACGACTGGGCCTTCGCATTTTCTTTCTTTTCTCGAGTAGCCTATTGGATTATACAGAAGACTCTCTTTGTAAACGAAAACTGTACAATTTACCTTTTTTCTGTGTGTGTGTTATTTTTGCCATAAATAATAATAGTTTCACGTAAGCCCCAATGGAATGTAGACCCACACAGGGTTACCATTTTGATCTTTAACTCCGAGGTTGATACTGAAAATCCCGAAAGAATACTTTTTATTTTAAAAATGGATGCCGTTAACCCCTTAACAGTATTGCTCGAACATAGCTCGGGTAAGAAGAGTTTTTTTTCTTCGTTACTAAAAGCTTTTAGAAACCACAAATTTTTAACTATAATTTTTGCTATATTTGACGGAATATCCTCAATTATACGAGGTAGATATTTTAATACAAAATAAAAAATCCCTGACGGCTCGGCCTACAGTCACAGGTAGATTTCGAAGACGCAGAACGTGGGGTGCCAGTTTGTCGGGAATTGCGGAAGAAATGACCTTTTTGCGGATGATGCTGCAGTTGGAACCGCCTACTTCGAAACGAAACTTGTTTGCAGGCGGAGCCAGCAAGGATTTTTTTTTTTTTTTTTTTTTTTTTTTTTTTTTTTTTTTTTTTTGCTATAAGAGTTGGTCCTATAAAAAACATGTCAATATAAAAGTTTTAGATAATATTAAGAGGATTTATAATATATTTAAGCGGATTTGAAATATTGGGAATTGACGAAGTTATGAATATTTTTCTTCTAAAACCCCCCTTCCTCCCCCCCCCCCCCTTAAGGCAATTTTTAATTATATCAAAAATCTGTCATACATAAGTTTTTGGCCCTGTTCCTAGAAGTAATAATAACTTCAAACGGATTCGATACGTATCATAATTAAGAAATTATGGGTTTTTTTTTCTGTTTTCACAAAAAGCCCCCCCCCCTTGGTTTGATTTTGCCCATTAACGAACTTGACCGAGATTTTATGTCCCTTGATTTTATGTATCAGTTTCGAAAAGATGCGGGAGTTGGAACCGCCTACTTCGAAAAATAACTTGTTTGCAGGCGGAGCCGGCAGGGATTTTTTTGTTTTTAATTTTTTTTTTGCTATAATGGTTGGTCCTATAAAAAACTTGTCAATATAAAAGTTTTAGATAATACTAAGAGGATTAATAATAAATTTACGCGGATTTGATATCTTGTGAGTTGACGAAGCTATGATTTTTTTCTCCTAAAACCCCCCTTCCCCCCCTTGGGGCCATTTTTAATTATATCAAAAATCTGTCATACATACATTTTCGGCCCTTTTCTTAGAAGTAATAATAACTTTAAACGGATTCGATACGTATAATAATAAAGAAATTATGAGGATTTTTCTGTTTTCACAAAAAGCCCCCCCCCCCCCCCATTTCCCACCCCCCTTGGTTCGATTTTGCCCATTAACGAACTTGACCGAGATTTTATGACCCTTGATTTTGTGTATCAGTTTCGAAAAGATGCGGGAGTTGGAACCGCCTACTTCGAAAAATAACTTGTTTGCAGGCGGAGCCGGCAGGGATTTGTTTTGTTTTTAATTTTTTTTTTGCTATAACGGTTGGTCCTATAAAAAACTTGTCAATATAAAAGTTTTAGATAATACTAAGAGGATTAATAATAAATTTACGCGGATTTGATATCTTGTGAATTGACGAAGCTATGATTTTTTTTTTCTCCTAAAACCCCCCTTTTTTTCCCTCCTTGGGGCCATTTTTAATTATATCAAAAATCTGCCATACATACATTTTCGGCCCTTTTCCTAGAACTAATAATAACTTTAAACGGATTCGATACGTATAATAATAAAGAAATTATGAGGATTTTTCTGTTTTCACAAAAAGCCCCCCATTTCCCCCCCCCCCTTGGTTCGATTTTGCCCATTAACGAACTTGACCGAGATTTTATGACCCTTGATTTTATGTATCAGTTTGGAAGAGATTTATGCAGAATTTTTCCAGTTATCGTGGTCAGAAAAAAGTGACATAGATAGATAGATAGATAGATAGATAGATAGATAGATAGATAGATAAACTTTTGAACTGGGGGTGGTTTTGGATTCTGGGAGTCATGATCGGCGTAGATCTGCAAAAATTTTTCAAAATTTCCAACTTAGGGGAGTATGTAATAGGTAGTATTTCTTACGAAATCTACCTAAAAGGGGTTTTTAGTCCTTATTTTTTATTTATTGTATTCAATAATAGTAATATTAAATAAATCTGTTAAGGGGTTAAATAATAGAAAATTTGATTTTCAAAATTTCTAGTATGAATTCAGAATTCCTGTATCAAGAAAGGCCCCCATGTTGGAAACTATTGTTTCGGACTCTTATCCCGCAGATCTTTCTCCGCTCCATAGGCATAAAAAATATTAATTTGCAAACCATAGAGGACCGTGGGGTTAAGGGGCTCCGCCTTAGAAATTCTTCCCAAAAAGGTCTCCGTGAGCCCAAAAGTTTGGGAACCACTGACATAGAGTGTTCTATACGTTCGTTCACATCTTAAAAATTCACAAAATACACAAAATGTCGTATCTTCTTGCTTCTTGCACGTTAAGACTTGTGAAAGTTTTTGAAGTTTTGTGGGGAAACCAAAAAATAGTTCAAGTTTTGTATTTATTTGCATTTCTGCACATTTATACATTTTTTAACCGAAATAATGGAGTTTCAAGTCTATACATTTCAGGTAGTATTCCAAGGTTACTCTTTGTGCTACGCATGGAATATTTGAATTGATATTATTACAAGTAACTAATCTTATGTAAAAATTGTAACCAATAAATTAAGACCGAACGCCAAGTCAACTACATCACTAAATATCCTATATAAGCGATAGTCTATACTTATAGAAGAGTAGCTTGATTTTCTCATAATCAACGACGAACCTCAACCGTTTGTCCTAGAACAATCAAATTTGGAAGATGTGTTCACAATGTAGGCACCCACTAAGGAAGGATTTTTGAAAATTCACACCCTAAGGGGTTAAATGGGGGGGG